>VXAC01008520.1:0-103786 GCA_013399225.1 Rhipidura dahli
ATGAAAAACAGAATCACTGGTTCCTTTTATACTCATAGGCTTCTGCACTTATTTTGACTATGTAAAATGCATTTAGTGTTTGTGGTTTAGTTCTTCAACAGAGAAAAAAAGCTGGAGAGTATAAAAAACTAGCAGACAACATTTTATCATTGTGAGGAAAAAACATCTGTTGTATTGGAGTTTCTTAATCTAGAGCTGAGTTGGATTTGCTGGCTGTTAGTATGTAAACATATATACCATGCTGTTGGTGTTTTTTACTTGGGAGGTTCCTTGAAAATTGCTGATTTTAATTACCCTTCACTGCTTTGAAATCACTGAAATTTTATAGCAAGGGGAGTGATAAATATTCAGTATGTCTTCTGTTGTAGAAGTCAGATTTGGTGGAAGAGGAGATCAAAAAAATCATCTGCAGACCAAGATTATGAGTATAATCCATCATCAAAATAGAAATGAAGCTTTGACATGACTACTGGCTTTTTGCTAGGGATGGGAAAGAATTTCTTCATGTTAATTAAATATGGGTGTGAACAGTATCCTCTCCTAGCACCAGGGTTGACATTATCTACAACTTGTATCTTTGGGAAGTCTGAGTAGTTGATGGCTTTATTTGCAGCCCGATCATGGAAGCAAGCTTGGAAGATACTCGCTCATCAGGTTCTTCAGTCTCAGGAGGTTCTCTGTCCTCTGTTACACAAATATCTGCTATTAAATATCTGCAGATCACTGAAAAACTGGAGCTGGCTCAGAGCTTGCCTGCTGAAGTGGTTACTGATTCTGGAGGTGGAAACGTTACTGGTTAGTATTACCCTGAATTTCACTCGCAACAAATAACTTGCAGCTGTTGCTAAAGGTGGGTCTTTTTTCTGTCCTTCCTGTATCCCACTGTGCTTTGTGTGTTTCTCATTGCTACAACTTGTGACTGAACTTGTCTCCCTTGTCTGAAGCAGCAATGCGGTGCACTACAGGATGCTTGTCAGCATCCAAAGCATGTCAATATTAAGGTGACAGAGAAGTTACTTAAGGTAGTAAAGCAGGTAGTCTGTAGGAGTAATAAGGTCAAATTCCAAAATTAAAAATTTGGACTGAATAGCAGTAATAACTTCTCAGGCAGCTTTATTTTGGTTTGTGTTCGTTTTTTCTCTGTAATCATACTGTGTGTCTCCTGATGTGCTGATAAGCTACTACTTTGAAAAAGATTAATATGTATTTGGAGTCTAGTGCAAGTTGCATAATTTTGGTTTAAATCTGTAATTTTAACTCTGCTGTTGTGCTGTTTCACAGTATCATACTTATTCCTATTGAGGGAAAACAGTACTGAAACTTAAATAGTTAATTTCTTTGGATTTTTTTCTTCTAGTTAAAGCCCTTATTTCTCTCTTTTCTAAATATTTAGATTACAGTTAGAACAGAAGTGGTCACAAAAAGCTGTCAAAATCTGGCCTGTGGAATTAGATGTGTGGTGACTGATGGTTTTCAAGTTGTTTAACCTGTTTTAACTCCTTTGATTTTGGTTTATGGTCCTTAGAATTGCGTATTTGAAAATTCACAGTGTATCTACTCTGGAGAATTATGTTCTCATGTGCCTGCAGACTATTCTATGATGAAGCACGCTTGGGACATGGAATGAAAATACAATTAGGAGTGATGTCACTGAAATAGCTGGAATTTTTTGGACGCATCTTTGACTTGTTTTTGTCATATGTACTAATCTTTAGAGCAAGACAAAAGGTCTCTTCAGAAAAAAAAGAAAGCATTTGTTCAGATGTTTTAAAGGTCCTTTCTTAAACTTTGGATCTTTCCTGTTGCTCTGTTTCTTAATTTCTGCACATCTCCCTAATCTCTGCACAGCTCCCAGCTGCAGCTCTCACCCTGGATATAGTAATTCTTAATACTGTGTAAAGAATAAAAATTACTTCAGATGTCTGTTAGTTTATTCCTGCAAAATATGCCAGTAAATTTCCTAAGTTTGTGATGGCAGAAGCTTGGAACACATTGTAGCCTCCAGCGTACACTGTTTCCTGGATCTGCTTTCACAGAATTGCTACCTCGTTTTTTTACAGATCACCTCATCTGTTGAATGACCTTATGTTCTGTTATGAAGGAAATTAAGTCCAGTCCTACAGGGAGTTACCTTAGGTGTCTTCCAGGAGATAAAAAGCCATTAAATTCTTAACATTGCAGTGACCAGCAGAGTTGGAGTCCAACTTTATTTTCCTTTTGTTGCATAAAACCTCTGCTGTAATCTCTGTAAATTTCCCTAAACCCCATGATGTAAAAACCCCAAACTGTTCACTTGCTGTGGGCATGGATTTAAAAAGGAGTGTTTGTTTGCAGAGTGAGTTTGAATTCTGCTGTGGCTGAAATAATTCAGAGCTTTGTTTCTTGTGAAAGATGCATTTTGCATGATGCTACAGTAGAACCCTTAAGACCTCCTGACAAAAGTATGTAAGGCAGTTATAAAGACAAGGGTCATATTGACTTCCCAGAACTATTGCAAAGAGATTAATTAACTTGCTAAGAGGTAGTAAATCAGAATGTGGATCAAAAGCTTCCAGCATCCAGGTTACTTTTACTGACAGATATAACCAAGTTGCAGAGAGTTAACACAATTTCAGCTCATCTCTTCATGTTGTTTGTTTTCTTAGGGGATGATGTGGCTCAGTTCCTGTGGAGCCCTGAACAGCGTAAAAAGCTTTTGGGTTCTGTGCTGGCACCACTGGTTGCTTCTCCAGATTTTCACTTGGAGACTGGAGCTCTGCCTCACATGGAGGTTGAGAAAGACGTTGAGCTGGGTAGGTGTGCCAGACCCTCTGCAGTGTAGAGTTTGTGTTCTGATGGGTTTGATTTATGGTTCATATTCATCCTCTTAGTTTTTTGTGGTGCAAGTGGGGAGTGACTCGGGAACAGCTATTTACTGTGACAGATTATGAATGTAAACTTTCATCACAGGAAATGAGACTTACTCCATCAAAATGGAATACTGGAACAATGAAGAATACAAGATGTTTTTTGCCATTCCAGCTGGATGCATTTTCCAGTGGGATACAAAGGGATTTGCAATAAAGGTAACACACATGATGGTTATTGTACAAGAAGTAGGAAATGGTAAAATCTCATCCATTAATATAAACCCTTAAATTCTGTGCATGAAGTTTGCTACTTCAAGTCCTCTTCCTAAATGTGGATCTAGATTAAAGTTTCTGACTGCAAAAAATCTCTTCCTTGGTCAAGTGGGAGTGGAAGGAAGAGGTTGAGAAAAATATGAAGATGAGCAATTTTCACTTTATTCCAAAAATAAATGTTCTTCTTATGTACCTTCTTGTAGGTGTATTCTCAGCCTGCGCCTTGGGATTTTTATATCACCCTTGAGTTACAGAAGCGTTTGAATTCTGACTTTGACCAGAGCTTCAGTGAGAATTGCAGCTGTTACCTATACCAGGATGGCTGTGCCATTGTGCACAGAGATACAAATTGCTTCACGCTCAGGGTCAGTACAGACAAACCAAGGACAATTCTTAGCAAACTCCTGCTTGGGTGCCAGTAGTGAGTTTGGGGTGGTGTTATGCTCATTGCTGAAGAGCTGCTCCTATTTCATCCTGCAGTACAGATGCTCTGGTCTTTATCTGTGTACAAATCACGGCTGTCTGTTAATGCCTCAGTTGGGTCTGGTTTCTCATTCATAGATCATGTGCTTCTCAGAGACCATCTTGAACCAATTTTTCACATTTTCTATCTTTGTGAGTCATAAGAACTGGAGCCAAGAACCACATTATTTCACAGCAAGATTGGCATCTAAAGCTGTTGTTTAACTTGACCTCTTCCAATACATTCCAGTCAGTTATAGCACAGTCATAGCATTTAATGTCTTGATGAATGATTAACACTTTAAGTCTTGGAATTGCATTTTGAATTGTTGCATGCAATAGCACTGAAATTCAATAGTGATTTCAGTCTTCAGTTCAATTTCCCACTCCTGATCTTTTGTCCAATTTTGAATAATAATGTTTCCTAACAGTTTACTGTTCTTGTAATTCTGTTTGGGCTGATCATGGGCAAAATCTGATTACACTGAATTGAGGGTGAGACCATTACCTCTGTACAGATGAATAATGAAACAAAAGGTGAGCTATAAATATTTCACCTAATCTAAGGTAGAAGGGTACAGAGATAGATGTTTATTTTCTTTTCAGGATATTCTCCGTGACCGTAAGTTCATCACAAAGGAAATCCTCTTCTTGGTTGTTCATGATCTTCTGCATGTGGTAGAGAAGCTGCACAAAGCAGAGATTGTCCATGGGGATCTGAGGCCAGAGATGTTGTTTCTGGGAGACAGGTTTGTCTCTTCCTATGAATATGGGAGGGTACAGAACAGTCATTTCAGCTACAGTTCCCGTGCTGTTTTGCCCTTGAGCTGGGATACTGAAGTACTGAGGCCTGAAAAACAGGCCCTGAGCCAAAGTTGACCTCTACCTGAACCTTCCAACCAAATGTTATATTTGTATCCATTCATTAACAAAGTATCATTAGCAATGTGATCTATGTATCCATTCATTGGATACAACCAGATAAAGCCACACCTGGGTTTTGGGGGTGTAGGAGCAAAGGGAACTCCCTGGGTTGTTCCTTGAGCCCTGGGCAGGTTTTGGGAGGAACCCAGGAGGAGGCTGACCCCAGATGTTCCCACAGTGGAAATTGTGTGAGCTTGTTTATTGCACCCTGTCCAAGCTGGGCCCTGTCCCAGCACAGTCAGGAGCTTCTTTGCCAGTGAGTGGACACACCTGTAGGAATTCCCAGTTCCAGGAGGGGCTCTCCAGTGCTTGGCTGTGACAGGGGTCCCCAGCTGCTGTGTGGCTGTGGAGGATGGTGAAGTCTTAGGGTCACTGGTACTGTATCTCAGTCCCTGTAGGCAATCTTTGGTAGCAATGCTGAGGTGCATTGCTGAGCTTCTCCTTGTGTAATTCTTTACAGTTTTGCATTATAGAAAATGACACTATTCCTTAAGCTGGTTTCTCTGCCTCTTGTGCTGAACCTGTCCATGGGCAAAACAGATACTGATTTTGCAGTCCAGGTTTTTTAGGCTCCAGCGTATTTTGAGAAGAGTGAAAACACTTGATTTAAGAATAACCCTTCCTGTAGAAATAGTATACATTGAGGTTGTAAAACTTTTTCTCAACAGAATAGTTTTGCTATTTAAGTTTCTGTTTTACCAATGTTCTGGACCACTAGCTCAATATGGTTCATAACTTGCCTTCGGCTTTACGTATCTGTAACCTAGGAAATTACAAGACTTACAACAGATGGGACTGGAACATCCAGATACCCTTAAACAAAGTGTTCAGCTTCCTCTGCAGTCCAGCTTGTACTTTGATGCATAGACCTACTCTTCTTCTTTAGGCTCTTTTCCATGTTATGTTAACAAAGTCACGTATCCCTTAGAATGTGATTTGTGAACTGTGTATGGTCATGCCTGGAAATAGAACACAAACTTTCCCAGACCATGTTAGAATGATAATATAAAAGCAAACCTTTACTCAAAAGCCTTCAGGTACACAACATGGCAAAAAACAGTGCCCCAAATCAGATCCTTATGATTGATAAGATTGGGCAATTAGAATATCTGGCCAATATTGTCCAATTAGAGGAGCAGCTAGTTAGGTAGTTTCCCCCCTGGGTTCTGCCCTCCTACCCAGCTTTTATTATGCCTGTGATTACATGGTACAAAATAAAATGTCCTTGGAGAAGTAACAGGCAAGACATAACAAAATTTTGGGAATGTGACAATAAGCACCTGTTCATTGTGGGAAAGAAAGGTGGGAAAGTACTCAAAGTTACACTGAGGCACTTAACAGTCTACAAACCTACAAATACATGAAGATTACATAAAAGCTAAAGATTTCAGGCATCAGTGGGAAGCCAGTAACCAGAATGTCTAATGAATTGGATATTATTCTATTACATAAATTCACTGGGGCTGTTCTTAGTTATCACCGATATGTTAAAAATAGCTATTAAATTTAAATTTACTTTGAGTCTACAGTCATCTAACATGCATACTCACATTATATTTTACTTATCATTTTTGTGATTGTTAATAACTTATTTATGTAATTATTTATAAATTACATACCTGTACTATGCAAGTTCTAATATTTTCTTCACATCCTGCAGTGGGTTGTCTTGCACATCCCTTAGGGTGCTGCATCTTATTTTGGAAGTCACTGATCTAATAGTGGCTTGATGGACTTGGATACCTCCTGCTGGATCTTTCTGTGGCAAATAGAAAACAAACAGCTGCCAAAAAGTTAGGGTAATGGTTTGGGGCTTTTTAAATAGCAAAAGGACAAGTGCATAGTATAAACTACAAAATAAGCTCACAGCATACAAGTAAGAATAGTAGTGAGAGCTGTGATATGTGAATATTGCTGGCTTGGCAGCCATCAATAGAGATATTCCTCCCTGCCCTTCCTGGTTTTCCTCCCACACCTGTATATCAGGAAAAGTTTGTAGACGGATTATCAAGCTCAATTATGTTTTGTATCAAGTATTCTGAGATTTAGAAGGAGAAGTGCAAAACATTACACTGATGCCAAATTGATTTTTGCCTTTTTGCTTTTATCTATTCTCTATATTCTTTGCATATATATATTTGTAGCTCTGTTGCCTATTACTGTATTCATAGCTAGCATTTTACCTACTCTTAGACAGAAAGACAAAATAAATTCCCCGGCAGCTCCAAGCCCCAGGGTCCAAGGTTAGGCTCTTTGAGAGCCAAGGTTGAAAACCAAGTTTAGTTCCTATCCAAGTGAGGAGGGTAGGGGGGGAGATTAGAAAAGGGTAGAAGTGGGGGAGAATTACCTCATCACCTATGACTCTAACTCGGGATTCTTCTCAGTTACGCTAATTTGCTAAACATATTAAAATTGTATCCACTTTGTTATGTGTGCATCTCCGGTGCTTTTCATCCAGCATGTTGTGCACCTTAAGGATCCTTATAAAGGTAACCTCTTTTTATCACCTGTGTCTGGCTCATAGTTTCAGGACCAGTGAAAAGGCATCACACTGTTCTTACAGTCCACAAACTGTGTTTCAGATAACTGTTACAAATATGAAAACAGCATCATCCTCAACCCTTTAGTGTTTCATATTGCTTATTGTGGAGACAGCAGTATCATTCATTTCCCTGCTGTGAGCCCTTGCCATCCAGGGTGGCCCTTGCAGCAGTAGTTCTGACAGCAGCCATCAGAGGGGAGCATTGACATGGCTAAGATTCATCTTCACTGTGCTGTTAAATTGAATTCTAAAAAAAAGAAAAAGTTTGTTGGATTGTTTTCTGCCTCACATGCTTCCTTTGCTCAGGATCTGCGATGCCTTTTCTAATGAGGAGGTGCCAAATGCTCTGAAGATGGTGGATTTCTCTCACAGTCTGGATTTGAGGGTACTGCCTCGAGTCAGCTTGCCCTACAACTTTCCCACAGCGCAGACCCCTCATGGACAACAGCTTCTGGCAGAAAGTTCTCTTCCTTACCAGGTGAGTCTCCATTTAGTAGGACATTTAATTTTTGTGTTTCCTTTACAAAACCCATTTTTTAAAGTTAAAATTTACAAGTGCTATGGAAAGCTCTGATCACTAAATACTGAATAAAGAGAATTTTGCATCTGATGGAATCTTTGGCATTAAATGAAAGGATTAGCAGTGCTGTTCAGTGATTGTAACTAGTGTATTTATTTAGAAACCTTAAATGAAAACCTTTACCTAAAGAATTTTACCTTTTGAAGTTTTCTTACTAAACAGGTCTCTGGAAGATTCTGGTGCAAAGATGGTTCAGACTTAAATGTATGAAAGCAATAAGAGCAGACAGTGATAGACATTGAACTTTGTGATGTTTGTTGTGATTACAGGTAGATTTGGTTGGCATTGCAGATGTAGTCCATTTGATGTTGTTTGGGGATCATATCCAGGTCTATCAGGAGAATTCCGTCTGGAAAATCTGCCAAAACTTATCAGAGTAAGTCCTTTTGCAGAGGGGGCTGCTGGGAAAGAAGAGACATTTAACTTCATTTTCTTTATAGTGGTACTATCTTCAGAGCTTACATCATACAACTTGGGCTGGTTTTGCCAAAAAGTGGTAGTTTTGTGGGAACTGAAATTGTGAAATTGTTGGACTTGTTCACTGGTAGCCTCAGTGCTGTGTAGGGGACAATTTTAAGATGAATATGAATAGTCCAGTTGAGATGATTTTGCTTTTTCCATCCTTTCAGATGAGATTGACTTAATCTCTTTGCAGATCTTACAGATCAAGCTTGGAGAAGTTTGTAAGTGGGTGGGTGGTGAGGGAGGCAAAGATGACATGAGCATGTTGCTTCAGAAATGGGTTAGTCTGGCTCTCTGCTTTTATTTTTCATTTTAATAAGACACTGATGGCAGGGTGTAACAGTTGTAGAAACAGTACATGTGCACAGCAGAGAAAAGAATTAAAAACTGTCATATAAGATGCAAGTATTCAAACAGCTGCTTTTTGGAAGCTGCTGTTTGTCTCAGGTATTAAATTCTACTGCTCTCTTTTAGCTGTGTGTTTAGGCTGTAAGTCTGCCTTCCTGGGCCCTTTGTTTGTTCTTAGACTGAACACTCGTTCATTTTGTTAGTCACATACTGCAGATTTTTTTGCCTTGGCATTTCATAAGGATTTTCCAGAACTCTGTACTCATGACAGCAATTACTGGACAGGTATCTGATTCAGGATAATGGATCACTCCTAGGACCATTGCTTTAGGAAAACCTACTACCAGCATGGGGGGTTGTCCAGTTCCCTAGCAACCTGCACTGCTTACATCTCTCTGTTTATTATATTCAGCCTTTGGAAAAAATCCCATCTCCTTAAGCTGTGTACAGAGGAAAAAAAAGCCTTTTTTCTTTTCTTTGCTGGGTATATATCTGGTTTTCTACTATGATATCATTCCCTTAATTCTACAAGAGATTAAATTGAGTTGCTGCAGATGAAGCCACATAAGGCCCGAGTTGAGAAGGTTGGGACGTGGTGTCAGGGACCTGATCAGGATGTGGATATGGGGAAAAGAGCAGTAACTGTCTGGATAACTGGAGCAGGAGGAATAGTAAGCCTGAGTTGGGAAGTATAGGGGCTGGCTGTCTCTCAGTGGAGTTTGGAGGGGAGGGGTTAATTGGAAAGGAATTGTAGTCAAAGCTGGGGATGGTGGATTGAAAAAATTAGGATTTTGGCTTGAGGTAGCACTTGGAGGGAGATTTGAGGAGTGAGACCTGTGAAGTGCTGAAGAAGCCACAGCAGGAAGAAGGTAAAAGCTGGACATGAGTTCTGTGGAGCTGGAGCCAGGCTGTAATGGCTTCTTGCTCACCTGTGGGCATCAGTTCATAATTTGGGAGTTCAGATTACAAATAAGGAACTCCTATTTTCCACCCTCTCTTCTGCTTTGCTTCTGAAAGTGTTACAGATTTATCAGTCATCATCTGTACTTACTTTTCAATACCAGTTTTTCCAAGAAATGTCTGCATAGGTGCTTTAGTTACACATTGTACTGAAGCCTTATATCAACAGTGTAAATGAGGCGCTTCATTATATGGGAATAAGGAATTTGCACTGAATCTGTTTCCATTCACACATGGATCTTTTAGTGTGTCTGGTTCTTATTGATTGATGACACTTCCTCTAGTCAGTTTGAAGCTTTCAAGTAATCTGTGACAAGCAAATTCAGTGCTGCACAGAACCTTCATCCACCAGAAGAGGCTCCACAATTTAGTATTCCCTGGGAGAAGAGTCAGCTGAGGGAGATGAATCTTACTCTTCATCCTTTGCATACAGCCACACGTGCTGGTGACACTTGTAACACCCATGAAGACACAGGATTCTGTTTCCTGTTGCTTTTAGTATTTCTACTTTTGTAAAGATGACATTACTTCTGTCCTTTCTGTTCAAAGTTCTCTAAGTGATTTGGAAAGTGATTTTTTACTTTTATTTTTTGGAGGTTCATTTGAGTTTGGTGGCGTTTTTTGATTTGTTTTGGTTTTGGGTTTTTTTTCAAGGATTGTATTGACAGAATAACTTTCCTCAAAAAAGTTTCTGAGAATTTGTGTATTGACAGCTAGAAAGAAGGCTTCTTACTAGAAGGCTGACTGGGGTTAAATACAACAACCATGACCCTCTTATCTTAAGAAAGCTTTTTAAAAATGACTCAATTATTTTTAAGTATTAAAGAAATGTAAATATAACAGAATGACTGGAGGAGCTACTGATTTTACTGTTCAGCAAAATACCAAGGCAGTGGGGAATTGCAGGTTAGAGTGCGAAATTATTCTTCCAAGGTCAATGGCCCTCAATAAAAAAGAACCCACTTAAAAAGTGACAGAATGAATGGAAAACACTGAAACATAGTGGTAGAGATTTAGGGGAAGGTAGAATATAATTTCTGATCAAGTTGGTTTTTTCATCTCTGAGTATAATGCTGACAGCCTGTTTTTCAGGGGAGGAGTTTTACCATAACTAAAGAATGGTGATTTTTTTTCTATTTTCACTGTATTATTTTAGGAAACTTCTTCTATGCAGGTTTATGTTAGGCAGGATATAGAAGCTGCATTTGAATTTTCAGGACTATTTTTGTCACTCAGAACTCCTTACACCCCCTTAGCAACACTTCATCTCCTCTGCTACACCTCTCACTCATCTAATCCCACAAAGAAAATGGTCTCAATTCTTGCATATTTTTTTCTTGGTTTGCCTCTGCATTGATTTAATTATTTTAGCAGAGTTACCAGTGTAATAGTACAGGCTGGATTCATTCTGAGACTGGCTGCTGCTGTTTTGTGAGTCACTTAGACAAAGCAGAGGCAGATAATTTGTTTCAAAGCCACTGTAACTCCTAGCTTGAGGGAGAAAAGTGCTTCAGTACTCAGTAGCAGTGCAAGACTGAAGAACAAAGGGTTAGCTCTAATATCAGTTTTCTGAGACTTAAATGAGTCACTTAACCTTTTTATTTGTGTTGTGTGTGTACATCTGGGAGAGAGGGGGTTTATTACTATTAATTGTCTGCAAAATATTATCTATACAGAACTCTGGCAGATGGAAGGCAGGGAAAAAAGGAATCAAAACTGGCTCTAAACCACCTTTTTCCTTTTTAAAATATATTTTCCTTGCAGCTTTCCTTTAATATTGCCTCATTAACTTAGCTTCCAAGTAGGTGAATAAGATTTACCGCTGCCCTTTATTCATGAAAGGAGTTTCCCAAGTTGTTTCGTTCAAAAATGTTCTCGATAATTCCTTTAAACTAAAACTGCCATGGCTTAGTGTGAATGGTGGTAGTGGTCAGGTATACTAGAAGAGGTAACTGTATGAACAGTTGGTTTAGAGCTGTGTTGTTACTAGATTAGGAAAACCTCCAGAAACTTACTGGAGAAAGAGAATGGTCTCCATAAATATAAAATGAACAATACATTCCTAGTTTTTCCTTTATATTTACTCATTGAGTGAAATTATTATTTCAGGCATGCTTCTCCCAGGATGTTTAGTGCTGAATATAAATGGAGACCTTGATAGGTATGTGTTGTGTGTGTGTGTGTATGTACTGTTCCACTGAACACTGCTCTGTTTGTTTTAGGACCCCTGACAGTGATTTCTGGAGTAAACTTTTTGAGAGAATTCTGAATGCAGATGGTAAGTCCACAGTACCTCTGCTGAGGGAGTTGAGAGAGGAAATCAGTGAAATGTTTGACAGCTCTTTCAAAGAACGACTTTTGTTGACCTTAGCTGCGGTGGGAGAAACTTTCCTCCTGGTGAACTTCCAGTGACTTCATAGAAGACAAACACGTTTTGTATTCTAGAGAATTTGTTGTCGCTTTCTTATGTTTTCACACATAAACATGAGAGTGATTGGAGCCATTTCTGCAATACTTCACATGGGACTTGTTCAAGAATGTTTCTGTTGCATGAGTGCCTGGAAAACCTCCTAAGCCTCTACATGAACCTTTCTGAGCAGTTTGCAAGAGAAAATTGTTTGTCTTAACTGCCGCCTCCCCTTCTTGTACAGCTCCTTAAAAATTTAACACCTAACTTGTGCCGCATTCTTTGAAATGTCTTTGTTCCTGCATTCAGTTGGTCTTTTAATTAGTGTTTAATCAATAAAGTTGTGTTTTGGTAGCGAGTGTCATATTTAACATTGCTATCAAATGGTTTCAAAAGACTTTATTTAGAATCCATGAAGGAGTGCTGCTGTGTGATTTGGAATATTTTGTGGCTGCTGGATGCAAAAGCCCCTCATTTGGTGGCAGATTTCATAACCACATGGGATTTCCTGGACACTTGAATACAGCTTGAATGATTCTACTTGGAATGTGCTCTCGTAGAAAGTTGTCATAGGAAGAAGTAGATGAAGTCATGAGTGGAAAAGCTGTGCACATAAACCTTTATGCTTCTTAAGGCAAAAGTTTTGTTTACTTTGCAAGAGCTAGAGTTCCTGACTGGATTTGAGCATCCCTGAAGTCTCAATTTGCCCTAAGTGAAGTGTTGGCAGGTTTTTGTGGGAGGTTTTGTGGATAGCTCTAGGTGTTAACCTTTTGTATATTGCATTATTGAAACCAATACAAATGCTTAATTTTATTCAAGACAACAGAATTTACAGGATTCAAACCCAAGGTGGTACTATGTACTTGAAGTGTATGGAAACTTCTCAGACTTGGGATTTACTTCCTTGCAGCTTCTCCCACACATGAAAGAGAGAGTAGACAACTGCATCATTAGCAATTTCTTCTCCCTAAGAAGGCAGGTTGGCTCCATTTTTTCATTTGATTAAATTCTCCAGCCATGGTTCTGCTTGGTTCTCCCCTTTTGTGTTGTCTACAGATTTTGTGGTCGAACTTAGTTTTGTCTTTTCCACATTGCTTCAAGCCACCTTTCCTGCTTCTTTTCTGCATATTCCATCACTATTCCTCTTACTTCAGCCTGTCGTCTTTTTGCTCTCACAGATTCATAGTACCTTTTTTTACACTTCCTCTGGGAGGGTTATATATTCTTCTAATTCAGGAATAGGACCTAAACGGTAGACCAGCTTTAATATTGAATGTAAATTGCTGCTGAAGAATTTATTTTGGTCCATTAATGCCTTAAATAATGCCTCTTATAGTACACTGATTAGTCATCTGTTGAGCTAGCAGATAAACAATGATCTATCTCTAACCAGAGTTTAGAGCCAAGATCACTGGTAGAGCACCCAGGAGTCTAATGCATAGCTCACTTCTAGCTCTAAAAAGATGGCATATTTGTTTTTTTCTTCAGCTGAAATTTGTTTGCTTTTGCTAATTCTCTAACTGCCTTTTAGACAAAACCTGGGAAATTTCACTTGCTGTCTTCTCACTTGCAACTTTTTCAGTTTATATCCTGCAGCACTGAGCTGAGTACCAGGTAGATTAGGAAGAGGAGGCTTCTAACAAAGTATCAGTCATCCCAAGGACTTCTCAGACAAGATGTGTTTGTAGTCAGTACAGAGCAACTTCACTGTGTCCAATTCACACAGAAAGCTTTTGAGAACAGGCTGAACACAGAGATAAGAGCTCTCAGCAGAAGTTCAGTAAAGGAAATCTGGTTTTCAGGTCTTTAGAATATGTAAGTGAACCTACTTGTCTTTACTTAAATGAGGTCTAAATCAAAGCTGCAATACTCCATTCTTACTTATTTGTTGACTTGGCATCTGTTTTCTTTCTGAGCAAAATATGTGCTAATCCTTCTCCATCTAATAAGATTGCCCTTGATCAGTTACTCTTCATGTTCGTCCCAGCCAACACAAAACTGCCCCCCAGTACTGTAAAATAAGAAACACAGCAATGGCATTATAAATTTCTCCATAATAAACACAAATAATTATGGAGAAATGAAGAGCAGGTATAACAAGAATGAGTAGTCATCTCTTCTGGTGTTTGTTCCCACTTCTGCTTGGATGGAACTCTGCCTCTTTGCTGCACAGGTTAGTCTCTGCCTCCCCTATCCCACGAGCTGATTGCACCAACATGTAACACAGTCTGTTCAAGTAACTCTGCCTCCAGCCTTCAACGAGTTTTCCCTAAGCAAAGCTTTTTGAATCCTGTAACACACAGATGCTCTGGGACCTAGCAGGCTGGGATTGTCATAGACTTGTCATGAAGTAGGAGACACACCAGCCTTGCTCACAGGATATTCGGAGATGAAAACTGTCTTAACATTTTCTGAGGGAAAAGAGGCTTCTGTAAATCCTGAGATGACAAAATGTTCCACACCAGCTAGAGGTTAGAATGAAATTGTGTGACATCCAGATGTAGAAGTCCTAGTGAGGTTATCACTAAAAAATACATCACTAAAGTGATGGAATCTGAGCTATGGCAAATTTTAATGCTCATTATATAATTAAAAGTGCACAAAGGAAAATAGAAATGTGTTGGATCGTGGCTGTACCAGGTTGCTGGAGAACAGCTTGACCAGAAATACAAGAGGGATGTCTGGAAGATACCTGCGGGCTTCAGCTACTTTGGTTCAGAAACTGAAAGAATCAAATTGTTAATGTCCACTGTGTTAAGTGGAAAGGGATCTAGAAATATTTGCAGGAAATCACTGAGCACCCAAAAATGCTAAAGGTAACAAATGGAGGCTGATCAAATGTTCTTGAGCTGTGGGTGGGGCAAACCCCGCAGGTGTGAGTCATTTTCTTCTCCTTAAGCTCTAGAAGCTGTAGCAGGAGTTGATTCCTGTTTCTAAGGGCTTATGGAGATCATTGCCTACATCTGTGAAATACACGTGGTTCAGGTGACCTCCTTCGTGGCTGTGGAGTGACCAGTGATATTACAGAACCTAATTGCTTTTTAAGGTACACCTGCAGGCAGTTACAAGGCCGTTGTGAGCTCTGAAACTCACCTTATCTGCTTACTTAACATCTGAAGAGATCATTTTAAGGATGCTTAAGGAAAGGTGAGGAGTACTCTTCTGCTGATCTTCAAAGGTATGTGATTTGTAGATTTAAAATCCTAACTCTGAGATAACTGGGAAATGTCCTAGAATTTATCAGATAAGTGCAGTCAGAGTATGTGTATTGGAGACTTTTCCAGCCTGGGGTCTGTGTTCAATAGAAAGATTAGGAAAAACTCAGAAGAGAAAGATGTACCTGATAACTGGTACATTTTCAGAGGCATAAGCTTGAGCTTGTGCTAGCAGATAAAATGATTTCACAGAATAAACTAGGAATTTTTTTTTTTTCCCAGAGTGAACTAGAAGGGACAAGCAATTTAGGAGAGTTATGAAGATGTTATGAGGTTATGCAGGGACATAATTAAAAGGGCCAAAGCCCAACTAAAACTTTATCTGGGTACTGCTGTGAAAGACAGTATAAAAATGCTTCTATAAATAAATAAGCAACAAAAAGGGCTGAGAATAATCTTGGAAGAATCCTTTATGGAACTTGGGGGCACTCCTCAGTAAGAAGTGATTGAGTCAGTGTCCCTGGCAGGATTTAAATAATGCATAGAGGTGGCACTTGGGGATCTGATTTAGTGGTGAACTTGGCAGTACTGGGTGGGTTCTTGGAAATCTTTTCCAACCTTAATAATTCTATTATTTAAAGAAGACAAATCACCCCTCCTGCATGAGCATCAGCAAATAATTCTGCATTTTTCCTCTGTTCTGCTGCTGATTTCCCAAATAATGTTCCAAAACACCTTTGGGCTAAATTGCAGCTCCTGAGTTGCAGTGCTCCCTGCTGTGCCCCGGTGATTTCCCCAGGGATGCCTCGATGTACAAAAGCTGAGTTCTTGCTCGAAGTGAGTTATTTGCTTGTGGGCTGGGGAATTGGTGGTTGGAGTCTCTCTTTTAGCCTTGGGCTGTGGGCACTGCAGTCACATGGATGTGCCTGTGCTTATACAGATCACTCTTAAAGTTTGACAAAGGAACGCTAAACTCCTTTGACAGTTTCATTCTTTTGGTTCTTACTATTTCACACTCTATCCCCTCTGCTCGGTTTATCCAGCAGAAGTTTGATGCTGTTTGGAAACTTAGAAATACGAAGGTTTCATTTCCATAATAGTTTAAATTATTGAACAGCATGTGAATACTGAGGTCATTCAGTAAAGAATGAGAAAGAATGTTGTTCCTTTTGTTGGTTCTAGAAATGTTTGTTCCCTATTTCCCTTTCATAATGCCTACAATCCAAGGTTATTTAAGTTTTGACATTGTGGTTCCAGCTGGTATGGAGGTGTGATTTACAAACCAGGAGCAGCAGCTGGGTGACACAATGCTGACAACAGACAAATGTTAGTGTTCAGTTTCTAGGCCTGAGCTGATGTTTGTTTTCCCAGTGCTTTGGATTGTCTTGAATTTTCAGTATCTGGAGTTGTGTAGTTCCCTGAAACTAAATTAGTTGTGTACTTTGTTGTGTAATACTTTATGTTATCATTCACTTAAGAATCATTTTGTAGGAAAAAAATGTTGGAATATTGCAGAATTCAGTGGTGGATATGACTTACTGGTATGCTTCCTTGATATCCAGTAAGGCACTGGACTATTCTGTCACATCTGCATCTATTCCTGAAGAGCCACCCTGGATTAGTGCTTTACCTGTATGTGAACTGAACTGGCTGCAGCTTGTCCTGTTCTTAAACCACCCTCTTATTCAAAATGCATTCTAAAATTATTATTTTTGTTCCTCTCTAAGTTTTTAATCTTCCCTTTTCTCTCCTCTGTGTTTTGCAGTTTTTACATTCTGTGAGAATTGTGTTGATAGCATAGGCCAAGGCCAAACCAACAGTCACGGGATCCTTGGGGGTCCCTTCCAGCTCAGGCTGTGATTCCATGAGTTATTACTGAGCGATTATAAGCAGTATGGAGCCTTTACATAAACTAGGGTTTCTGTCCCCTCTCTTTTTGTGGCATGTCTTTCCTTCCAGAAGTGGTTGTATCTCAGTAATGCTGTGGAGATTTTTCAGGGTGGAAGTTACTCTACAAACATGAGTGTTATTTAACCTCAAACCCAGTGAGGAGCTGGAAAGATAAATCTAGCTCTAATGAATGAAGTCCGAAAGCTGACAGCATTCAGCAATTTCACGGGCTTGGGATATTTTCTGACAAGAAAATTCATTTCTGAGACTTGTTGACAGAAACATAAAGAATGAATCTGCTGCCTTTTCCTCCACCCACCCCAGCAAAGAGTGGGGGAAGAGAAGCAGCTCTTAAAAATAGCTCGGTTGCTGTTGTATTTGTAAGTTCGGTGCTTTTTGTGTCAATGACATCACCCTCTTCTCCATGGCAACCCCCTACGATGTCAAAACTGCAGGGCACCATCAGAGGAACTCAAACCAGCAGATGAACAGGTTGAATCAAGATGATTTAACTGCAAAATAGTGCAGGGGCAACAGAAGGAGGTGGGAAACAAAAGGGGCTACTGGCAGCTCTATTGCTCTGGAAAACCAGCATCTCTAGTGGCAGGCTCCCCAAACTCTGCACTATCTCTTTTTCAAAGTCCTTGTCAGGAGGAGGTAGGTGGAAGGCAGGCAGGCAACTTATTCCCAATCTCTAGTGTGTCTGGAGAGCAGAACTACAGGTGACTAAGCAGGAGGAGCACTGACTCATTCCTGAATTATTTCTCACTCCACTTCTCTTCCCCACCCCCAACCCCCCCCCCCATCTATTCTGTTTGGTTTTTTTAGCTTTCACCCAACAGCTCAGATTTTTCCCCAGGCCCTGATGAGGAAGAATTAGCAGCAAGCTTTCTTGTTACCTAATGTTCACAAAAATGTGCTTGTGGTTATCCAGGTGAGGAAATAAAAGCCAGCTCCAAGAGCAATAAAAATGAATTGGTTCTTGAATACAACACCTTTATCTGGGGGAAAAGGAAAAGTGCTTCTCTTTTCTGAATGTTGTGTAGGAAATACTAAAATAACTGATGTGCCAGAAAGCTGTAAGTAACTGGCTTTTTTATCCGGATACCTATGGAAAATAGCTAATTGCCTCCCTGCCAGCCTTGCTGGAGTTGATTTCCAAACCGACTGCAGTGGGGAGAAGCCATGGCCTTTGCTGTCTTGATTACAGCATTGGATTCTGCTGGGTTGCATTTGGGACTGAAGGACCAGGAACATAATGGTTACAGCTGCAGAGCTGCAGCCAGTATGAGCTGTTTCAATCAGCTTAATAAATCTATCCTCATTTACATCCCTATGAAGTCTGAAGCCTTAAGACAGTTTACCTTCTCTCTCAGGGTGCCAGGAGAACTGTTGCTGAATCCTAGCCTGTAAAAGTCTCAACTTTGTATAAGCTTTTGCATTTTTTTGAAATTGCATGACATGGACTCAGGCAAGTTATGCAAGACCAGCACAATGCCCAAAGTCCTGACATCCACAAAGGGGCAGGCAACGCTCCCCACATGGAGAAGGAAGTCTGTGATGGAATAAATAATTCTGTATTTGCCACTCGTGGCTTGCAGTTTACAGGGTATGAGAGTCTTTAATCACAGATTTTTGAAGTGTGAGGCTCTGTTATGTCTGAAGCTCTCTCCCCACCCCAGTGTGATGCTAAGCCTGTGATTTCTAGGCTTGGTGAGGGGAAAATGCATGGAGTCTCTACACACCAGAATCTTGATTAGTATCTTGCTCTTGCCTTTTGTGCAAAATGCCACTCAAGGCACTGTGCCATCCTCTTTGCTGAGCTCACAGCATCAGCCCACGATAAAAAAAGGTCCCAGAAAACATTGACTCACTGCATCCCAGCATCCTGACAGGGCTATGTGTCTGCAATGAGATCTCCTCAGCTGGAACTGCGAGGTTTCAAAGGAATTGATGGTTGTGAGGCTGTTTTACCTTCCCTGAGTTGTGCTACCACCTGTACTGCCTGCCAGGAACAGGGGTGGGAGCACTGGGATCGCTGCCCAGCACCTGGCACGGGGCAGTGCTGCTTAGGAAGCAGCTGGAGCCGGAGCGGGGGTTTGCATGTGCATGAGGAGTTTTCTGCAGAAGCTTTAAGACTAAATCGCTGAGAATTTTTGCCTGAAGCAAGGGATGTTTCCCGTGTTTAAGACAAGCAGCAACCTGCAGTCAGAAGGAAGAAGGGGCTGAATTCACTCCAAAAGTATTTCTCCAGGATCTTTTTTCAAGGTAAGCCTGCTGTTGTGGGAGGTAGATGGGGCAACAGGGTTCAGCATTCTGAACACTAAGACTGAGATGTCTTCTGCATTTTTGTTACCTTCCCAAGGTGTAGAACTCAGATAAACGTATTATGTCTCTGGTACTCCCTTTTTAGGCTGAAAAATCAGCTAATTTTCTGAGGTTTGAAGCTATAAAAGTGGGGAGGAAAGAATGTTTTTTAACACTGCCTTGTGCCTGCCTGTGTTCTAGTGGTGAATAAATGCCATGGACTGTGCCTCTAAAACATGTATTTAAGTAGCAGAATGATGGGTGTTGAAGGAACTGTAGGTGAATGAAAGTAAAGTTTATTAAATAGATATCAGCTTATTGTCTATTAATTTAATGGTTTTCAACATTGCTAGATTATGTTTTGTTCTGAAGGAGGCAAAATGAAGATGGTTCCTGCCTTAGAAACTTGGACTGAAAGGTTTTTAATTGGCATGGTTTGCAGAAATGCTGTTAAAGCCAAAAGCAAGGAGAGAAGATTTTTTAAAATCTAAATGACACCTGAACAACCAGTTTGTTCCTGTTGAAAACTATTGATTGAGAGGCCGGAAAGTAACAGAAAGTTTTGTCCTAGCTGCAGGAAAAGCCTATTTACGGTAGGAAAAAATACAGGTACAGAAGTGGCTCTGAAAAAAACCTGGTGACACCTAAAAAATGTTTCATCATCAGCATCCCTTCCTTATACTGAAACTCTTCCTAGCTGGGAACCCAGCAGACTGAGAAATGTGTGCTTAGGTTGTGGGGTATAAATTATAGTCCTTGATGGAAGTACATCAGAGCACGGATTTGGCAGAGCTGCTGGAGCCGTGGAGGGAAGGCACTTGCTGAGCCCAGAATTGCAGGGCAGAGCATCCACACTTTCCCTTTGCACACTAATGGCTCTAATACTTGTATGCAGTTCCATTTTGCTCTTGGAAAAGGAATAACATGTGCTCAGAAAACCACCTTCTGTTAGGGAAGTAAGTGTAGTCAGTAAACTTCTGGAAAAAATCCTTGTCAGGTCTGTAAGGAGTGAAATCAAAATAGTTTGTTGCCTCTTCTTTTTCCTAGGGAAGGTGGGAACCAATAGGTGCCTGGAAAGGAACTGTGCTCTGGGCAGGCTGCAGAGTGGCTGGGTGAGGTTGCCTGGGGAAGGGTACCTGTGCCCATTGTTGAGGCAGGGGCTGGTGGCCAGGAGGGCCTTGGTGCCAGCAGTGGTTGTGTAACGTTGTGCTGTCTCCGCAGCTGGTGCTGCCAGGCGCTGGATCAGCTCATGCACTTGGATGTAGTTGCTGCAGCTTGATTCCACTCTGTAGAAATAGTTGAGGATATTCCTGCCAAATTCCCAGTCAGGAGTCATCAGTTCTGCTTCTGTCACTTGGGGAGCATGAATGAATAACTCTTAAATCATTTATCTAGGGCAGCTTCCAAGAATCCTGTGTACCCAAGTCTGGAATACATTGTGATCCGATTCATTATCCAGGGACAGCAAAGACTTTGAAGAGGTGTTTACCCATGGGGTGGACATGCTGAACTTCAAACTCCCCAAGAAATACACAACATGAGAGGGTAGGGGAGCAAGGCAAGTGCAAGCAAGGGCCCAGAGGAGCAGGGAAACTGGAAAGGGACACAGTAGCCACATGCTGAGGACTTGTGGACAGGCCAGCTCAGCAGCCTGTGACTTTGTGCAGGGCTATGGAAGCTGCTGCTGCTTTTGACAGTGCCACATAACATAATTTTAAACTGGAATTCTGCATAACCAGTGTTAAATGTCAAGTTAACTTCCATGGGATGGTTCTTTATATCTGATAAAACTTTGTATTTTGGCTGATAGGATTTGGTGGTAGAGGGGGGCTTTCTCCAGTTCCAGAGAGAACCATGGAAGGAGGGATTAATAAGAGTAAACAAGTGTTGCTGATGGAGAATGCACAGCAACCTAGATAAAGGTGATCCTAATTGAGGAGAAGGAGGACTGGTATTTAATTAAAACTACTCCTAAAACCTAGGCTCTTAGCAGTAAAATAAATAATAGCAGGGCATGAGTAATTCCTCTCGGGGGGAATGTCGGAGACAAAATTACACTAATATAGTAATAAGAGGGGCCTGTGTGCAATTGCTCAGAGGAATAGGAACAGGGCAGAAAGCTAAGAAGTTCAAATGTGGTTCAAGTGAAAAGGGACTCATGCCTGTTCAAGCACACGCTCCTTGGGCTGCTTCCAAAGGCAGAGCTGTCTGAGTTCCTGAGCCACATGTTCTTGCTGGCCATGGTGATCCCAGAACAGAGACCAAGCTCCTTCTCTGCTTTATCAAATGATGGCAAGTTCTGTGTGTCACTTGCACTTCTGCTGCTCAGTCAGGGTGTTTTCAGTGAATTAAAAATGCGTATTTCAGACCCAGACTTAGGACAACTGTGCTATATGTCATGCATCTGGAGGCAAGAAAGGACATTAGACCACCTTTTGCTTCCTTATTTCCTTCCTACTCCTCATTTTTGATCATCTCAGAGCTCTCTCTGCATTCCTCAAGCTGTGATGCCCATTCTGGCCAGGTGGTTAGATAGCACAACTCATTAACTGCTCTTGACTGGGTAACAGCCAGTGACATAACATTGTTTCTTCCCCATAGCTGCCTTGCATAATGCTGCATTTCAGTTTTGGTTACTCCTTCCATTTAATGCTTTTCATTTCTGTGACATCCATCTGTTTACCAGACAAGGGGGAGTGCATGGAAGTAGTCCCAGAATACAATAAGAAAAAGCCATACAAGTGAGGCTGGATGGGGCTTGGAGGAACCTGGTCTGTTGGAAGGTTCCCTGTCCATGCAAGGGAGTTGGAAGTGGGTAATCTTTAAGCTCCCTTCCAACCCAAACTATTCTGTGATTTCTGTGATTCTATGAGTATATAAAGGGGATTAAATGAAGAACAGAGACATTGGAACACTGGAATGAGAACTGCTCTTGTAGTGAGAGAAGATCCTGGATACTTGGGGACCAGGAAAGCAGGTAGTAGAACCTTTTTCCTTTTGTGTTGTTTTCCCTTCCCTCCCCTCTTACCCCATCTGTGAAAATAACCAACCTACCACCCATAGCTTCCCCCCAAAACCCCCAAGTTTAGTCAAAAAAAGAGTAAGGTGACAGTGGTTTGTGGTAGATGGGGAAGGTAATTTGTAACCTGCTCTGAAGAATCAATGGAGCCAAACTGTGGCTTTGAGCAGTGTCAGTTTTGGCGTAGACCCAGCTGAGGCACTGCAGCAGCATCCCCTAGCCAGGAGCAGGTATCATGCTCATATGGCATGGAGAGAGTATGTAGACAAGACGGTTTAGTTGTTTAAATGAAACATGGCTTGCAAACTAGAAAGCAAATGTACTCAGCAAATTCAGCAGAGACAGCAACTCCATAAACTGATAATGTCACCTTAATGGCTCTGAGCTCCATTTGCTGTCCCTGAGAACTGGTTAAATTGGACAGTCTGCAGGGTCAGCATTACGTTATTGATGGCCACCTAGTTTTTTGACTTTGTTCCCTGCCAAGTGTTGTGGGTACCTTTTTAGCCCCACCTGTGTCAACCTTTGAGTCTTCTAAATCTGTGACCTTTAAAGGCACAGATGGAGCTGCGGGTCTTCACAGCACAGCTGGAGAGCTGTGCTTAGAGGGGGAGAAGAGGGGTGCAAGTGTGTCCTTACTCTAGGCCAGAAACAGAGGAGTTAACATGTAGGGGCCAGAAGGCACTACACAGTTCTTAAAATAACCAAGAACAAGATAATTTGGCTTAAAAAACCATCTCGGTCTTGATTCAGTGCTCATTAAAATTCATAGTAGCCTTATGATGGGCTTCTGGAAGAATTAAGCAGGGTGTTACACTTCATAATGAGTACTTTAGGCCTTGGCCAAGAAAGTACATCACTGCATACAGTAATGCTGGAAATTAACTTCTTTCCTGTAGCATCCAGCTTAGAATGAGGATCTTCCTAGCACTTGTGGAAGTCAGTGAAAAAGCTCTGTTTTCAAGGGATTTTGGACTGCACCTGAAGAACAGATGCTTACAGCTGACTTTGGGAAGAAGTCTCTCTGGGCAAGTCGCCTCTGAGCTGGTCATGCTGCAGCAAGCTGTCCGCTTTGGGGACACTCACAATTTGCAGCTATCAGAGTTCCTGAGTGTGCAGAGAAAGGGGGGGAAAGTCAGACTGCAAACCTAGTGCTGGGATGGAATAATTGGGCCCTAAAAGGAAAAATGCCTGCTTGTGTTTGTTTCATTAGAAACCTAAATGTATTAACTAATGGCACAAATAGCTTAGAGTCTTGTGGCACCTCATCAACTATAAGACGATGTCAGTAGACAAAATGCTCCTGTCTGTGACTGCTGCTGAGAAAACCACCTGATTTCTGCTGCTTTCTTATAGAATACTGTTTGGTGTTAAAGTGAAGAAAACACTAATTCTGCTTGCTCCCAAACCAGAAATTTGCAGATCTCCTTGGGCTTTTGTGTTCTCATCTAAGTTCTAAATATCTTCTCCCAAAGCATCTCAAAACAGCAGCCTGAGTGACATAAAGCTAAGCAAATAACTTCTTTAAGGAACATTACCTTTTATTCCTGTGTCATTTAAAGACATGTTTTTAAAAGAGTCTCTTAGAACTTGGGCTCAGCTGAATTTTCTGGTTACTACCTGTGGTCTGGGATCACCTTCAATGGTCTGTGGCTGTGCTTAAACTGGGACTGCTACTTGTGGAAAGAAGGAAATGAAGGAATTTTCCAGATAAATACTTAAATATTTCTGTAGGACATCTTTGGGCACAACTGTTACCCAGGCTTTCAGTTTTCATTACAGTTCAGAAGAACTAAATAAGAAAATGGTCATTCTAAGTGTTAGCCATCCTTTTTCTTTTTTTCCAAAGGTCACTTGTGGAAATGAACTAGTTAATATTTTTTGTATTGGAATGTATTTTTTAAAATTAATTTATTTATAGAATTTATTTGGCACCTCAGAGAGCACATGAACAAGAAAAGGGTTTTTTTGAATTAGTAGTTTGAAGAATGCTAGCCCCAGTGTCTCTAAATGTGCAGATTAAGAAACATTACATCTTATTTACAGTTTAAATGGTTATGTCTCGTGTTGCTCTTTTCTTCTTTAAGTATTATTATTACTGTTATTATTGAGATTTTCTTTAATCTTTAGACTTACACACATATGCATAGCAGTGGACTAGTTTCTGATGTCATGTTGAAGAGGGTTCTGGTTGAGTTGTTCCACCATGGTTTCCCTCTCAGCAGCCAGCAGGATCTAGACTCCTTCCAAAGGACAGGTATTCGCTCTGCCAAGTGCCAGCAGGTCCATGTGTTCAGGTAGGCTGTGACTGTGCTCACTTTGGCCTCCCTTAATCATAGGGTAGGGCTGTGGTAGAAAAATGTTCCTACAATACCAGAGACAGCCAGCGTGTTCCAGCCCTCTCTTAACATGCATTGCCTGACTGTTTGCATGCTTTAGTTCCTTATTGTGGAATCTGACAGCCTTAGTAGTTGTACAGATGTTTTGGGTAGTTTGGAAACTTGTTTTTAATGGAGACAAGTGTTAGTTGGAGCTTTATTGTTTGCCCACTAGTCTGTGTTGTGCTGAAACTGTGTTTTTCAGAACAACCAGTGCCTCCTTCTGTCTTAGGCAGTATTCAGGCTATTAAAAAATCCAGCCTAAATGAAGGCTGGAGGAGATTGCTGAGGATAAAGTAAGAGAATTCTGTAACTATTATCAGGAAAGACCAAAAATCACTCTCAGGGGACGTAGAAATTAGCCTTTTCCTCTGCTGTAACAGAATGCAAGACAAGGATGTCTCAGCTACCATTTTTCTATGCTATATCAATAAATCTCTAAGTGGAGATTATAATAATTTAATCCTTTGCAACCCCTCCTGTGGGCTCCAGAGCATTCATAGCTCATGGAGATAAGGGAAACCAAGGTTACAGTATTGTGACATGCTGCTTTCAGTGGCAGAACAAGAAGCTCCAGTTCCTGCACTGCAGGTCGTGGCTGCTGTGTTGTGGCATGACTTGGTGTGGCTGAACTGTAGGCCAGGCTCCTGAAACAACCAGAGTTTGAAAATAAATTAAATAATAGTAAAAAAACTCCAAACCAAACCACGTTTAACCCTTCAGCTGCCTCCTATTTCCAGGGAAGGGAAAGCAAATGCTTGATCCAGCCTCAGCAGCTGGAGGGGGTTGAAATAAATTTTGGATACTTGTTCCCATTGCAATTGTCAGCCCTTCCCCTCTTTTATTCCACGGAGAGAAAAAGCTGCTCTGCCTCTATCAGCCTTCCCCCCAGAAATGTCACCGACTCACCACCATGGGCCAAAGCCCCCTCCTGTACTTGCCATAGGGAAGCTGCTGCTGGGAGGTGATGCCCATTCCCTGGCACGGGATTAGTATGTCATCTTCCTGATTTTCCTGGGCTGAATGCTCTCAGTGTAAGGCTGAGTTGGCTGTGAGGACAGTTGTTCCCTGCCTCCACAAGGCTGCAAGTGGGATGGGAAACCTGTGCTGCATGGAGGCACGTGCCTGGGTTTTGACAAGCATAAACTCCAACCCTCAAATTATTCTAAGCTCTTGAGAGTTGGGTTTGAATGTACCCAGAGGTAGAGTGACTAATGACAGCAAATGGTGTTAGACTTTTGCAGCCATTATTTTAGCAGCATTATATTTAGGAATTCACTGGATTCTGGCTAATACTTCAGCAATAGCTGACTGACCTAGTTATTCAGAACAGAGGCTGTGGTCTGTATTCCTCTGGTGTCAGTGAGGGATTTCAATCTGCATTTCTATAGCATCCTTAAGGATCACAGCATGCTTGGAAAAACAACAGATTAATCCGCCTCTGTTCTGGGGGAGTTGAGCATTGTCACAGTCATTTTACCAGCCTGCAGAATGCCTTTCCCAAGGTGACCTGGGAATCTGTAGGCAATGTTGGCTTTCTGCTGCGATGTCACCATTGCAGAACTGATCATCCTGACTTTTGTGGGAAGCAGAAAATGCACCTTTTGTAGAGGGTGGCACAGGCTTGTCTGCTGGAGCATGACGTTACTTCTGTTATAACCAAATAAGTCTGTGAATTTTTGCAAGAAATTTGGAAGAAGCGTGAGGTGGCTGTGTTCCAAGCTGTATTGATATTATCTGCAGGGAATGTCTACCAAGCCACAGGAATTTAACCAGTAGCAAAACAGCATGTGCTGTGTTCAGGTGATCTTTTTGAGCTTTAACTTCAATTTCTCATCAGAGTGGGAGTTAAAATTTTCAAAGAGTCTGCTGTTTTCTTACTGTGTCTAAACTTCACCTGCTTTCTTCACCGAAACAGTTGTCAGGCACTGGAGGGGGCTGCTCAGGGCAGTAGTGGAGTCACCACCTTGGAGGTGTTCAAGGAAGGACTGGATGTGGCACTCAGTGTTCTGATCTGGTTGGCAAGGTGGTGATGGGTCAAAGGCTGGACTTGATGATGTTAGATGATGATGTTTTCCAGCCTTAATGATTCTATGCTTCTTGCCTCTGGCATTCTCAGTTTGGCAGAATTTGCAGGTCCTTGTGCTGTTTCCTTGCTGGCCATGCTTTGCTTCACCACAGGTATTGTTTGGCCTGGGAGAACCTGGCTATAACCCATTGCAAGCCTGAAGCAGGACAAATTCCCTTCTTCTATGGGCCCCAGTCTGCACTGTTTGGCATAGGGTAAAGAAGGGACTCTGAGCTCCCCATTTTGTGCCAGATAGGAATGTAGGGATGTGTCTGGATCTTTGACAGCACCCAGAGCTCTGGCAGAGGCAATGCACTTGCTCGACCAACTTCCAGTTCTTCAGCTTTGGTGCATTTGTTTTGTTTTGAATTGGAGAAAACCTTCCCTGGTTTAGACTGTAAACCTTGGATAAAAACACTGGATGAGCTCATGCAGCTGGAGTGCAAGCAGGGCTTTGTCCTGCTGGCATCTCAGGACACTACCCGGATAATGGCAGCAATGCATAGTAAGCAGGAGGATAACCCAAACACTGGAGCTGGCCGTCCAGGGCTCTCCTGGAATGTTCTGCCGACCTCTGAATGGGATACCCTTGGGGAAAGGTGGCTAAACTGCAAGCACTTATTTAAAGCGAAACTGCCTCTGGATTGCTCCCTCCTTATCTCCAGTCCTGGCTCATGTCATGTGTTGATTATGAGACTCCCAGACTTGATTCCTATCTCGTGCTTCCTCCCGGCCGGTTGGTGCTGATGTGCGAATTTGCAACACACCCTTTCTCCTAGTGACCCCTTTGTCCCCATCCTTAAGTGTATTCTTTCACTTCCCGGACCAGCTTCTCTAGATTTCCAGAAGCACGAAAGAGAAGATGGAAGAGATTCTGTGTAGAAGAGCATTTCTGCCTCCTATTAGATCCCTGCAAACAGAGAAGACTTCATGGAAGGGCTGGTCCTGGACCACAGCCTGGCTTCATAGGTGGAATTGCTGTAGTTCTTATTGGTATTTCCTGAATGTATCAGATTTCCTGTGCCTTGGTGTTAGGCTTTTCCTGGAAGCTTTGTTGAATACAGATCCATTCTCCTTAGCAGTTTGCCCAGTTCCCACAAGCTTCAGACAGGTGGGCAGGTATGTTTCTCCTGGCTGAGGTAGAAGACAGACACTGTATATGTTACAGTTGTCCAGGGTGTCTCTGACCTTTTATTTTTTAAGTTAAAAGTCCCCAGTGTTGCCTATTGGAATAGGAAAACATTGAATAGTGGGATTTTCCAAAAAAATCATCCTCCTGTAGAGATTAAATTAAACTTATTGCAGCAGCAGTGCAAGATGGAGCTCTCCTAGCACAGTGAATGTGGCTGGACAGGGTGAGGAACAAGGTGAGATCAGCACTTTGGATCTGAAATTTGCTTTGCTTTGTGTCTGGGGAGGGGACATGGAATATGGAATGGCCTTTGCTGGGAAGATAAATCAGGCAGGCTGCAATGCAAACATGTAGTCAACATACCCTGCAGCACTTGTTGCTGCCAGGAATGGCTGTCCCGGAGACCGACGGGACCTGAGTGAGCAGCACAGAGCAGCCGTAGGAGGAGCGGGGCGTGTATCGTGTGTTTATATAAATGTGCCAGTATAATTATTTATATTGTCTTGTGCAATTTTCTAGGTAAGAAGGGAGCAGTGGGCAGACAAGGAGCAGTAAAATGTGTAATGAAGGGACAGTTGCTGAAGGGGAAAATTAGAGACGTGTAGCTTTTACTGGGAAATTTTTCTTCAAAGTGTGCAAAACTGCTGGGACCAAAATGTGAATATAAAGACTGGAAACTGTCCTAATTTTTCATTAAGACTGTAGGCAGCAGAGGCTCACACTGACTCAGAACTGCCTTGGTTTCATCTAAGCTTGTGCCTTGACAAGTAAAATAAAGATCTGCCATTTATAATGAACTCAAGTCTTGTTCTAGAAGACCGTGCTAGCACATAACCCAGGAAATACAATACTCATGCAAATGTGGAGCCAGCTCCCAGGCTGGATGACTCCTTGCAGACTGTAAAAGCCATTTGTGTGTGACACTCCCCACGCCATGGTTGTGTAGATGACTCCTTACTGCCTGGCACAGCAGCAAAGCTCAGGCGCACAGATGACAGGGATGGTTTGCCATCCACACCTAACAAGTTCATGCTCTGCTTCCTCATCCCTGATCCTCCACCACGCTTCTCTGCCCTGTGAGTTCCAGTGCTTTGGCAAAGAATGCTGTCCCCCTTTGTTATTTACTATGATTTGTTACTATTAAAGGGAACTTTCCTTTTTTTTATTACATCTGTGTATGGGGCCAGCCCCATAGGAGAGAGAAGCTAATCCCCAGACAGAAAAGAACCTGGCTAACTATATCCTGTGCCCTGGAGAGGGAAGAGGCAGGAAACCTGGGTCACTATGGCAGGCAGGAGGACCTGCAGTGTAATGTAGAAGCAGTGACAGCACATTCAGGAAGCAGCCTTCCAAAATTTAGCCAGTAGGTCTGGAAATGAGGATGAGGAACCTCAGACCATCAGCTCCAAAGGTTCTCTCAATGTTCCTTCTCCATGATAGTACTGTAACTCATGAATTCCAACTACAGCCAAAACTCTGGTGGTTGTACAAAGATACTGCAGCTCTTTTAGTTGGAATGAAAAAGTAGGGGGGAAAATGGGAATTGGGGGAACATGGCTAAAAGGTCACTGGGCTGGCCCACATCTGCTGGCTGAGCCACTCCCAGCAATAACAATGTGAGCCTAATGATTATTTGTAGCATGTCACTCATTTATTTTTTTTAAGGGTAGTTCAACAAAACCAATATTAAAAGAACCCCTAAAAAGTCATGGGGGTGGGTTTTTATGGTTTATATCTCTGTTCTTTGAACCTAAAACTTCCTGAGGGTTAAGCCAGCATTGTCAGTGGTTTGGAGAGGCCAAGAATCCTCTTTATTTGCAATGGAGCAAGGGCAGCTGATGGATTTGCTGCCATGAACTCTTGACCGCTCTGGCTGTAATCCCCAAAGTGTCCTCTGATGATGGCCCAGTCACCAAGCCCAGCCAGCACTGCCGGAGCTGGTGTCCTGCTGAGTACAGTCGCTTGTGGAAAGTCTATTTCCAGGAGTCAGTAAACCCTGAGGCACAGGCAGCGCAACAGGATTAGAGGGTGATCCCAGACTCCAGACCTGGCAGCACTGTGACTCATAGAGAAGACAGGGGAAAAGTAAAAGCGCCAGGTCATGTGCTGCTCATCTGCAGTGCAAATAAATGGGGTGAATTCTTCTACAGCGAGCCATAAAGCAAGCAATCAAAGCTTTCCTTCCTGGAATAACAAGGGATTGGTGGCAGGTCCTGAAATCTGCAGCCAGGCGACACAGGCGGAGATGTCGGGTTCGTTAGAAGCTGCAGCAGCTCCCGGCCCCGAGGCTGTGGAGCCGAGAAAGAAGAGCTGACGAGTCGAGCTTTAATAAGTCACAGTGAAGTGAAAAAGGGTGGAGGGGAATGGGAGATGATCTCCTCAAGGTTCTTGCCTGAGACCCAGCACATTGGGGTGCCCGGGTGGGACTCTGAGCTCTTTCTCTCTCTTATTCCCTCTAGGGACCGAGAAAGAAGATGGTGAGAAGAAGGCGAGATGGTCCCAAGAGGCTCTGCTGTCGACATCTGTCGTTTTCCGTGTAACAGGAATCTGAGGCTTCTCTCTGAGAGCTTCTGTGTCCCATCTGCTACCACACCCTGAAATCAAACTCGGCAGCTTAGGTGAACCAGGCACTGTACAAACATGTCAGACTTGCCTCCACCCCTTTTTCTTCTCCCGCTTTCTCCTGCCGTCTTTCTCTCTCAAGTTTATCGACGTGTCAGCGGATTCCGGTGGCGGAGCATTCTCACTTCACCTCTGGAGCAATGAGGAGTCAGGGGTAAGGACCCTCCCGCAGATTTGGGGATCAACATTGATTTGCTTGCTTGCTTGCTTTAAAGCCATAACAACCACCCTAATGGCCGCTGCTTTGTGGGATTTGTTCCCTGTGTTTACGGAGGACTGGGTTTGTCAGTTTAAACTAAGTCTCCACTTCCCAGTGGCTGTGCTGCCTCGGCTTAACCCCTTCCCTTCAGAGCCGAGCCGTGCCACTGCCAAGGATTAGCGAAATGATCACACGTGTGTTGGCAGCGCCAGCCTGGGGTGAAGTGAGAGTGGAATAGTTCGGGGGGGTCAAACAATTTTTTCTCTCAAGGGATGCTTCTGGAAGGGAAGAAAAACTGGGAGCTGGATTCCTTTGGGAAGGAGTTTGCTTCATCTTCACTCCTATAGCCCAGCAACACCGTCCTCCAATCGGCTTTGCTGCATGACAGTGGGAGAGTTTACCTCCAGACCCTTCTTTCTCCTCTCCCTTGGAACTGTCCACCACCGGCATTGTTGCAGCAGGACTGCCAGTAAGATCTTGTGGTTTTTACTTTCCAGGGTCTATGAGGTGGGACAACGTGTGGGGCTGAGATCTGGTGGTTCAGCCAACGGACACTCAAGAGAACGGGGAATGTGGAGTAAAAATGCCTTGTTGAATCTTGCTGGGTGATGCTCTTAAAACCTTGGGGTGAAGAAGGGGTTAAAAATTATTACGGATGATGCTTGAGAGAGCAGACAGCATGTCAGGAACATGCATACTCATCGCCTTTACAGGAGACAGAGCAATATCTGCTCTCAAGTATCCTGTATCTGCAAGGACCCTCACCATACCTTACAGAGAGGTCTAGTTAAACCCCTCCTGTCTATATTCCCAACCTTCTGGCTGCTGTGCTGGCCAGGATGCTTTCAGAATACCTCCTGAAGCTATGCTGGAGTACTCATGTGGGGCTGGGTATGTGAGTGTGTTTTGGCTGGCTGAGAGCTGCCTAATCTCGTCCTATTTAAGCTACAATACATGGTTTTATTGGGCATTTGTACTTAATTATTTTTGTCAGGCAACCTATGCATACAGGCAGATATTTGCAGGGAGAGAAAACAGTCCTGTCTGTTAATATTTGCTTTCTTCTTTGCCAGGACATTAATGCTTTAATGTATTTGGGGACATAGCACTGAAAAAACAGAAGAGCGATTTGTGTCTGGTGAGTGCAAGCTCTCAGGTGAAGCTGGGGGATGTACAGAGAGTAAGAGACCTTTGCCCAGTCTTTGTCTGCTTTTCTGAGTTCTCTGTTTGGGTACAACCTGAGTCAGCCCCTAACACAGCTGCTGGGGAAGGGAACCCACCGCCTGGCTCTCTCTCCAACCCTGTCCCACGGAAAAGTCTCATTCCTGATGGTGTAATGAAGCTTTATGTTAATTTTAACATTCATTGCTGCCTTGGTATGTATGTCCTGCATGCTGTGTGAACAATGGTTTATGAATCTAGAAGTAAAGCTGATCAAATAGTGGAAAGAGCTATCAGCAAATAGCTTGCTGGATTAGTAGCTGTGGTCCCAGATGGAAAGCCTGCTCCCTGCGCAGGGGTTGTTTCTGTCTAGATGGGCGCAAGTATGGATGTACCTGGGAAGGCCACCCTGGGTCCTGCTGCCAAGGCTTGCAAAAGCAAGAAACAACGCTTGCTTGGTCACAAAATGGTTTTCATTCCCAAGGAGAATGAAATTAATTAAGGAGAATTCTTTAAAGTTTGTCTGTCCTGCCTCCAATCAGGAAAAAAGAGCTCTTTTTAACCTACTTCTCTAATATGCTTAGGGAAACTCATAAGCAGAGAAAAGAGCTAAATATTTGTGTAAATTGCTTTAAACAAAATTGCTTAAAGCAGCTTGGACTAGCTTAGCCCAATTGCAAGTAAAAACACAGCTAGACTCTGAGCTCTGTATTGCACTTGAGGGTTTTTTGGGTACTCACAGGGGGTATCCTGTGGAAGTTCCATCTTATTCAGAGCAGCACATGAGCTCTGTACCTGGACAGGACACAAGTGAGCAGGAGCAGCTGAAGGCTCACCAGGAGTTGTGCTGCTCAGCACTGAGGGTGCAGAGAGCACTGCAGACTCTGACACCTCACGGAGGGAGTTCTGGTATGGGGACTGCCTTCCTTGCCTGTGGCACCAACCCTGCCCCAGTCTCACTGACTTTGAGTTGTAATGGCATAGACTTAGTGCAATGGAGCACAAAATCAGCACTTGGCTGCTGCAGGTCTTGTTTTTAAGGAATTCCTCATTATGGTTTCTGAAGTTGCAGGATTACCATGTGGTTTGAGGACTAATGCACTGCTATTCGGTCTTAGCAATGATAGTGTTGTTCTGTGACTGACCTTCCATTTGTCTGGCAAAAGAGAACAGTGGGAATGAAGGGTGCCTACAGACTAAAAGTTGAAGTCTATTTCCCTCAGAAATGTCTCAGGAAATTACACTTTCCCTAGGGCTCAGTCATTTAACTTGTAGTGTTAGTAGTTAGATTATTTTGTAATTAATTGATGAACAGAGTGTAGCTGTAGCCAATAGCAGTCATTTACCTCGTGTTAGGAGTGCACCTCAGGTTTTAACGTACAGAGGACTGTGAACGCTCACAGTCGTGGCAAACAGAGCAGGATAACTGATATTCCCTGAGAGAAGACTTGTCTGTTGCAATTTAAATTTGCATCTCCGTGCTGGCAGCAGTGAGCAGGAAGGCACTGAGGGTCAGGCAGGTTGTGGGGTTTAAGTGAGTTTGTCCCTCCCATGTTATGGGGCACACTGCCTGGGCTGCAGTTTTCCCAACAGTTATCCTGTGGGGATAACACAAGCAAACTGCCTTGCAGGCTGCTGACAGCAATTAAATATATTTGTAGCTCTCTTTGGGAGAACATGATGAGCATAACTAGGGACGGAAGACTGAGATTGTTTAGTGTTGGCTGGAAGGAAGTTTAACTCTTGCATCTCTATACTCGGGTGATCTGGGGAATTGCCGGGGTGTCTCTATCAGCTCTTTGCTGTGCTGCTGGAGTGAGAATGCTGATTCAGGACAGAGATCACCAGTGCCTCTGCTGGGACAGGTGTGCTTGTGATAATTCAGCCCTGCTCCCTGAGTGTGTGACTCTTCCTGCATACAGTAAAATCTGTGCTACTCCCATTTGTAGCACAGAGCTGCAGCTTCCCTCTCGTTACCCCATGTGCCAGAGGCAGCTGGATCTGCGAGCCATGCAAGAGCACACTGAGGTTCCAGTGCTTGCATGGAGCTGCAGGACGTGGTGCCCAGTGTTGCAGCCCAGTGCCTTGGCTCCTTCCCCTGCCACGTGACCCTGCATGCCAGATGTGGCCCTTTGGCTTGTCCCAGCATAACCTCTTGTCTGATATGTAAGATGTTGCTATTCGTGTGAATTTTTTCTTAAATGTTCTTATTCTAATCTCAGTAGTACTTTTATGTTGATTTTGAAAGGATCTGTCACACAAGATAGTGGAAAGTTGAAGTCTTGAATCTTTCAAGGGCTGTCTTGAAGCTCTGTGGTGCTTTGGATTAACAGCAAAATACAGTAACTTGGTTTTAACCCTGATGCATCCTTCATGGCAAAATGTCAGTAAATCCATGTGGAACAATGCAGCTGCTCTTTGGACAGGGATCAGGGAGGGGTGTAGGTGTGAGGTGAGTGTCAGAGATGCAGTGCTGTGTGGTTTGGTATAACCAGAACAGGACACGAGCCACATGAATCACGTAAAAGGTGGAGGGAAAGGCTCAGAGCTGCTGTGGCTTTGGTCTCAGCCTGGTGACCTGCAGCACACGTCCTGCTGGCTCTGCGTGCTGAGGCCACCATGAGTGAGCTGCCTTTCCTGGTGCTGCTGCAGCGTTTGGTGGCTCTACCCTCTCACATGCTGAGCCCAGCTGGGAGAGGCTGCTCTTGTAATGAAGGCACTGGACTGCAGCTGAGGTTTGGGTGTGATTTCTGTCTCTGCTGCTGGGTTCTGTCAAGGCATCTCTACCTGTGTGCTGGTGTCCAGATCAAACCTGTGGTCAGAGTGTATCTTGGCCTCCGCTGGGGCCGTGCACCCATGTTTTCTCTCCGTGGAAGCCAGGGTGTGTTGGGCCTGGATCTGGCCTTTATATAAAGTTAAAAAGCAGCCAGGAGACACACCTAGGAGATGTTGTAGATCTGCTAATCTAGACATAGCTGGGAAGAAACAGGGCTAGTAATTTTTTTTTCTGTCTCATCTGCAAATGAGGATAATAATTCCCTTTCCTCACCTTTCGTCTGTTTAGATGAAACCTTTAGAGGGTGGGGCCTGACTTCAGAGACAGACACAATGGGATGGTGACTGCAGCTGTGATTTCTAGGGGACTGTAAATAATGGAAAACCTTGTTATTTGTCAAAGGATAAAGCCCATTTGCATCTGGGACGTGCCTGTGCGAGTTTTGGAAAGTTCAAGAGGTCTTTTCTTTGCAAGTGCTTTTATATATGTCCCAGAATGAAGTTGGTATGGTATAGCTAACACATCTAAAAGTATGTAACCCAGCAGCATCCCAAACAAGCTGAGCAAATAGGCGTTCACTGGGTTTTAGGTTTTAGTCCTAATTTATGAGCAAGGAAGTGGAACAGGGGAGAAAGAGGCAGCACCAAAGCCTTCGGAAGCTTTCAGACCCTGCTCAGTAGAGACACAGCAAAAAATGTCAAGTTAGTTGTGCAGTTCTTCTCATTTCTCAGAAACAAACCCACCAATATAACAAATATGTCTCTCCCTAAGCTTATTTCTAATGTAATATTAATCTGTGCTCTCATGTACATTTGGGCAGGATTTAGAGCATTACATCAGTTTGCTGTGCTGTTGCTTTGCTCTGACACACAGCTTTGCCATGGGTGGCTGGTGAGGGAGAAAGGAGTAGAAGGAAAGGACTTGAAATAAGGAAAGGGATAGCACACCAAGGAAATATCCACTCTTTCTTTAGGAGGAAAAAAAGTACTTGAACCAGTATTTCTAAAACTAGAATTGCAGACAAATGTGGAAGGTGTCAGGGCAGTGCTCTTAGATCCCATTTCAGATTTTGGACCGTTTGGCTTTTCTTTCTCCCTTTCACTGACCCTTGTTGCCATTCCTTGCTGTGTGAAGTCACATTTGGTTTTGTCAGCTCTTCAGGGACCTAACCTGTAATTTCCCTTTGTTTGCAAACTGCTATGATCATTTATGGCTTGTTATAAATAATAAGAGTGTTGCAAACCTCAGGAAGGCAAACATGAGTATTTTAGAAGGTATGGGATGCAGTGAAATTCCATGTGTGCATATTCACACATACATTTGTGTGAACACATGCATATGACATGCATGGATAATGGCCTAGTTAACCTGTAATCCATTTCAAATGTAGCACATGACACTGACCTGAGTAGCAGAGTATGGAAATACATTTTTCCTTTTAATTGGCGGGTTCTTTGGGACCTTCATCTTCCTACTGCAAATTCAATCTGCATATTGCAGTTCTTCAGGTCCTGTAGGAAGAGTTCTCCTTCTCTCCCTCTCCTTTTGGAGCTGGGCAGAGCAGTTTGGCAAATCAGCTGTGGGAGGACTTGGAAATGATGGGAATGGCTTTCTTGAGCCCAGAGACCAAGCGCTATCTCTCGTCCGGGGCAGGAGGAATGTAGGGAGCTGCGTCCAGATCTGCGATAGCGACGCAATGAGCTGATGAGCGAGTTCAGTGCTGCAGCAAGGAGGGGGAGGGAGAGCTTATTTTTAACTGGAAACTGCACAAGTGAGACTGAAGTAGCTCTGTGCTGCCGTGCTATCATCAAGTGCATGTGCGAGGGAGGGTACGAGCACGGCTCCGTACGGCGCGGTGTCCTAGCGGAACGTGTGGCTGGACGCGAGCAGGGTGGAGGCAGGTCGGGTGAGAAGGCAGTACACGCTGCTGCCTTTGTCTGGGCGTTGGAACGAGCCACTCCTGATAACATTTATCTGCCTTTTTTTTTTTCTTTTTTTTTCCTCCGGTGGTGCTGCTTCTTTTCTGTGCCCTTCTCCTCGGGTTGCCTGTCTCCCACCCATTCCTCTCTTCCTCACTAACTCTCGTTCCCCTTCCATCCTTAATCTTCCCACCCCTTCCTCTCATCTGAGCCTGACCCCTCTCCCTTCTTGCCCCTCCTTCCCAGCTGATCCCTCCCCCCGCTCTGGATCTGCTGGCTGTGGGATTTTTTTCTCGTGCTCACTGGCAGATGTGACAGCTTTTGGAACTGTATCATCTAGGAACAGCTATATCTGGAGTTGAAAAACCTAACGTGGTTTCCCAGGCAGCAGGAATGGATCGCTGAGAGAATTTCAATCTCCGACTGCTTTTGTCTTGTGGTAGTGACTTCTATTATTTATGTTTGTGACATTTCTTACAGTACAGTTGTCAGCACTGAATGAAAGACTAAAGTGTAGTAGATTATTATAAAATCAGTGTCACAGTATTTGTGTTGTTATATTAAAGGGATGCTGTCTATGTTTAAATACAGGTTTGGCTTGATTTACAAAATCTTATATGCATAAAATGTTCTTATGAATTTCTTACTGACTTAGAAAAGGCCTGGTTTTATGTGTTTTATTTAACAATAAACATTCTTTAGTGGGGTATTGGAAATACAAGTAAATAGCTCTTGCATGAAAACCACAAAGTGAAAGGAGACTGGTTAAATACAGACCTCCTCAATGAGATGCAAAACCTAGCAAGATTATTAGAATTCATTGGATTTCAAATAACTATTTTTAGTGTATGTATTTCATTTGATCTTAATGCAGTTTACCTTTAAACCACCTGTCTGATCTCTTTATAATCAGGGATTGATGCTGACCATATAAAGCAAATGCCATTGGATGCCTAGGGGTGTGTTGTATTTGGAGCTGATTACATTTTGTTGTTTTTAAGCTGTCTGTTTTAAGCCAATAAGGTAGATGCAGGCCATACCAACCAGTCACTTAAAACTGACCATGAACTCAGTAAGTGCTCCCTTCTGGGTTTTGGAAGCATGCTTTTGGCTGTGGGATCCAAGTGTAGTCCAAGTTTTGATTGCCAGGTTTAGGGGTTTTATGTAAATATACAAATGTCATGTTGTGTTTATGCTTCTGCAGACTGAGGTGGTGAAATGGAGCCACTGTTCTGGTTGGGGCCAAAATATCACCTGGGCTTTAAAAATTTGCATTTTGAAGCACTTAAGCCAGGATCATTCTCCTCATGGGGAAATACCTGACATGTTCAGAAAACCATTGATGCTAAAAGTGCTAATGATTGTGGCATTTGTAACACGCTGGTTTACAGGACCGTTTGACACATGAAGCATTTGAAAGAGCAAACTTGAGACTGTCTGCTATGGCCTGAGTATCTTCTCGTTGTGAAACTGTGGGAGTAGGAGCAGGAGAAATACTGGTTGAAATAGTAAGATCACTGGGATTGCAGTGGCTGGGTCAAGGTGGATCAAGGAGCTGTCATAACTGACATTTAGTCAAGGATTCAGAACTGAACTGCTTGCTGTAATATTACAGAGATACTCCCTGCTTTCCTTGGAGGCTCTGAAGCTCCTCAGCAGCTCCAGCTGTTGGTTTGAGCTCTAACACCACAAGCTATTAGACTATCTTTCCTTTCCGGGATTGTCTGCACTTTTTTTCCTTAAAGAATTGCCCTCTGACTTTAGTATTGATTATTAGTTAATAAGCAGCACCTAAGGGGCCTGAGAGATGAATCACTGTGTTTGAGGAGCTGCAAGAGTGACCTGGAGCACAGACACCCTTCCCATAAGCTCTCCATTAAGATGTATTTGAGTTTTTATTGGAGCTTCTTCTAAGCAAAGATTATTCTGGCTGCAAAATCTGTTCTATGCAGAACAGTTGCTTCCAGCCTCTTTTGTAACTACTTTTTTTTTCTTTCCTTTTTTTTTCTTTTTTTTTTGTTTGTTTGTTTCCTAACCTTTTGTTTTCTTTTTCACCTGTGAGGTATCTTTAGTAGGCTGTTGCAGTGGGACAGTGTGTGTGAAGTCGGTGTTTCACCAAGGATTGGATTGCATGACTGGGAGGTTAGATGGAGCAAAGGTCCTTCTCTGCCATACAAACACTTCCTAGCCCTGTGACTGCAGGATTGTGGTAACCAAACTGGGTGCTAGTGTGTATTGGATTTTCAAAACCCCAGTCTAGCACCAGAGAGCAAAGTCATTGTTCAGCTGGTGGCTGCACTTTGCTCCCTAAACAAGTTTAGAGTGGGACAACCTGGAAAATGTTTGACATAGATTTCACTGTGATGGGCTGATTTTGGAGACTAGTGTCCTCTAGAAGTGTGTTCATGTCTACACCACAGCGGGTTATCTCTCTATGCGGTCTGTCTCTCTGACCCTTGTAAATATTTATTCAGCACAAATAGTTGGAAGCTGAGGTCCTGTACAGGGGAAGAGTGACTGCTACAAAGTTGAAGATTAAGTGGCAAAAATCCTCAGTATGATGTCAGGGAAGAGATGGCATTCATGACTGTAAGCCGTGTTAGTGAGCGGCAAATGCCAATAGTAACATTGTTTGTGGGAAAAAAAGAGCATATAAATGTTATTTTTTGTTTATTGGTGGATGTTAATTGCTTTAAAAAACTTGTGCAGCTTTTTCCCAAAGGAGTGAATACAGTCATAGAACATTTAGAGGAGAAGGGTCCTTGAGAGGTGCAGCCCAACCCCCCTGCCCAAGGCAGGGTCAGCTTAAAGGGTCAGGCTGGATAACTCAGGGCTTCGGCTTGGAGAGCAAGTCCCTGAGGATAGAGCCTGCCCAGCCTGTCTGGGCAGGCTGCTCCAATGCTGGACTCTCCTGGTCACAGGAAGGCTTTTCCTTCTATCCTGTTGGGACCACTCCTGTTTTGATTTATGCCTGTCTCTCACTCCCACCACTCCCCACTGTGAAAAGCCTGGTTCTCCATAAAAAGTCTCCTTACCTCACCCTACCTTCACTATCTGGTTTTTGTGAAGAGGTTGTGTCAATCCATTGCAGTCCTCCAGCTTTCCCACCTCTTGACTGCATGCAGAACTCCAGTTCTTCCTTTTCCTTCATATCTTCCTGTTTTCGAAAAGGTCCAATCTCTTAGCTTTCTGTCGAAGTATCTTTTTTTGGTTATAAGTTCTTCATTCTGATTTTGAATATCTTCTGTGTTTGGTTATATTTCAGTGTTAGGTGCTTCTGGCTTGTTGCACTTGCACTGGCTGTTCACACAAGCTGTCTCTCTCAGCCCCCAAGGGAAATGAATCTTAGTTTTTAATTTTAGCTTCTTCAGCTACCTGCTGACAGAGTTTGATTTCCACCTACCACCTCCTCTCTCCCTCCCGAGCCCTCTGTCTCAGAAAAACTGAGATCCAGAGTCAGTCTTGGGCAGCTCTTCCTTTGGCAAGAGCTCTGCTGTCTTTAAATGGGAACCAAGTGGATATTACTTACTTGGAGCAAGCAGTGAGAAGAAAACCTGAGCCCTGTTCACAGCCACCTTAAATTCCAGCCTTGTGGTAGAATCAGTGTTGTCTAACTGGCTGTACTCCAAGCCATTTAACATAGGTACAAACAGGTAAAATATAAATATGTATCTCTAAATTTTAGTTTAAATTGTTTCATCAGATAATGTGAGTTTTTAGAAACAAAGGAAGTCACTAGAAATCCCATCTCAGCCATGAACCTGTGAGGTGGCCTTGGGCAAACCATCCCTCTCTTGGTGTCTGTTTCCTCATCTGTAAAAGCAGGTGATCAGCTCCTGTTAAAGTGCTTTTTGCTGGAGAATGTTCTCAATACAATGTAATTAACTCATAGGATTGATAAGTGATTTTACTGGTTGGGTACTTCAGCCCTAGACAGGCACTGATGGCATTGCCTTCTCCTCTTCAGGCATCATGTTCCGCAAGAAGAAGAAGAAACGCCCTGAGATCTCGGCCCCGCAGAACTTTGAGCACCGTGTCCACACCTCGTTTGACCCAAAGGAGGGCAAATTTGTGGGCCTGCCACCTCAATGGCAGAATATTCTGGACACGCTGAGGCGCCCCAAGCCAGTGGTAGACCCTTCAAGGATCACGAGGATGCAGCTCCAGCCTATGAAGGTAAGGGAGGGAGATTGCTCTTTCCTGTTCCTCGGGAAGTTGCCTTCAAGTTGAGGCACTGTTTCCATTGCCCCATGAATGGGACTAAGAGTGGTATCTGCATGGAATTCAGTTGATAGCAGGCTTTGATAGCCCAAGGTGACAGTAACTTCATCAGGAATAAGAACACTAGGATCCTGACCTGTTGCTGTCAGTGTTGAAATAACCAGCTGGCTGCCTATCACTGTGACAGGGACCTGTGAAAGCTCCTGTGGTAGCTGACAGGACCCAGGATGCATTCACCTGTTGTACAGGGAAGCCAAGAGAAGAATTCATGGAGAGACCTGTTTTAGCAGGTTTGTCATTCTCATGGGTGAGCAAATTTGGCTGGTAATTAAGTTGCCTGGGAAGCCTGAGTGGGGAGATAGCAGGATAGTGCTGCCGTGCTGTTCATGGACAAGTAAGAACAACAAGGACTAAACTAGGGTCTGAGATAAAATGGTTAATAAGCCAGCATTTTAATGGAAAGTGGGACCTAGTAATGATAGAATGTGCTTCAGTAAGGAAAAATAAGTGGTTCCTGTAGATAGGTGGTTTTAGATGGCTGCTGGTACTGGCATCTGGAGACTGTGTAAGTAACAGCAGGAATGTGGTGTGGGAAAAGGCATCTTTGTGGTGACCTCTCTGGAAAGGAAATGAAAGATGGTGACAGAAATATTGTGCTTAAAGCCATGCTAGCTTGGGGGAGGTTTTTGTTGCCAGTTTAAAAAAACCCTGCGGGGGGCTTAAAAACTGAATGGTGCATTGTAAAATAGAGATGTTGCTACTTGGAGTTTAGGAGGGATATAAAAGAGTTGTCTATCTGATTAATATATTTAGCTTTTTGTGTACAGGTGCTTAAAACATGGGTACTAAAGGGGACTATATTTGGTATAATGTAAGCTTTAGTACATAATCAAACCTGCAAATGAAATGGCCCATCAGGATCTTTGAGCAGATGCTGATTTATAAAGGAAAAACTTGCTTAGGAAGACCAGGTTAAAAAAAAAAAAAAAGGCAGGAGGTTATTGCCTGGTGTCCTGAATGTGCTTTGAGGTTCAAAATGTAGTAGGGGATAGGAGCACAATCCAGAGAAGAGATAAAATGTGTAATAAGAGACCAACTTGGTTAGATCAGGAGCTCTTTAATGAGTTTAAACTGCAGGAGGATTGCTCAGAAGGGTGGAAACTAGGTCAAGTTATAAAGGGCAAAGAGAAAATAAATTCATGTAGGAGCAAAACTGAAAGGCCAAGGCACAAAAAGAGATGTTATTCCCAAACAACATAAAGGGCAGTAAGGAAGACATGATGAGTGCACTGAGGAGGATGAAGGAAAGAATTTGTTCACTGCTGATTTTGGAAGAAAGTTATCAGATGACACTGAGAATTCCTAAATGTTTAATGATTTTTTTTCTGGTCTTTATTAAGTGTGATCAGTGGGCGGACAATTAGCATGAGCATGAAGGGATGAGAATGCAGGCTGGAAAAAGAAAAGAACAGGAACAGAAATGAGACTTAGCTAAGAAGTTGCACATTTTCAAGTCAGCTGGGCCTAATGAAATTCAAGGAATTGCAGATCAGTCAGAATAATTTCTATCCCCAGAAAGAGACTGGAACAAATAAGCAAGTAATCTATTTGCAGCCACTTTCAAGGAGATAGCAGGGTAAGAGCTGGCAGCCAGTATGGATTCATCAAGAAAAGAGTCATGTCAAGCAACCCAGTTTTCATCAGTCACAGCGTAGGGGGCTTTGGGTCAGGGAGAAGTGATAGCACTCCCCTGTATCTTGACTTCAGTGAGGCTCTGGACACTCCACCCATGGCATTCCCAGAGCAAAGAAAGTTTTCTCAAGTATTAGGCAATAGACGCTCAAAAAATAGTGTGAGGCATCACTGTTGGAACAGAAAGGTGTGTGAAGATATTTCCTGGAGTTTGCCCTGAGCCTTACGCTGGTCAGGACTTTCATATCTGACTTACTAAACCCAAGGATGGTAAAAGCTGAAAGGAGGTCCAAATCCTTAAGAGAATGAGGACAGAATACCCAACAGGCTTTAAAAACTAAAGAATCATCTTAAACTAACACTGTTTTTCTCAGTAATTCCAAGTGCAAACACTCTCTTAGACTGCATAACAAAGCTGACTATTTCTGGTAAACGCCATTTGAATTAATTCCTGTTCAGTGATACCAGTCAATTAGATCTCTTTTTTCCAAGTGCTAGTTGGCCAAGCCCTTGTATATAGTCCTGGATTCAACTATCAGAGTAGTTCCTGGGTTTGTGTGTGGTTTATTAAAAGATGCTTTTCTTGTTATAATTTCTCAGTTTTGGTCAGTAAGGCATGCTCTATGTAAGAGCACTCCATACAGATTTGGCTCAAATTTGGATGTCTCCTCGTTAATCTGATGCAGTCCTTAAACGCAGCAAAGCAAGATTAATTTGCATCTCTCCTGTCTGCTGGGGCTAGGTCTGACTTCATGGGAGTGACCTGAGTCTAATTCTAGGGAGTTTTCGCTAGAAGGGGAGGAGAGCACTGGAGTGGATTTTCTGGAGAGGCCATTGCATGCTGTTGGAGAATTATTTTGAGAATACATACATCTTTCTGGAATGACTTTTGTCCAATTTGCACAAAAAGTTTGTGTCCCCAGCACATTGTTCCGTGACAGCAGCTGGGCTGTGGAGGAAGGGGGAGGTGTGTGTGTGTGGTGAAGGGAGTAAGAGTGAAGACCAGAATTTCCAGTTGCTGCTGGTGTGTGTGCCATGGAGTGAGTTGAGTTGTCCTTTCTTCACCTTGTTGAACAAAAATCTTCTGTTCTGGCTTTCATTCTCAGACACTGAGCAAACCAGGTGCTCGTTTGTGCACTGTGGTGGCATTCTGTTGAAATTACTGGAGCTACTGTGTTGCACCAGCTAAATATCAGTCTCAGTGTAATTAATTCAGCATGTTTAGAAGATCCCTGGAGCTCAGTTAGCAAACAGGAGATTGCTGTCACTCCAGGGAAGGACTTTCCTCAGGCAGAGGTTCATGAAAAGTGTAGGAGTGATCCTGTGCTGCAGATTTCTGTGGAGAAATGAAACATTTTTGTTCCCAGCACTAGAAAAGCTTCTGTAAGCTTTTCAGTTCCAGAAAAAAAACAAGGAAGAACACCACATAATATACCAACAGCTTAAAGTGTCCTACTTGTACAGAGCTGGTGCCTGTTTGGATGGAAGCCTTGTTCTTCAGTGTTTGCTTACAAGGCAGTTGTGAGCTGCTGTGACCCTTTGTTCATCGTTTTTAATTATAATAGCTTGGCAGAGCAGAGCAGGGAGGCAGAGTTGGAACAGCACGGTCTGCACTGGTCAGGATTGAGATGTATTAGCAGAAATTGTGGAGAAGCAGACTGAAGGAGGCTGATTACAACGCTATTGAGTGTGCTTCAGGGGAGAGATGAACCTTGTGTTGGCACAGCAAAGGTGAGTTTTGCAAATGGAGCTTGCAGCATGCTGGAACTTCTGAGAACTAGTATTTTAGGAGCTTGGTGAGTGCATTACTGATGTGGTGTCACACAGTTTCAGCACAAGAAAGCCAGGAGTGTTGAAATATCCCAGTTTTGCTTTTAGAATGTGAGCACAACAGCAAAATTGACTGTTCTGGCTGACAGCACTGCTGCTCTGACAGTGGGATGTAACCCAGGGACTCCTTTTTTTCCCCTCAGTAAAGGACAAAGAAACAAAAGACAAAAAATTGTAATTTTTCCTGAACTCCTTGAGTTGTCTTTGGCTATATGTACAAAATTTAAACTTTGGCAAGATAAACTAAGCCTCAATTCTTACAACTCTGACTTGTTTCTCACCTTCCCTGTGTTTCCCAGACTGTGGTACGGGGCAGCACCGTGGAAGTGGAAGGCTACATCTCTGGGTTGCTCAACGACATCCAGAAGCTTTCTGCCATCAGTTCGAACACTCTGAGGGGCAGGAGCCCCACCAGCAGGAGGAGAGCCCAGTCCCTTGGGCTCCTGGGAGACGAGAGACCCCCAGACATGTACCTTCAGAGTCCTGAAGGAGACTGGGCAGACAAGTATGGGAACTACCTCAACTGCAATGGTGGGTCCAAGGTGGCCCGGAGGCAGACCATGTGGCCGGATTACAAGCCCCGCCTGGAAGGGCAGTCTCATCCCAACGGAATGGTGACAAAAGCCCAGTCCCTGGGGCCGTCGGAGTTCCAGGGTGCCGACGGCAGCTGTCTGCAGCGCACCTCTGGGCTGCAGCACATGCCCGCTGTGCCGGGGGAGAGCGAGACGGCAATGAAGAGCCCGGAAGAAGGCTGGCTGCAGATTCAGTCCACCGCCAGGCCCTCGGGGGAGGGCAGCCCCAACTCCAAATCGCGGGAGAACAGCCTGAAGAGGAGGCTCTTGCGCAGCGTGTTCCCCTCATCCAGCACCTCAAACAAGCCAGGCCCTCCCCTGCAGATCAAGGTAAGAGTTATTCACTGCAGTGCAATGTTGACTTTACAGTTCCAGAGGTTACATACTCAGCCAATTTAATTGCAAACATCGGGCAACCATCTGTTCTTGTTATGATTAACGTTGGAATCAGAATAGTCCTGGGCAGGGGAAATGTGTGGTCCGCCTGAGCTTCACGAGATGCTGAGAGGCACAGCTCAGGATGGCAGCCAGATCTCCAGCAGAAGGTTTGGCGGAGCTGCGGGAGTGTGGGCTGGGAAGGACGAGGGGTCTTAGCCATTACCTTCTGTGAGGTAAAGGCATAACTGCAGTGCCATTCTGCTGGCACCAAAGAGCCTTTGCCATTTGGGAAATTGCCATGATTTGCATTAGCAGTGTATTCTTCTGCCTGTGCAAATCAGAACTGCCTCAGGAGAGTGTGTTGGTTATAGCTTTATCTGCCAGGCCGCTACAGCAGCAGGGTTTGCATCAGCACCCACGGTGCTGTCACACAGGAAATCAGACTGTTAGATTTTGGAAAGGGTGGGACAGCTCATAGCTACAGCTCCCCCAGGAAAGCTGTCCTGAATGGATGACTCATTTCTTGTTAAACTGCAGAAAATCTTTAGTTCCTGTTACTGGATTGGAAATGCAACCATTGCTTCTTTTCCATTCTGGCCTGACCCAGCACCCATCTTCTTTGCATGGCTTGTCTGGAGGCTTCAATGCTGTTGCTGGGCCAGGCTGATTCCCAGCAGTTGTGAAGTCCCTGAACTGGGAGGACAATGACAAGGAACCACTGTCCAAACCAACCTGACTGTTTTGAAGGGTGTTGCAGGGAGAGGATGTCTCCAGTCCAGCTTCTCACAGTTTGCATAAGGATCCAGGCTCAAGGTTTTGGGCACAGTGGGTTTCCTTTCCAAGGGAGAGGATTTTGAAGGAATGCAGTCCTTGTGTAACACAAACTGCACTTACTGCTGTCTCAATGACTCTGGGCTGATCTACACTGGTTGGAGGCCTGCCTCTGAGTACCTGGAACTGGTCACTTCTGTCTTCCTCAGACAGAGCATCTTTGTCAGACTCAGCACTTCCACAAGCAGGAGCAGAAGTTAGCAGCCAAGTGGATGAGCTTGGGAGTGTTTGAACTCCAGCTGTTTGTCAGAGGAGAGGAGTAGGGAAGACCTTGAAGACTATGTAGTCTGTCTCCCTACTCCAGTAAGGGATCTGTGCCATCCCTGGTAGTTGTTTATTGAAGGCATTCTTACCAACCTCTAATGATGAAAAACTGGGTCTCCTGCTCGATGGAGCTGATGATGTGTGAGAAATGTGTAATTGCAGATGAAAGGGACAGGGATGTAACTGAATCATGGAATCCCAGACTGGTTTGGGTTGGTAGAGATCTTAATGTCCATCAGGTTCCACCTGCTGCCATGGGCAGGGACGCTTTCCACTAGACCAGGCTGCTCCAACCTGGTCTTGATCACTTCCAGAGATGGAGCACCCACCACTTGTCTGGGTAGTTGGTTGAAATGGGAAGGCGGTGCCTTGAGAGGCACCACGGGAAGTCTGAGTGCACCTTCCTTATGAAGGGAAGGAGTGGGAGAACCAGTGACACCTCAAAATGTCCCAAGACAGAAAACATGTACATGGGGACTGTCAGATTACAAGAGCAGGAAATGAGACTTAGGCATGGTTAAACAAACCTGTGTGAGCTTGTACACGTGTTGCGTGCCCTTCTGTGTGCTCTGGGTTATGTAAAAGGTTTTTTTTCCTCTCTCTCCTGAGACAAAACAAGATTTGAGAAATAAATTCTGTGTTGCTGTGAGCATGTCAGCACAGGACTGCAGGGGTGGAGCTGGTGTACGGGGAGGAAGGAACTCCTGACAGGCAGTTGTGTTTGTGCTGTGCCCTGATGCTGCTAAATCGTGTTTTCCAGGGCCTCTCTGTGTGTGAGGCTTATGCAGATTCTGCTCTTGACAAAAATCCTTGATTAAAACCCAAAGTGCATAGAATTAAGTCCTACACAATTATTTTCTGTCTGAGACAGGGAAAATGAGTGCTCTTGTAAAAAATTCTCGATTGGCAGTTTTCAGTTCCCATGCCCATATTATTAACTTTATTAATAATCTCTCTGAATTGTGAGACAGAAAAAGCTTTTTGCTTTGAAGTTTTTATTTTACCCTATAATATAAATGATGGGCTTGCTCCTTCTGAAGTTGCTTCTTTGACAAATCCACTCTTATTTTACATATGTTTGTTTTACATATACACATGAACATATATAATGTATTTTGCACCCCACCTGTTAAATGTTGTTGAACTTTAATTAATCAACATTTCCAGGTGTATTAGCACGACAATATTTATCCTTCCTGGCATGGGAATGCATATCCCGAAGCCACATTCCCACAGGCTGTGATCTTACTACATCTCCTACATTAAACAGGGTTGGGCCTGCTTGTCATTTGAGTGGGAGGTCTCCAAAAACCTCGAGCACTGCTAATCCAAATTCACTGTAGGTCAGTTTTAAGCCAGTGAGGTGACAGGTGGCTCTGTGTAGCTGGAGTCTCATGCTGGCTGCCTCCAGCTGTCCTGGTTCCTGGTGCTTTTCCCAAAGTGGAGAACTAATTCCATGCCTGATCAACAGGAATGCTCTGCAGGTACCAGTAGAAAGTGCAGAGAGTGTTTTCAGTAGACAGAGTGTAATTACCCAAAGGGAATTAGGCCAAGACATCAAAGTGATTTACAGCCTTGGCATGAATCCCCTTTCCTTTTATACAAAGAAAGATCAGAGGCACAGAGGGATAAAGGATTTTAAAATTCTCTGCAGCGCAGGTTGCCCCTGAGTTTTGGTGGCAAGGTTGGAATGCTTTTTAGCAGCTGGGTTTTTTTTCTGTGGGTTCTGTGTCTTGGTGGGTTTTTCTTAAAGCATGTTCCCTTTAAACTACCTAATTTGGAATGAAGTGTAGCACCCATTCCCTAAGGGATTCTGGAAGATCTGCATCCAAGGAGATCTTCATCCAAGCCATATGCTGGGCAGACCTGGAGAAAAGAACCTGAAGCTCTTGACTCCAGCATGCTCCAAGCTGTGCTGGGGCAGAATGGGATGACACAGAACTGATTCCTCACCTCACTGCTTGTTAATCCAACCATCATTTTTTCTTTCTCTCACTTTCCTCTTTGTCCTTCTCAAAGCCTAATGCTTTCTTCAAGCCCCAGCAGTGGGGTTCTCCCCACAGCCCTGCAGCCAAAGCCCAGTCTCTCCCCCCAGAACAACCTGCCTCCGAGTTGCCCAGGATGATCTCTGAAGCTGGGACCCCCCAGAAGTCCCCAACAGCAGAGAAGGTTGTGGCTGTGCCACCAGGCCGACCCTCCCCAGCAGGGTCCCCCAGGAACCGGCAGACCCAGACCAGTTCCAGCAACCTCCACCTGCCCCAGGACTCTGCTGGGAAGGGGCAGCCACCCAGTGAGGACCCTGTGGTTGTGACTCACGAGCAGTTCAAAGCTGCCCTCAGGATGGTTGTGGACCAGGGAGACCCCAGGACATTGCTGGAGAATTATGTCAAGATTGGGGAGGGCTCTACAGGAATTGTGTGCATCGCTCGGGAGAAGCACTCAGGGCGTCAGGTGGCCGTGAAAATGATGGATCTGAGGAAGCAGCAGCGCCGGGAGCTCCTCTTCAATGAGGTGAGTGTGCTGAAGACAGGGGATTTCTGCTGTCCACATTGGAACAATCAGCGTGGCAAAAGGAGGAGCAGAGCAGGATCATCTTCCTTGTAGTAGCACTATGCTTGTACCAAGAACAGTTGACTGGGGGGATGTTACTGGGGGGATGGAGGCTCTGTGCTGTGCCCACAGCTGTGCTCACTGGCTTGGATAAGATGAAGTGTGGTGAGTGACTTTGTGGTGGTCACCTGTCCACTGTGGTTTTACAGGTGGTGATAATGAGGGACTATCAACATGTCAACGTCGTGGAGATGTACAAGAGCTACCTCGTGGGAGAGGAGCTCTGGGTGCTGATGGAGTTCCTTCAGGGAGGAGCCCTTACAGACATCGTGTCTCAGATCAGGTACAAAGCAAAATCCCCAGATATGAACGTGGGAGAGCAAGAGCAGCAGAGTGCAGGTTTTCTGGGACAAATTGTTTCCCTCAGAGATCTTGTGTTTGCAGTGCCCTGAAACTACTACAGTTTATAACTGTTATTCATTTTAAATATGTGATAATACTTCTGATGTAGAAGGGACTAATTTAAAGTACTGATCAGATATCTACTAGTTATCTCCTTGATGACCTTCCCTATAAAACACAGTAGTCCTAAAAAGTGTTGTTTACTATATCTGTTGAATCCTGGCCAGGAAGTTCACTGTATAAGTATTAAAGAGCATGCAGAAATAGTTTTCAGTGGTGCAACCTTTGCCACAAATTCAACCTCACTAACTCCTCTGGAGAAGTGCAGCAGAGCCTTAAAATCTGGACTCTTTCCCAAATTTCATTGACTAAAGATAGCAACTACTGGACACTCTCCTAAATTTGTTTCCTTATCTACACTGCTTCATATTCAATAGTGCCCAAAGCATTTCTGTAGGGCAAAGAAGTTGTTCTCAGATGGCCTCTGGTCCCTCTCACAAGGTGTTCTGATGATGCAGTTACGGTGATCGTGTCTTACCCACGACTCTGGAGCACCCTCCTCCTGCTTCAGAGCAATCCTGCAAGGCTGGAAACTGAGGCAGGGCATGCCAGTGGAAAGACTGACCAAGAAAGTCTGTAGGATGAGAGTTTCTTTTTGGAAGATTCAGGATCTTAACTGGATTACAATTAGGCAGTATTGCTAGCACTGATGGTACTCAGTATTTTTTAAATCATAGCATTCCTTTAGTTCACATACATGCTTGGCCTAGGTCCTGTGGTGGGTTTAAGGCATGTATCTGACTCATTTGATGGATTTAAAGCATGTATCTTTCTCATTTGGATTTAAGGCATGTATCTTGCTCTGTTTGGTTCTGTGTTTTTGAAGCACGCCTGTGATAATTTTGAGAGGTATCAAGAGCCACATTATTCTCTGTAGCCTCCACAACCCCACCTGGAAGGAGTGCCCTGGAGACACTTACCTGGGCAGGCCCATCCAGAACTGAGTTCAGAGGCATCTCAGGGTCTGCAAGCCAACATTTAATCCTGAGGAGTGCTGACTTAAAGCTTACAGGGCCAGTGAAACTCTTGTAGCTCTTGGCTGGTACCAAATTACAGATAAAAAGTGATGAAGAGGTTTATGAAGGGTCTGTGTGTTTATATCCACCAGTGAGACCTCAGTCTAGTTTTGTTTTAAGAAGCTTCCTTTGAACCTGTCAATGAATGCTTGTTTTTCCACATGATTGAAGCAGGATCTGTTATAACCATAACATTTATCAGAAGTAAGCTGCAAACCTTTATCAGTTTTTCCCAGGGAGGAAAATACCATCATTGCTGTCATTAAACTTTTGCTGAGGTGGATAAGTGATTTACATCTCCAGGAGTGAGGTAATCCTCCAGTAATCTGTTTTACACTATGCAGTCTCTTGACTGAAACCAAATTCCATATGTGACAGGGTGAAAGTGCACCTCTTGTGATCTTCTGGAACCACAGGGCTGTCAGGTGGATCAGCTCAGGCACTATGAAATGAAAAGCACTGCTCCTAAAAACACTGGGTGCTGTGCTGGGAAGTCCCACAGGCAGACTTTGTCCCTCTCCCTTGTCAGGTTAAATCATAAAAGCAGAAGTGGCCCCTCACTACCCTTCATATTTAGTTGCCATGAGTGTGGCAAGTGTAGCTACAACCTGTAGCTGTCCTGTTTTGGAAGAGTAAGGGATGGGTTGCCAAACAAGCATCATGAGTGTAGATCTCTCAGCTGATCATGTAGAAATGATTGTGGGTTTAGAAGGTGCTGGTTCACTGCACATCTCTGCCTTCTGAGTGTTCTCTTCTCCTTAGGCTCACTTGCAGACACGAATTTGAGGATGTTTCATTTCTCTATTCTCAGCTGAGGGTTGTTCAGAGCAACTGCTAGAGATAGGCTGAGAATCCACAGTACTCAATTTGGATACTTCAGCTATTCTTTGAAATAATTCACTCCTAGCATTTCTCTGTGTAAACATGCAGAGCTGTCACAGTCCCCAGGTACAGGTGAGAATTTTGATTTCTACCATTTTCACTCAGTTGTGGAGGTTTTTGTATTGCTGTTCTAAACAGCAAGAGCTCCTAAAGAGAAGGTTCTTGGGGCTCATATTCCATGTGCTAACAGAGTGGTAGGAATCAGGAGTGTCTTCCCTGCTTGTAGCCTGTGCTACCTTTAGTGAGGTGTGAGTACACCCCAAGTGTCTGCAGGAAACACATAAAGGATCCCTATATTCCCTCTCAAATGATGTTTTGGATACAGTTGCACAATAAGCCTTGTGAATAATGGCTTTACTGTATTTGCTTTAAAAAAAGCTGTCTCACCAGTTACTGCAGCACCCTGGCATCAAGCAGCACTGCTGCCTGTCAAAACTGCTTGAAACAGCATCTTGCAGAATAAATTTAAGTACAGAATTTAAAGTGCAATTTCTGTGTATTAAACCTATGAAAATTTAAAACTGTTAACCATCAAGTCAAAAATGTTTTCCCCAGTAAGAGATATAGAAAAATGGTAAAGTTGAGATGGTAATTGTCATAGGGAACCAAAGTGTCTGTGCTTTAACCTCCGCTGTGAAGGAGCACTGTTCTCTGCACAGTTTAAGTCCCCTGTCTGTAATTGCAGGCTGAACGAGGAGCAGATTGCCACAGTGTGTGAGTCAGTGCTGCAGGCTCTGTCCTATCTCCACTCTCAGGGGGTCATTCACCGAGACATCAAGAGCGACTCCATTCTTCTGACATTGGATGGCAGGGTGTGTTTCCTCAGACAAAGTGTTTCCTGTCTTCTGCTGCTGCAGCCTCTGTCTCTGATTTCCTTTCTCTTCCAAATCCCCCGTTTTCCCCTCGTCCTCTTCCTCTCCTTGTCATCTTTGTCTTGGTGTTTCCCTCTGTGTTGTTTAAGGCTTATTTTTAAGATTGGTTGCTTTTCTCTTTGTACAGGTCAAACTCTCTGATTTTGGCTTCTGTGCTCAGATCAGTAAAGATGTACCTAAAAGAAAGTCCCTGGTAGGTACTCCTTATTGGATGGCTCCAGAAGTCATTGCAAGGATACCATACACAACTGAGGTAAGGGACCGCCTCCCTAATAGCAGGGGAGAGAGCAAATATTAGTCTGAAGTGTCATAGGAAAATGACTATTGGCTTTTCTAGGAAGTCTCTAGATTCTATTTAAAATATAAACCCAGCTATGACTACAGCTTTGATGGTGATGGCATCAGTATTTCCTAAATCAGTAGAAAACCAGATTGTTCTGCTTCCAGGAACAAGGCATCAACTTATTCTATTCTTACACCTAAATCTTGGCCTAGACTTGTACCTGCTGTGAACAGATGTGGGCAAGGAGCAGCTTGTGACATGATACGGATCAGTAAATCGATTCCATAAAGGATGGGGGGGAGATATGAGCTCTGAGGGGCTCACCTCAGGGAAAGCAGACGTGGGAGCTCTGGAGTTCTGGGCAGGTGGCAGCAGACTGACTAGTTTTGTTTACTAACCAACCAGGTGTGGTACGGGCAGTTACTTGCACACCTTTACATGTTGCAACACCAGCATGGCTCAGTCCTGGGTGCAAAATTGACTTTGTTAAATTCCTGTAAGGAGCCCAAGAGCATTAAGGACATCAGTGTTGGACTCTCTTGGTACCATTTGTCATGGATGAGGTGTTGTGGTCTTTATGAAAGCAGCAAAACAAGGACCTGCTGCTCTGAAGTGTGTGTATTTATGTGACATTGTCTCCCACAGGTGGATATCTGGTCCCTGGGGATCATGGTGATCGAGATGGTAGATGGAGAACCCCCCTACTTCAGTGATTCTCCAGTCCAGGCAATGAAGAGACTCCGTGACAGCCCTCCTCCCAAACTGAAAAACTTCCACAGGGTGAGCATGCTGCCAAACACTTGTAAGCCTGATGGTTATCATGGGCAAACATCCGTATCAGCTGTTCCCAGTGCAGCTGGCTGTGGAAATGGTCTTGCTAGGACAAGGGAAGCTGTTCTTGGGGAACAGCTTTGGCCCCAGGGTCTTGGTGGCTGCAAGCTGCTGCTGACAGCTGGTGGCTGCTTTGGGAAACAGCCCTGTCAGTGTGAGGGCAGCTGGGCATAAATGGAGAGTGCAGGTCAGAGCTGCTTCAGGTGGACCCAGCAGTTCCCAGCTTGCTGATGTCGATAGAGTAGCTTATCTTCCAGGGAAGGGAACAGGAGGATCCCTGCTCCTGGGAGCTTCCAGCTTCATGGCCTTCAGGACTACAAAGGCTACATTATGGTCAGAGCAGGAGAGCTCAGGACAGACAGGAACTCATGGAGACACTGCAGCAGCTCAGAAAATGAACTTGGTTTCATGGTTTCTTAGGAAAAAGCAGCAGTGACATAAGAAATAGAGTGATCACCTTTCAGTACCCTCTTAAAGCAGTTCTCCTTTCATTCCATGCCCAGCCTCTGAGATCAAACAGCTTCTGCAGCATCCTGAGCTACCCAGCCTCTCCAATTAATCAGAGCATCTGCAGCTACTAAAACTGAATTATTTAAGAGAGTAGACTGCTGAACTAACAGCACACACTCCAGCATCAACAGCTGTTCTTTCCTTTTTGCCTTTGCAACACTAATTAAAATTTCACGGTCACATTGTGGACCTGATGCTTACCCTCCTTGGGCATTGTAAAACTATCCTGGTCTAGGTCACACCTTGCTTGGTGACATGGCCCTGCCACAGGCTCTGACAGCCTGAGCTGGTTATGGTCTTGCTCTACTCCACTTTGTACTGGGAAGCGAACTGGCTTCCAGCAGACCTCTGATTTACAGGCCAGTGGGCATCCTCCCCAGTGTCCTGCTGCAGTGCAGCTCCAGCTGTGGATCCAGCCCTCCATTCTGGTGCCAGTTCATGGCTCACTGTGGTCAGTGACTGCAATACTGGGGGGGCAGCAGGTTAAAGGGATGCCACCTTGGATAATCCCTGCTGTGTTGCTAAAGCATGGGCAGATTTACTGACAGGGATACAGGCTGGATCCTGGCACTCATCCTGAGCTCTGCGGTGCCTTCTCCAGCAATCCCAAGCACAGTCATCCCAAGTGCTCCTAAGATGAGCAATAGCTCAGTGTGAACAGCGTTTCAGGATCTATTAAGTGAACCAGAGCTGAGAAAATGCCCCCCAGTCTAACTGGATGTAATTATCAGCATTAAAATAAATAAATATATGCCAAGTTCATTTTTTATTCCATTTTAACGATGCAAAAGATTAAACCAGCCAGAGATGTGCAGGGTCTTGAAGTGGTGCTTGGGGCTGACTACTCACAGGCTTTTACATCTCTTCCAAAGGACAAACCTCTGAGGTCATTCAGCTTTTTGGTACTTGTTCTGCAGCTTCTTCATCTTCTTGTACCATTAGCATGAGGGTTTTTCACGCTCCCAGAACCTATTGGAGAATCCTATTTAACTACCTTTCCATAATCTTTGACCAGTAAAAGAATGGATTGATGGCCCCTTCCCACCCAAGTGATGGGCCTAGGTAGCAGGAATCCTGGTGAATTTTTGAGCTGAAATCCAGGAAAGTTTAAGTAACAAAATGGGAAGCAGAAGTAACCCAAATGGAAGGACGTGGCAGGCAGTCTTATCCTAATTGACTGTATCCCATTCCAACGAAAACAACCTAAGTGTTGTGCCTACCAGTGACAGAGTCATGTCCATAGCATAAAAAGCATGTGACCTGTGTCACATTAATGGGTAAACAGGGATACAGACTGGGAATATGCAGGATCCTTTTAACCACACCCACCCTTGGCAGCCTGGTGTTGCATGAGCTGTGCCTGGTCCCTTTGTGGAGTTGACTCGGTTGGTTGCTTTTTCACAGACCTCCCCAGTTCTGAGAGACTTCTTGGAAAGGATGCTGACACGGGATCCATTGGAAAGAGCAACGGCACAAGAACTTCTGGATCACCCCTTTTTGCTCCAGACAGGACTTCCAGAGTGCTTGGTGCCCCTTATCCAACAGTACAGGAAGCGCACCTCCACCTGCTGAATTTATGAGGGGAAACAGTAGGGAAAAGGAATGGTTATAAAAAGATACATAGAAAAAATTAAGAGCCCAGGCAGGCTCGACCTGTGAATGGTGCTTGGAACTTGCCAGTGATTGTTTTGGAGGACGAATGTGAATCCTGTCCATGCATCCTCAGCCTTCTGTGGCTTCTCCTTTGCTGAAGACAATCAATACAGACTGGATCTAAGTGAGACCAAGTCTGTCTCAAGGATAAAGCGGGTATTCCATGGCTTGGGGATCACTGCTGCCGAAGGATGGCATTCGAAAGTGGAGTCTGAATATCTGTGAGTTTCTGCACACCCTGGCTACTGACTACTGAGCTGGAACGATATTTCCCTTAGATATTTCACTTAGAAATGTGATCTTTGTTTCCTTCATTGTACACTGGAGCCGTGAGCTGACTCACTTTGGGTCACAGACTGCTTTAAACTCTTAATGCACAAAGACTTGACTTTTTTGTTTCCTCTGAGACCTTTTCACAGATGATTTTGATTTCCTTTGGTCAAACGTGAACCTAGAAACCTGCACACACTTCCTTAGGGAGCAGATGTGATATGTATATATTTGTTTCTAAGTGGCTCTCTTGCATCAACATGCTTCTCTTTTGCTGCAGAATATGTATGGTTTAGTGGTCAATCTTGAATCCATTTCATGATTTTAAACTTTTAGAGCGGGAAACCCTTGGATACGGGCCTCAAAGTGGACTCTATGAAGACCAGGTGCACTTGCCACCAAAATCTTATGGTTGAAAATTCACCATTTGCAACACCCTGTGTGCTGGTTAGAATGTGAACAGCGTGCTCCTGTGGCTGGTTTCCAGGCATCTTGCTTTCCCAGTCCTTTCTCCCAGGAGAGGCTGAGAAGAGCTACCCTGGGGCAGTTATTGGGTAGCATTTTGGGAATGCTGTAGGAGACCAAATGGAAAAGTTTGAGCTGTCCTACATATCCCAGGATTGATTTTTGTGTTTGTGTGCTGCTGTCTGACTATTGGTCTGCCCTTCCCCATCATCCCTTTACATCTGGAAGATTTCTGGTTGTCTAAACAGCTCTTTCAGTTACTTTAACATAGTTTTAGGTATTTTGTATGCTGCACTCTCTGATCAGTGAGATCCTCAAGGTAATTGGACTCTAGTTTGGGGTTAACATTGTACCGTGATGGTGTGTGTTGTTGTGAGGTCTCAAGAATATATTCCTCCATTTGAAACTGGGATCTTGTTTTGAAACACCAGATACCAAGGTACTGGACTTTAAGTTATTCTCAGGACAGTCCTGCTGTCTCAGAAACTGACCTCAGAACTGCGTTTTCTTCAGAAGATGTTCATAATCTCTGTCCTCTGCTGTTTGCTCCAGCTACAGTTCCTGCTTCAAAATTGAAGCCACAGTTGATTACTTGAAGTAATTTGGGATGGAATTCATCTGCACTGCTGCCAGCCATCAAAGGATGGGCACCCAGTCTGCGGAGCACGTGGGTTGGCTCTGTAGACCATGGGGAGAGGAACACCCTTGGGGGAACAACTCCAGAGGTGGTTCATCCCCTTGGCTCGGACACCTGCTGAAGGATGAAATCACTCTCACCCATGGCAGGTAGAGAGGTGGTAGGGAGTTTCTGTAGACTGGATGTCTCAGTCTGGGGCTGATGGAGTTGGTTGAAATTAATTCATTAAGCTCCTCCTTAGCTGCACTGGAAAATTTTTGATGTAAAATGTTTCTGTATTCCAGATATATTGCTTTTTTTTTTAACACAAAAAAAAAAAAAGCAGGGCTTGGAAAAGATTTATAATTTGAAACAAACAGTCCTGCTTGTCTGTAGTTGTGAATCCTTTGCACTTGTGTTTTAAATTAAAGTAGTTCTTGATTTATTCATAAGCCTGTTACAGTGCTGAGATGCTTAAAAATGTGTCTGTAGTTCAGAGATGGGAGTGTGAACCTTGGGAGTCTGCTCTAACATCCCTGTTCTGTGGCTATGTGGCTTCTAAAACAAGAGGAGACTGGGGCAGGAGCCTGGATCCTGAAACAAAGGTTTCTTGGAGACAGGGATGACAGGTTAACACCATTTTATACTTTAGCCCAAATCTGACTAAACATAATGAGGAAAGGCCCTGGAAAAATTGCATTTAAGTATCTTATAAAATTTTAAAATCTCATTACCATATTTGTGAGGAATGCAAAAAGGATCTATCTTCCTGCCCAGTGTAGAATTAAATTCCTGCTTCTTATGTTTCTCTCTTTGCAGTTCATGCACGGCACAGCACCAATTAACTGCTCCATTACTTAGATGAGTGTGGAATCAAACCTAAATCCTAAGATAAACCTAGATTAGCTGAAAGATTGAAGTTCTGTCTCCAGGGCCAACAGCTCCTTCCCCATGAACCAGGCAGCCAGGCAGGAGAATGAGAATATAGAGCAGGCTTGGAATTTGCATTGCAGTAGTGTTCAGGTTGGGATTTTATGTATGCTAGGTAAGATGTGACTGTACAACAATGTGTAGCCTCTTCTCTGATGAGCTCAGAGCCTACTCAGTGGGTAATTATGCTCAGAGATGATGTTTTCTCTGAGTATCTTTCCTTTTCTACAAGGGTGCACTCATGTCTCAGGGTTTGCTGCTGTTCTGTGTCATGTTTCCTCTGAATCCTTCCCTTTTATTTTCCTTGCTGTCAGATTTGCTGGTATGGAGCCTTTTCCTTGCTGCCACAGCCGTGGCAATCAGCATCCAGGAGGCCTTTGAAGATGGAATATGGTATTTATATGAACAATTTGCTGAATCAAATGGGGATGCTGCCAGTGCTGTCACGTTCCAATTGCACTGCTTTATCTATAATGGTGCCTGTGTTCCTCCAACAGGCCTCTGATGTTGGATGCAGCAATTTATTATCCCATTTATTTTGGAACAGGACAAATCTTTGTCCAGAGGCCCCTGCTTTTTAACCAGTGGCAACAGAAGGACCCTGGTTCAAATGAGGCTCCTGAATCATTGTGTTTGGTGAGACAAACCCCACCCTTCCCCTGCAGACTGAGGAGAGCTTCTGGCTGGGCCCTGGGTCCAGGGGATGAATGGGGATAGCACGTAGTAATCTTGATAATCTTGGAGAATCTTGACATGTGGGATACATGTGGGCCAGGGAGAGTGTCTCTAAAATGGAATAGTTATTGTGCAGCAATTCCTTCTCTGAGTGCACTAGGCACATCAGCACTGTCCCTGTTACAGAGGTAAAAAGGATTGGGGTCATTCAGGTACAGTGTCTCCTGTTTGTGTCCCTCGCTGGGGTTGGAGTCCTCCTCTGCTTCAGACATCCCCCATCCCCATTATCTAATTTTTAATTATAAAGTACAAAGGTTGGCCTCACTTTAATATTTTGGGCCAGAGAATGAGATCTAGAATATGCCACTTAAAAGATGAAAATGTGGAAAGGATCAGAGATTGTACCTAAATCTGCTGCTGTTCAGTGTCTGACCAGATGTTATTGTCTCAATTGCCATTGGAGTTCTGTGTGCAACTGCCTGATGAGAGGCCTGTCTGAGCCCAGTACCACATCGCCCTGTGCTCTGCAGGTGAGGGAAAACACGGGCAGGGCTGCAGAGGAAGGAATCCTCGAAGATGTCTGAATCCTGTGGGAAGAAGTAGTCCTGGAAAATCAGATGGCCCCTCTCCTCTGGAGTCTGTGAGTAATCAAACCCTGGTGTGACTGAGTTGTGCTGCTGGGGGGATGGTGGGGTTCAAGGTGTGCTCAGGAACCTTTGCAGTAACATTTGGTTTAGTGCCTTCATTTAATTTTGTCCGTTTCCCATCTTGCAGAACTTTCCCCCATTTTGTGCAGACAGGGAGGTGTCAGAGACATCACAGCACACGTGGGCTCAGAGGGGCTTCACCCTGGGGAGAAAGGGGGTGATGCAGAGTGTGGTCTGTGCTTCATGAGAGCCCTGACTTTGCTTACAGTGATGCTTCCATGTGCACTCTGAAAAGTACATTGAGGAAGGTGTTTTTTTAGCCCTGAGGTCCAATCTGTATAAAAGATTGCACCTGTTTTTCATGAAATTTGGCATCAATCCCCTGCACCAGCATTTGTTTCCATAACAGAAGGGTTGCAGAGCAGAAACTGTGATGGGGTTGTAAGGGCACAAGTTGTCGTGGTGGGTTTTCTTGCTCACGTTTCAAACATCAGAGGACATTAATGCCACGAAGCCCAAGTGCTGAAGTTCCATTTTCTTAGCCCTGTGTCATTGTCCAGCTAAGCTCTGGCTGATTTGGAAATGCCCACGCCTCAAGGAGCCTCCTGCAGAGCATTTTGCTCTGGTGCTGTGTCAGCCCTTGCTTTGGCTTCTGGATTGGGGCTGTTCGGAGCTCTAGGGACAGAGGCTCTTCTTGCGGAAGGGACAGAGGGGTTCAGCTTGAGAAGGGTAGGGCAATGGCTTCTGCTGGCTCTCAGATGGCTCCCAGGGGAGCAGGTGCCACAAGATGGGAATTAGAAGTCTCTAGGCTGGAAAGTGAAGCTGTTTGGGAATTGTGGCAGGGTGGAGGATAGGAGACTGTGGTGGGTGTTGTCCAGTGTCACAACTTGTGCTGGTGCTGTTGGTAGGGGCAGCCTGTGAGATGGAACCTGGCTAACTTGACCTGGAGTGTTTGTCCTGGCGTGTGCCATGCGGAGAGACAGAGTGTGTCCTGCCTGTCACTGCCACTGTCCCTGTGCAACATGATCTTCTTTAGGTTGGGACAGTGGGGGAAGGAAAACTCCTGCAAACCTCAGCCCTGCTGTTGTGTCCAGGCTTTCCATGCATGTCTCTCTGACTTGGGTTTATTCTAAGATTCATTTCCAGAGAGGGTTTGAGGGAAAACCCCAACCCCTGGAACTTTGGCAGTGTGGGGGGGGAAGGGGCACCCCATGCCCACCTTCTGATCTGACACTGGTGTCTGGGTTTCCTCCAGGGAGAGATGGGACATATTTTTCTTTAAAATAAACTCTAAAAAGCTCCTCTGGAGGGCTTTGAGTGGCCAAAGCTGGTGACACACTGGTGTAGGAGGCAGGGCTCAGTGCCCCGGTGCCCTGGTTTGGAACTGCCAGCATTGCCTCTGGATTTAAGGTAAATCTCCAACTGCTCCCTGGCTGCAGTTGGACCTTGCTGGGATATTTGTCCTCTGGTGAGGAAGGGCCTCAAACACCACAGGGATAGAGACAAGTGGACAGACAAACACACAGGGACATGGACTCACAGTCACACACACAGAGGACCAGGGACAGCCAGGGACCTGGACACACAGAGATACAGAGCCACACCAAGACACACACGGACCCACAGACACTGGGACAGAGACAGGGACAGAGAGAGGCAGAGAAACAGGGACACAGGCACACACCTGAACATACAGGGACAGGGAAACATGGACAGACATAAGGATGGACACAGACACATAGACATGCACACCTGGATACAGAGACACACACACACATGCTCAGAGATGGGGACAGGGAAGCAGACATGGCCACAGAGATGCATGGATACCAACACAGACATGAACACACACTCAGGCACAGAGAAATAGACAATGGCCACAACACAGCTGGATTGATGGACACAGACAGAGTCCCACACTGAGACATGGATGAGACACACACACACACACATGGGCATACAGACACCCAGACACAAATATGGACACACTCAGACACACACACCTGAACACTGGGGCACAGAGGGACCCAGGGAGATGGATACACCTAGACATACACCTGGACACAGACATTGAGACACACTCACACCTGGGTACAGACACATGCAGTGTCACAGCCATGGGCAAACACACAGATACACACTAACTGCAGCTAAGGAACAAGTGACCAGTTGTTTAAGAAAAGCAATTTTTAATTTTTTTTAGAAAATAAATAGCTCAGAAATGTACAATCTATAATTCCAGTACTCTGGTGACACCACAGGGGAGATGTAGACTCTTTGTTGGGTGTTCAGACTAGGCTTGGAACATGCTGTCTCATACCTCCTTGAGCTGGGGTTTGGTTTGTTTTATAGCAGCATTTGTAATTGTTTATTAATGCAGCTTCAGGTGTAACTGTTATCCTGTAGCACACAGATCCTGGTGTGGCTTGCTGTGATTGAGCCCACTTTCCACCCCCATCCCCACCTGTGGTGTCTCTCTGTATCACTGGTTAAGGGGGTTTGTTTGGTTTATTGCTGTTTCATTGAACCGTGTGAAAGATGTTAGGAGGAGCTGGACTGATGTGAAGGGATGCATGTGAGGAATGATGAGGGAACTGATTCTAAAAACTGGTCTGAATGCAAAGTAAATATTCCTGTAGCTGCTGCTGTGATGCCAACAGGGAGCTGGTCTGCAGGTACAGGCCCTTTCTGACTGCTGAAATACCTCAGAGCTCAGGCTGGGGAAGAGAGAGGGGGGAGTACGCTGAAGGGTGACCTCTCCAGACTACTTCCAGGTATCTGGGATAATGTAATACATTCCTGAATGATTTCAGGAGCTCCCCAGAATGGAAAGCGATAGCAGTAGTTTGTGAAGCTGGTTGTTCCTTCACCATATACCTTCTTGAAATGAACAGTAAGAAAGGGACTCATCTCAAAATATGCTCTCCTCTATCTCTACATCCATTCCAGCTCCCAAGGGCTCAGTCATTGCCAGTGTAAGCCTGGACACCTCTGCTGCTGGGATGTTTGCTTCCAGTTGGTCTGTAGAGCCTTGTTCTCCCTCAGCAATACTCTGACCTGCTTCCTTCCCAGTCTGTGACTCTCCAGGAAAGCTGACTTTGGTGTAGCTCTTCACCATCTCCTGAACCTCCATGTTCAGAACTCTCAACTTCTCCTCATATTCCACCCGTACCTGCTGCTGGAGCTGCAAATGGAGACTCAGGTCATTCCCACACACTGGAGCCAAGCAGAGAGACCAGGAGCTCTGGGATGAGCTGTTGATGTTTCTGGGGTTTGTGTGAGCCCCTCATCCACTTTCTCAGCCCCTGGGAGTGGGTGGGCTGAGGGTGGCAATAAAGATTGATTCTCTGGGGGTTTGGACTTGTTGTGCCAAGGAACAGCCCTGACCCTAAATGTAGTCCTTACCTGGCTTTCTCTCTCCCTGATGGACTGGAGACTTGCTGCCTGCTTCTCCTCCAGTTTCTGCTGGAATCTGCCAGTCTTCTCTGTCACCTTCAAAAAGAATAAATTAACCACCCTCCGGTTCCAGTTTTATAAGCAAGGGCTTTGGAGAGCCTGAGCTCAGCCCAGCAGGGCCAGCCTGGATTCAGGGACACCATGACAGCCTGGCAGGTGAGTGCACACAGACACGTGGGCCATAGGGATACAGACACAGACACACAGGGACACACACACAGACGGACGTGGATACGCAGATGTGCATAGGGACAGACACCTGGATGCACATGGGCACAGACCCACACACATGGACATAGACACACGGACAGACACGGAGTCCCAAGGACACTGATGGAGATGGATACAGACACAAACACCCATGGCCATATGCTCACACAAGGACACAGAGATGGACAGACATGCACACGGACACACACCTGGCCACAAACATGCTCATGGAAATGGACACAGATATGGACACCTGGACATGGATCCACCAGTCTGGACAGACAGGCAGAGACAGACACACAACTGGATACAAACATGGAGTAACACAGATGCTCACACCTGGACACACACACCTCTGGAGCCAGACAGACACAAACTGACACATACAGACACACACACAACAGGGACACATGGACACACACACTAACACAAGGACAAACAGAGAGGGACACAGACCCACACTGACACACGTGAACACACGCATAAACATACGGAGACAGACAGGAGGCAGACATACGGACAGGTAGATGTAGACAGACACACTGACACAGGCAAATGCACGGATGGACACAAACATGTGGACACACACAAATGTAGTCACACAGGCAGGAACATGGACACACACAGACAGATAGATACAGGCAGGCAGGGACATGGGCATACATGGATGGATAGAGATGCAGACACATGGACACGCACACTGACACACAGATATGGACACACAGGGATGCAGAAACAGACACACAGATGCACACATACACACACACGGACACAGGTATGTGGACACAGATACACACATGCCTAGGCAGAGGTGCAGGGACATGCAGACACCTGGATACAGCCACATGGCCATGCACACCTGGACATAGGGACATAGGCAGAGACACATGGATACATATACACACATAGACAGATAGAGGTACATGGACACACAGACAAACAATGATATGGACACAAAGACACGTGAACATAGATACAGGCACACAGAAATACACACAGCCACACAGACTCCCACAAGAACATGGACATGGACACACAAAAACACCTGGGCACACACACTCACAGAAGGACATGGATAGAGAGGGGGACAGGCACATGGACATGGACAGACAAACTCTCTGGCCAAAGAGGGACATGGGGACACACACAAGGAGACAGCTAGAGATGGGCAGGGACAGACAGAGAGGGACACAGTCACAAGGAGACTGATGGAGATGGATACAGACACCTGGACACAAACACCCATGGACAGACACAGATGGTCACAGACACCTGGACATGGGCACACCCACCCATGGACAAACAGAGACAGATGGACACACAGGAACACACACAGACAACCCCCCTGATGCAGGCATGCAAAGACTCTCCTGGTCACAAGGACAGACAAACATGGACACATGGACATTTACATGGACATGCACACAGGACCAGAGCAACATGTAGACACACAGACAGAGGGACAAAGGCTGACAGACACCCCCACACTTGGACCCTTGGACACACAGCACACAACAGACACCCGGTCACAGGGACACACACACAGATACAGACATAGATGGACAAACAAACATACCTGGATAGACACAGACACACACAAGGATACACCCACAGATACAGACACAGATACACATGAACACACACGACTCACACCAAGGCAGATACAGATACACACACTCTCAGATGCATGGACACACACAGACACAAAGTATCTCTGATACAGGGATACATGGAGACACAAACACAGACCCACACAAGGACACAGACAAACATGGACACATGGACACAAACCCATGGACACACATACACATACATGGACACAGGGACAAATGCATAGACACACAGGGACATACACTGACATAGATGGGCATGCAGACGCACAAGGACATACAGCTGGACACACACACACAACAACAGACACGTGAACATAGAAACACATACAAACGGGGACACACAGACATTTGTAGAGGCAAAGAGAGGCACAGCTGGACAAACAGTCACTCAGACACACACACGGACATTGACAGACATATGGACTCACACGCCAACACTCACTGAGGGACACTCAGTGACAGACTCAGCTTTGTCTGGCACTGGGTCTCCGAAGGGCAGATCTGGGGTCCTTGAGGTGTCTCTCCTCCTGCCAGGCTTTCCCATTGTTCCTGAGCCATGGGTTACAAATGCCCCGGACACACTGACTGAGTTCGCCCCCACATGCCCTTGCAGAACCCAGAACTGCGGGGGCAGCCTGACGCCCCAGAACTCACCCGTTTGACTGTCTGCACCACTTCCTGAATGTGGGAGTTGTTAATTTCTTTCTTCAACCTTTAAAGAAAAGTATAAAACCCTGTAAAATCCAGCTGTTCTCCTTCCATAAAACCCATTTTACAGTACTGACAGGGCCATACTGATCAACAGGTACACACAGGTACTGATCAACATGCCCACGCTGTCCTGCCATGGGGAGAAGCTGCTGTAATTTTAGGAAAGACAAATAAAGCAACATTCGAATTTGGCTGAGTCATAAAGCAAATAACTGGATGCAAAATTCTACTTTTTCAGCTTCTAAGTCAGCAGGATACCCTGCATCCTGCACAGACAGAGCTCAGGAACATCCACTCCCACACCTCTCCTGAGCAGCCTTGTCACTGGTATTCCTCAGCATGGCCTGGACCCGCTCCATTCTCTTTGCCTCCATCCGCTTCTTAATGTCTTTAATGTTGCTGTGGAGAGAAGAGAGGAGATACAGGCCTGGTTACCAGCCCCAGCCAGAAGAGCAGTCCTCCATCCACAGCTCTCTGGAGTGCTCTGCTGTCCAGAAACACCAAGTGTAGGAGACTGTGCAGCAGGAGGCCTGGAGTCACAGATATTTTAAGTCCTGAGTCAGGACATGTCCTGCCCCAGCAGTGGAGGCAGCACATGCTAAAGGCAAGTGTAAGAATGAACAGGGATACAGGAAATTTTCCTTCCCCCAGTTTCCAGTCTATCTTTCCAGTCTATGCATGTATCATGTTCCATGATGTCACTTATACTTTAGAGTTTACCTCTGCTTTTGGATTTCACAGCCCCTGGCCCTGAGAGGAACAAAATAGATACACAATGTGACAGAGATACCTGAGACATTCACTGGGGGTCCCACCCTTCTTTCCTGTGAGAAACAGTGAGCAATCATTTCCCTCTTCTCTTCCAGACCATTCATGATTTACACATTCCTGTCACATTCCCTCAAACATCTGTTCTCCTGGGCTGTCCCATTTAATTCCTTTTTGTGCACAAATTCCTCCTCAGTGCTGGCTGTTCTTGCTCTTTCAAAGACTTTTTTGTTTGAGATGGCACACGGAGAAGGGGACAGCTCCACACAGACAGATGCAGTGGCACAAGGCTGACTCAGTCTTTTTTTTTTTCCCTGTACAATTCCCAAAATCCTGCTTGCCACTTTGGCCACTGCAGAGCTGCAAATGAAGAGCATCCACAACAGCTGAAGATCTCTTACCTGAGTACCAACACCACTGCACAGCTGGGCTATGGCCAAGGTTTTCAATTCAGACTATTTTATATTTAATCCTGCTGAACTGAACTGCCATTTCTTTGCCTGTTGCTCCAGATCTTGAAAACCTTCTGGAGCTTCTCCCAGCCAGCTACAGATGTGACTGTACTAATGACATCCTACTGGCAGCAAACCATTACCTGGCTACTCAGCTGTTTCCTTAGACTTGCCTGAATATGCTGAATAGCTGAGGGACAGGACACAAAAAGAGCAATTTGCAACTAAAGACAGAGAGGATTTAATGGGAAGGAGGAATGAGTGAGGATTTTAGCTTCAGGACAAAATTCTAACAAGAACAAATGGATACATGTCTGGCTAGACTCTGGTCAATTGATTCTGCCAGTTTGTTTAAATACTGGAGCCAAAATGCTCAATTCACTTAAGAGGATGGAGCAGATCAGTCCCTGGAAGGGATTAATGTGAGGTCCTGACTGCAAGAGACAGAGGTGGCAGCCAGGGACTAGCAGTGCTATTTCCTATCCTTCCCCATCAGTGGCTCCAGGCTGCTCACTGCAGATGGAACACTGCATCCTGCTTGGCATCTCATGGCAGGAACGCTGTTCTGGGGATCACAAGAGCCATCTTCCCCCATACCACTGTGTGAGATCCCATGTTACATCCCCCATTTCTCACCAAAGGAAAAAAAAGACTTCTCTTCCCCATCCTCACTCCCTGGCTGCAGAGCAGAGCTTTGAGATCCAGTACAAAGTGCTGCCCTGGAGCAGAGCTGGGCATTATTTGTGATTCCACCACCATGTTTACCTTTCCGACGTGTCCCTCAGCACCCGCAGCTCAGCTGCCTGCTTCTCCTTAGCCAGCTCCAGGATCCTGGCAACTTGCTGGTCAAGGGATGAACACAAAACCAAAAGGGAACAAAACCAGGATGAGACATTGCACCCTATCTGTATGCAGTTGCAGCCAAGTCAGCTGTACACCTCCCTGCACTGAACTCCAGGAGCCACAAATTCTGAATCCATGAGGCCTGGTGCAAACACTGGCACAGCAGGGAGCTCAGCTGTACACACAGGCCCCACTGTGCCAGTGAAGTGACACTTGTGAGACAGGAAAGTTTTGTCCCTGGCTCCTCTCCCAGGTAAGAAGCCTGATTCCCAGGTGAGCCAGTGCCCAAGTGTTATTGTCCCATCAGGGTTTCACAGAGCTTGCAAGGAGCTTGTGAAACCTAAGGTGCACCAGGGAACTGAAGATTTAAAATGTATCAGTGCAAATTCCTTTAGAAAACACTAATGTGAAAAGGCCCTCCAAGCCTGGAATCACTCCTCCTTCATTGGAACAGACAGAATAAATGGATTAACCACCACCATCCTATGACCTGCACTCTGTCCCCAGGCACCACCACGGCTCCTGCTGGCCTTGGCTGAGCTCAACCTGCAGGAGTCCCCCATCATCTGGACTGTTTGACTTCCACCCAGTCAAACAGCAGAATGTGCTCCGATGGTGCCACTGGTGAGCCCTCAGCCCACCTCCACATCACCCCAGCTCTCAGGGCTCCCAGGCTCCCGGAGAGGTTGGACCTACCAATGTGTGAAGCCACTAAACACCATGTTAACTCCATGCTAAGCCATCAGAAGAGCTGGAGCAGATAGACCCTGATGTGCTCCAGGGCAATGCTGCTCTTTTTTTTAAAAAACAGCAGACAAAAAAAATTTTTCTGCAGGATTTTTAGGGCTTCTAACAAATGAATTTCACATCTTCATTCTCAGTTACCGGGCACAGCCCTGACAATGCATGTGTCAAGTGTGTTCTGGGACCACATTCCCAAGCTCAGCTTAGTGAATAGCTTGGCATTTTTTGGGCTGTCCCAGGATACATTTTCAGGTGACACTCGCAGCCCTCACCTCGGTGGCATGCTGCTCTTTCTTCCTTCGGATCCGATTGTGGTGCTCCTCCCCAAGGTGGATGAGGTCTGTCTCCAGCCTCTCCCTCAGCTCCACGAGCCAGCAGCAATCGATGCTCTCTGCTGCTTTTACAGGATTTGCACTGGTACCAGCATCACTTGGGGTCACACTCCTGCAGAGCAGAATCAGGGGCCCTGCTGCTTCTCACCATGCCAATATAATCCCAGCCTTCCTGCCTGCCCTCAGTGGGAACAAGCCCCCTGGGTTGCAGATACCTGCACTGCTCCATCTTCCTGCAGAGAAGGGGAGCCCATGTTTCCCTGGGGATCCTTGTTTTGGTTTGGGAAAGTGACCCCCAGGCTGTGGTTACCTCTTCTTCTGGGTTTTCCTTGTGCGCATCGTCCTTTTCCTGCCCCCAGGGCAGGCCAGCTCCGAAAAGAGAGCAGAGTATTTCTGCAGCAGCTCCTCCCTCTGTTTGCTTCCCTTCTGCTCCAGCTCCCTCAGCTCCTTCTCCTGCCTCTTCAGCAGCTTCAGGAAGCGCTTCTTCTGCTGCAGCTCAGCAAGGCTGATTGTCTCAGGCTCTGAAACACAAAATAAAAAGGCTGAGCAGGGCCAACTCCTTACCAAGGCTTGGATTGAGGAAACTGGAGCATACAGCTCCAACACGTGTCCCTAATCACCACATCCAAACCAGAACCACCTCTGCTCCACACCACAGGATGCCTCTCCCCAGGTACATATTCTGTCCTGGGGAACACTTTTCTTTAGGAATAACTTCTAAAAAAGCAATGTACGTAGCAGTTACTTGCCAGCATATCCTGAGTGAAACAGGTTTCCCCTTGTACCTTCAGTTCAGTTTTGAGGCACAATTAGGCCCCACATTTGCAGGAACTGGCACCACACTGCATTCAGACACGCAGAAGCAGGTAAACAGGGAGTGCAGGTGTGCTGAAGGAAACCTGTCCTTGACTCCCCAAGATTCCTGGGATTTGTCTTTAGAGCTGGCTACACCTTGGGAATGTAAAATGAAAGGCAGGGCTTCAGCCCATGTGACCAGCATGAGGAGTTACCTGCCATCTGCATCACTTCTAACAAAGCTTCATCCTTGGTGAACACTGCTGCTCCTGAAAAGCCAAAAGAGGTTCCTGTTAACATCCCTTCTTGGATGTCCAGGTTGGAAATGGCCAGTGGAGAGCTTATCAGAAGACAGACCATGGGAAGGATGTCAGTGTCAGTACAGAATTAATTAAGCTGCCAAGATGCCTGAATTTGGCATCTTGGAAACTTACCTGTGGACCCGTTAGAGGGAAGAATACTGGGTTTCCCAGGGGAGCCTGCCACCCCGTTAGTCTCAGCAGATGAGAGGGTGGTCTGTGTGCCAGACCTCTAAAACAAAGAGGTAAATGGAAACTCCATTATTTCAGGCTGAATCCATGCAAGGTGGTCTAGAGAACAGAACCTGGAAAAACTCACCTCCCCCGAGGCATCCTTGAGCTTCACCAAGCGCTTGTCCTGCAGGCTGAAGAACTTGATGGGATTGGTGAGGGCAATAGTGAGATCTGGAAACACAGAGAAGGGCTTGGCTTGGATAGCAAACAACTCACGGACTCATTTTCCCTGTCCAGAACAGGACACTGTGAAGAAGGAATAGTTTGTGTTCTCTGCTTGCAACCAACCTTTCCCTGACAGCACAAGGGAGGGGGGAAGGGAACCCCCTTCACCTCAGTCCCAGCCCAAGGCCATGGCTCATAACTGATGTTCAGGGCAGCTCTGTGAAGTGATTTTGGGAACTCTGCTCCCAAATTCCAGGGCCAGGTTAAGACTTTTCTAACCTGCACAGCTCCCTGTTCAAATTCCAGTCCAGTGTTGCATAAACCTCATCTTTTTAATAAAAGTGTGATAAACCCAATTTCACAGGATTTCGCCAGTGATTAAGGTTCATTTGTATGAACACAGGGGAGGAGAGAGCAAACATGAGAACTATTCACAAGAGTTCCTGTTGCACTCTCTGTGGTTTGGTCATGACCGTTGATCTCTCTAATGAGGTTTCTGTCTCATCCAGCTCTGACCCTTCTCAAAGGAAGGTCCCCATATCTCAGTACCAGCAAGGACCCTCCTTCTCTTCCAAGAGGGAAGAGCATCACTCCTAAAACCTCCCATTCTCTGCAGGCCCTGAGATGTCACCTATTCCTTCAAGGAAACCTCTCCCTGCCTCTGAAGGACAGTAGGGCTGTGCCATGCCACACTGGAGCCTGGTGCACCTGCACTGCACCTCAGGTGGGAACCAGGCACAGCTACAGTGGGAGCCTCCATGCTCTTCCCAAGGCTACAAGGCTGTCACAGGATGCTGGCATGTGCTCAAGTCCCACCCTGACAAGGAATTGAGGGTGCAGCAGGAAAGCACTTCCCAGGCTGGAAAAATGCTTCTGAATCAGAGTTTGGAGGAAGCCAGAAGCACCCCCCCCACCGCATTCCAGCGCTCCCTACCTGCCCAGGCATCCGGCACGTAGTCCTTGATCTCCAGGAACACGAAGAGGGCGGGCAGGGTGAGCGGCATGTTGCTCTCGCTGCGCAGGCACACGTGGTGGTAGCCTGGGGCAGAGAGGAGAGGGAGCTGAGCTGGCAGCATCCTGTCCCTCCTATCTCCTGCTCCAGCAGCCCAAGGCCCTCTTTACAGGAGGGCACGGTGAATATATCATGGGATAAAGCCAAGGCTGTGATGAGATGGATTTGAAGGTTCCACTGCCTCGGGCATGGAGATTAAGGAGTAAAGTATGCAACTGTTTGTATCATCTTTATGGCTCCCACTGGACAGGTCTCAAGGGCACAAAAGCTGAAGGAATTTCCACTGATTTACCTGGGTGCATTGCGATGATGGGAATGATACGCTGGCCAATGAACTTCCCTCCTTCTTCCCAAGCCACAATTTTGAGAGACGCCAACTCAGGCATCATGATCTAAGGCAAAAGCAAAGTAAGGCACCAGTGTCCTCACTTCTAATTCCTGAAAGCAGCATCCTCCTCCTCCTTCCAACCAAACAATTCCATTTCTTCAAGGATGGCACTGCCTATTTCTGCATCTTGTAATTTAAGGGCACGGTTTATCATAGACAGCTGAACGCCCAGAAATTCCACCAAACGCAGGCTTCTCAGCCTGCCCCAGGTCACAGGTTACCTAAAGACAAAAACAGGTCAACAAACCCTCCACACCACTGCTTCCAGGAAGCAACTCACTGGAGAATGGAATTAACTGAGATGGATAATTTAGCAAACATGGTAACATCGGTATAAGGGCTTTTGACTCCCTCCTTTCCTGTTTTCTTGTGCCATAAAATGAACTCAAAATTATTGTGCCAGGAGTGAAGCCTCTGAGTGTTTCTGAAAGGAGGATATTTCAGCCAATTAGGCTGAAAATATCTGTAGCTTCAAATTGTGCCTGACAGATTAATTGTGTAATGTGCACTTGACTTAACTTCCCTGTGCCCTGCAGCTGGATTGGTGATCACTGAATTCTTGTGGAGAGACAGGGCAGCTTTCCATGTTGTGGCACAACTGGAAACTGGTCCCATTACTGCTCCAGTTCAGCTGCTTCTCACTGACAGTTTAACCATAGACATTCAGTTCCTTTCTGGTGCTGGAAGCTTTCCAAACTGATCAGTCTGAATAGGGCATCACAGAGGGGAGACTTTGGATGCCTATTATTCCCAGAACCATTCCCAGCTACCCCTTGTCTTTTCTGGGAAATACTGACAGAGAGTTGTTTTGGATATTGTCATTTGGATGTTACCTGAGTGTGTCCAAAGCCAGGCCTGATGTCTTCGGAGGGGGGTCCCCTTCTGCTGGCACTGACCTCTCCTGAGGCAGTACTCATGGCCATCAGGAGCTTTAAGGATTCTTTGTCTAAATTACTACCAAATGTTCTCACCTTTTCAAAAACAAAAGCCTCCTCTTTCCACACAGGGTTAATGGAGTTGGCTGTGGAGGTCAGTTTGGTTCTGTGTTTGCGTTTGGCATCCCTTGGCAGCCCAAAGAGCTCCACTTCCACATAGGTCTTCACGCTGCGGTCTGAGAGGAACTGACCAGAGAGTACCTGTGAGCAACACAGAGTTAGAAACTGCTGGGAAGAACAAAACAGAAGGACCCACGCATTCCTTCTCCCCAGAGTTACTCTCCCACCCCACAACAGCTTTTCTGCTCCAGCTCTTCTTTTACCTCCACCCCTATTTCTTGCTTCAGCACTTCTTCCCTCCCCACCAGCACAGCCTTGGCTGCCTCTGCACAGCAGATGCTCATTTTCCATTTTCATGTGACTATGATTAATTTAAAATAGTGACAAGCCTGGGAGTTGCCACAGTAACGCTTTCCCTCAGGACTCCACAGGTTCATGTAGCACAGAAGTCCCTCTGGGTGAAACAGGACAGGGTCTCCAGGCTGTACTTGCCGTGACACAGACAGTGGTGGCCACCAGCCCATCGATGTGGTCCACGGAAAAGGGGTCAAAGTGCTTGTCGGGTCGCCGCATGAACTCGTGCTTGAGCAGGTACCCACACTGCCCGTTGAACTCGAACAGGGCCATGTTCTGCTGCATGGGGACATCTGAGAGCAGAGCAGCACAGTGAGACAGGGCTGCGAGGAACAGGCAACCTGTCTGCTACAAGGGAGCTGAAAGCTGCCGGAAGCTTCCAGCCCCTGCCAGCCCACGGCTCGCAAAGCCATCTTGAAAACTAATTAAGCCTCTCAGCACCCTACAGGGAAAAATATTGCAGCAGCTGTTGTAAGGAAGGGAAGTGGTTTGCTTGCACCTTAAGTCATGGGCAGAACTAAATTAAAACCTGCTTTAAGGAGCACTGGCTATTTTTGGGTGGGAACAAGTAGGTGCCTAAGCCCCTCTGCTCCTTCCCCCTTTCATTTTGGGCCTCCTCTGAGTCCATCTTCTGACTGACACTTCTGGGGACACTGCCTGGTGGTTTCTGCACCTGCCTGCACTGTGTCATCATCTTCAGAACCAGCCTTGCACTCGCTCCCTTTTATTTCCTATGCTCTGTACATAACACAGCCCTCTGAGGAAGGAAGAGAGGTAAGGAACTGTTTTCTCTCAAGGCTTTTCCTTCCTTCTTACACTGGTTGTGCAGCAAGGAAAGGCCCTTCCTCCCTGTTCAGGTCAAAATCTTGGAAATAATGGCACAGACAGGTCAGTGCTGTGGCCAGATGGAGCTGTGCTCTGCCTTGTAGAGGTAGCAACTTGGGGGACAGGGGCTGCAGGTGCCCTCATGGATGTGATTCAGTGTGACATTGTGGAACAGGACAGCCAGGGACACGGCCCAGGTGCAGGGTGACAGCAGTCCACGTGTGTGCATGCCAGGACTGTGCTGGGCATGGAAAAGTGCTGTTGGTCTGTGGGAGTTCAAGTCAGAGGAGAACAGCACTTGGGAAAAGGCAGCAAAGGAAGAGACGGGGACCAGGAGCACCCAGAGTCCAGCACCACTTGACCTCACCCGCTCAGAGGCTGGAGGACACCCCAACACTCACCCATGGTCTGGAAGTTGAGTGCCACCATCTGACAGCCAATATTCCAGAACATCTGGGGCTGGTAATTGGAGGAGTCCATCCGGGTGCCTTTGGGGTAAATGCGGCTCATCTGCCGCTTGTTGTATCTACAGGCGCTATAGGAAGCAAGTCGTGAGCGCTCCTGTTGTGCCCTGGGACCAGCCCACATATTCCCATTATAAAAACTGTTGGAGCTCTGCTACCAAATGCTTAGAGCCTTCCAGACAAGACACCAGAGAGGCCCAGGCTCCTTTTCAATACACCTTCATCTTAAGGACAAGCATCTGGCAGCCCTGACATTGGCTACAGCAGGATGCATCCTGTCAAGAATCTTCCTCACATTCCAAGTACCCAGTGGCACTGGAAAAGGGCTGCCAAAAGGATACTCTGCAAACTGCATGGGGAACTTGCTCAGTAGATCACAAGCCTTCATCTCGGTGAAGGAAGAGATGACGTAACTCCGGTTCTTCTCTAGAAACAGGAGATGATAAAGCATTTAAGGAGCAAGGCACGCCCAGTCCCCATTCTGCGCAGGGGACCGAAGGACCTGGGAAGCACTTGGCCTGGATTCCAAAGGGACTGAGCCCCACTTACTGGCAGAGACCTCGAAGGAGTTGAATTTGATTGGCTGTATGTAGTTAACCAGGCTGGACATCTCCTCGTAGGCCGTCACTTCCAGGCCAGCCGTGCCCTGAGCAGAAAATAATCCAAAAGGAAAGAGGTGAAGAGACCTTCCCTGGAGAGGAAACAAACTGCACCTGGGCCTCCCAGTCAAAGAGCTTTGGTGGTTGCCCAGACCAGAGTGCTCCAGTTTCTCTGGCTTCTCAGTCCTACAGTTCCATGGCAGGCAGGGGCACAGAATCTCCAGGCAGCTGGGCAAAAATGGAACCAGGGCACACAGAGAGGTTCCAGGGAAGATATATGAAGCCCAGGACCTCTTTGACCCATCAGAACATGGAGTCTGGGACAAACTGGGGATATTGTTTTTCCTTCTCTCCAAAGGATACCAGGGAGATGGAAATGGGAAGTACACTTCTTATTCAAGGGAATGCTGATCTCCTCCCTCCCCCTTCAGCAGCAGTGCTTTCAGTAACAATTTCTCAGGCCACGGCTAAGTCTCTCCAACACCCCAAGGCAAACATTATCTCCAAATCATGTAGAGTCAGCAGCAACTCCTCTGCCACATTATTTATGCTTAGAACAAAATTTCTCTTCTTCAGTTTCTCCTGGAAAAGTCCTGTTGAGTGGGGGATGGAAAGCTCCCAGCAGGTTCATTCCCCTTGCACCTTGGGTTCATTTCTATTTAACAGGGTGAGGCCCCAGACAAAAACTGAAAGCATCAAAAATCCAAACAGAAAAGGAAAAGAACCAACAGTGACAGCACCTCATCTGACTGCATCTTTTTAATTTCTTCTTCATCCAGGTTTCTGAGCTGGTCATCCTCTTCCTCTGGCTCCTCTTCAGCCACATCACCTGCCCAGACTAAGCACACAGGGCCACATCAGTGGTATGGATCAGCAGGACACAGACAGGACTCTGCAGGCTGCTGGCAGTGGAATGCTCTGCCAGGCCTCCCCACCAAGTAATGCTGGAATACTGAGAGGAAGAATCCTACAATTTTATTGGCCAAATCCAGATAAACTGGTACACTAAGCACACATTCCTGCTGTAGGCTGCCCTCACACCCAGGAGTGACAAACACTGGGCTGTTTCCCTCCAATATCACACATATTTGTGGGAATAAATGTTCACTTCCAGGTGTTCTGCAGTGGTGCTCACCTTGTCCTCATATGACTTCAGGTGCTCTTACCATGACAGGGACTGTTCTACCACAGGGACCCTGAGCCCAGAGGTGACAGGAAGGGAGGAGACAGGGGCTGAAGGTTTTATGAACCTCCAAGACCCTCACAGCAAAGAACTACACTGTGGTGAATTTGTGGTTAACAGAGAGCTACAAGTAGTAACAAATTATTCCCCTTCTCTCAACCCAAAAGCCAGTGTGTATCAGTGAATCACTGTGATAACGGGCAGGGTGTAAATGATTGTCACTTTTGGTTGGACTAAGTGTTCAAAGGATTCTCAAGATTCCATTTCTCTTCCAATTTTATGCTGCTGCTTGGGATAACTGATTTAATGACTAGTGCTGTCTCACCCCAGGCTCATATTGGGCAATTTGGAAGCTTTATCCATCAGTTTTATTAGTCCCACTTCCCTTCAGACATACCAGTATCTTCAGCATCCATAGAGGCTGGCTGCTCAATGGTTTCTGGTTCCATGTTCCTCCCTTTCTTCAAAGAGGTCTGCCTCTTGCCAGACATAGATTGGTTCTTTTTGTTTTTAATCAAAATTTTCCTTAAGAGATCCTTAGGACTTGGCAGAGGAACTCCTGGCTTCAGCTGCAACAGATAAACTTCATCACAGAGAGAATTCAAACACTCACCTCTCCTGTCCCCCTGGCCAAGTGCCAGTGCACAGACACATTTCTCAACCACTGTACACCTGATTTCCTCCGTCTGCCAGCATATCCCACTAGATTAATGCAGATTTTTCCCAAGATTTCACCTGTGGTTTCAGATCAGCATTTTGCATCTCTCAGGCTCTGCCATACTGCCTAGCCACCCATCCTGCTAAAAAAATACCTACACAGCCTGAAGGTATCTGCATGTCTCCAGCTCCACATTCCACCTACTTCTCTCATTATCCCAGATCCTCAGTGCCTCATCAGCACTCAGGCCAGATTTAAACACTGCCTGCAGCAGATTTAAAAAAGATCCCAGAGGAGGTGGCTCAAGACAAGGACATGTGACAGACTGCACAGACAGCAAAGGCCTGTTAATAACTTAGCTGATCCCTTGAACTGCTCCGTCTGTTCCTCATCCCTCTGTTCCTATTGCCTGGACATGGGGCTGGACAGTGGGCAGCTGCTGCTGGCTCACTGCTACTTAGCAGCTCTTCTTTGGGTCTCAGTACTTTCAAACAGATGCTTGGGCCAGCTGCCTCAGCTGCCCCTCCTCTATACACCCCAAACACCTCATTCCCTGCAGAACACAGACTCTGCTCAGATGTTAAAAACCGTGTCCCCTGGCATGGCAACTGTGGCACCAACATGACCAGGGAGCACCAAAGGTGTCACTGGACCCACAGAAATACCTATTGTACAGGTAAGATGAAGACGAGGGTCAAGCAGATGGGGAGCTTTCCTCAGTTATTTCAAGCACATGCCTGACCTGCCCACCTATGCCTGGAAGGGAATATTTCCAGGCTAGAAACAGGATTAGCCCCTTGCTCCTGTTTCCAAGTGCTGGCAGACAGAGCTGGACCAGTGCCATGTACAGAACACACCTGGAACCCCTGGTACATCCTGGCCAGCCAGAGCTCAGTGCCCAGAGCCCCTGGGGTGACAGAGTGTTAAACAAGAAAACCTCTGTGAAAGAGTCTTCCACTGATCCCTATGAACCAGGATCCATGTCCATGGCACTGTGTCTCTTGTGGCACCTCCCAGCAGCAGAAAGTTTTCCAGAAAGGCCTCCCCAGAGACCTCCTGCCCCAGTTCCCTCATACCGGGTACTTCTCCAGCGGCTCTGTCAGCAGCATATCTCCAAAAATGGTTCGGCAGTACTCAGCCATCTTTGCCTGCTGCTTGGGCCTAAGAGAGATCAGGAAGGAATGAAGAGGAAAGCAAAAGCCCAAATCGAGAGTTTGGCATGAACAACCACCTCGAGATCCATGTCCTCCACCCAACAAAACCATCTCAGCTACACAGATGTTAAGGTCCCATTTCCAAGCCATCTCCCACGTTCATACTCTGCAACCCCAAGGTAAAAGGCTGCACAACTGTGACCATTCCACTCTGCAGGTTAAGGCTCATCTTTCAGTGCTGACCCACCTCCAGGTGCTTCAGAAACCTCAATTAATGCTTCACTTCAGCTCAGCACTTGCCTAAAACCCAACCGCCCTTGCCTATGTATTTTCTGCTCTGAACACAGCAGACAATTCTCCCAATCACCAAATACTCACGAGTCCACATGGTTCTCGAAGGACAGGATCACAGGGTACGGGGATGTTTTAAAAGCACTTTCTGCAATGGCCTCGATGGCATCCTGAAGGAGAAACCATGGTCAGAGAGAAGCGCAGCACTCAGACACACAGCTGACCTCCCACTCCAAAATTGTCTCTCAGGAGCTCCCTTCAAAGTCACTAAACTTCTCCCAGTAAGAAGGTGAGAAGGGTCATCTTTTTCACACCTGCCCAGATTTCCAGCTCCAGGGGATCCATGGTGAGCTAAACTCAACAGCTCACAAAAAAACAAAGCTGAAGATCCAAGCAGGTGAGTTTTTTTGTCTTGCTGCATAGGTCAGTGTACATATCAGTGCACGTGAGAGTGTCTGGCCAGAAGGACAAAGCCCTGCTCAAAGCACCTTGAACTGGCACAGAAAGATGGGTGCAGCACCAGACTAAACCACTGCAAACTCTATCCATGCTTACCTCTGAACCTGCCCAATTTTCTGTCATTTCTGCTGCTTATAAAATCCTTTTGCCTGGCAGCAGAGAAAGCTGGAGTGTTCAGTCACCAGCTGTGCTGACATTTCAAATGCAAATACCATGGAAACCTTCTCAGCATTAATGATGTAAGAAAAAATATTAATATTTTTCCCCAAGCCCCTGTTAAACTACCACAAACTTTCTGCTATTTTCCCTTCTGGTGCTGCTAATTGGTAAAGAAGTGCCATTTTGCTCCTTTGCAATTACAGTCCCCTGATCATCCCAAATCCATGGATCAGCCATGCCCTCAGCACAGAGGGTGGCTGCCACAGCTGCTCCTCCATGGACCACTGGGAGTCTGTCACAGAAGCCTCAAGGCTCTGAGGAGAAGCCTCAGACAATGCTACTAAAAGGCCACAGGAATTGTAGTAGAAGGAAGAACTATGTGTTATGTAAAACCAAAACCAAGCACACACTGTGTTAGCAGGTTATAATTTCCTTGAGGACTGGTCCCAGGCTTCAGCAGAACTCTGCAATTACAGCAGCTACAAATGCCATTACTTCTGTTCTATCTGCAGTGAACTGCTGTGCAAAAACCAGCAGTGATACCACAGGGCTTTGGAAATTACTGAGTCTGAGGATAACAATACCTCTGACCTTAAGGATTGGTTTGGTTGGTTGTTTTTTTCCCCCCACACATAAATATTTCAGTAAAAGTGAAGTGTGGGAATTGGGAGGAAGATACAGATGAAAAATAAAGAGCTGGAAAAAACAATCTAAAGAGTCTCTACCTGTTGGCAGCAGCTGTAAAGGAGTGCAGAAAAAAAGTCAGTATGATGCCTTTATTTGTAACCTGCAAGCTGTGAATAAATGCCCTGTACTGCCTGGCTTTGTGCTGTGCTTCCAAAGCCTGGGAGCTGAATCCTCAGGGAAGCCAGCTGCTCCATTGAACACATTCCAACACTCAGGTCATTAGTACGGAATTAAACCCTATTCTTCCAAAAGCCTCCACTTGAGGCTGTCAGCCATATAAACCTGCTGCACACTCTAGAAGATAAACTCATTTTAACTGTGTGTTTTCTAAAACCCATCCTTTTTGCTCCTCTGATGCGCCTCTTGTCTATAAATCCACCAGCCTCATGCCACGTTCTGTCCATCCATCCTGTGACACAGCCCTGTGTACACAAACACATCCACTCAGCCATCTCTCCACAGCTTCTGCCTGACTTCCCTCATTCATTCATCTTCATCCAGCTATCAACCTCTCTGCTACCCCTCCCATTCCAAAAATGTACAAACTCCAACCTAGTGCTTATCTGTTCACTCCTCTTTCTACCCACACATTCATTCACTTGTCACCTCGCCATCAATCTTTTCCTCTCAAACATCTTTGCCCTCAGCCCATCCCTCTGGCTCCCTCAGCAATCAGTCTAAAAGCAGGCAGGGGAAAGCATACATGGAGAAAGCTCTTCCCTACTTTGAAGAGGATCTCAGTTGTCATGGTGAAGCCATGGGTGATGATGGGCTCCTCGTCCGGGGGCCGGCCCTTCCAGCAGTCCAGCTCCACGCAGCGGCAGCCGGCCAGGAGCGTCTGGCGGTACATTTCGGGAGAGGATGTCCCAGAAAACTGCCCAGCTGCAGGAGAGAGGCTCAGCATTAGCTACTCACACGGGACAGCTCCTGCTCAAACAGGGGCAACAAGAATCTCTGCCAGCCTTCAGCAGGTTTTACAGGGTGACACTTCTTCCTGTCACACAGAATTTAGAGTCAGCACAGCCCCCAAAACCTGCAGGGCACACACATCTGCCTGGCTGATCGTGTCCCTCCCCTGTCCCTACCTGTCAGATAGGTGTTGTGTGAGGAATTGATGTAATAGTGCGAGAGAGGCTGGGTCATGTCTTGGTACAGCATCAGCTTGTCCAGAGCTATCAGGTTGTTCTCAGGGCCACAGAGGAACCAGACCATCCCCTCTGGAGAGAGCTGCCCTGCACGGCAAACAGAGCTGTTAATGTTCCCCAAAGAGAACAGTTCTGGCACCTCTTTGGAAGCGCATTGCAACACAAGGAGTTGCGGGAACCAGGCTGATTGCTCTCCTGGGAAGCAGAATGGCAGAAGGCATGGGATATTCTGCTCTTTCATCCCATCCCTACAGAAAGAGCTTTGGGCTGAACAAGACTCACCTCTCTGGATGTTAAACCCGCTGGGCTCATACTTCTCTATCAGGCTCTGCACCTGCTCGGGTTTGGCTGGTGGGAAGAGGATGTCATTGAGGCGGGAGTCGCGCTGCTTCTTGTTGATGAACTTTGCCAGGTGCTCTTTGGTCATGTAGGGCTTCGCTTTTAGATGGCTGCAGTGAGAGAATCACAGAGGGGCAGAGGTAAGGCCTGGGAATTACCAAGGAAATCTTTTCACATAGGGGAGGTTGATCCTTCCTCAGGGCCCATATATTTCAGGGTCCTGTAGCACAGTGAGGTCTCATCCTTTTTATTCAGGCTGTGAGTGAAGGCTTTAAGTGACCTGGCATCCTGCCCTTCTAAAGCTTAAGGCCAGACAAACCACACGGCATTAAATCCCCTCCTTTCTGTCTATCTTTTGCCACAAGAGATCAAGTTCTGGGCTGTGGCTTGAGGGAAACTTACTGCGAGGTAAATATCTCATCAATCTCAGGCCGTGGACACAGATTCATGAGGAACGTCTTGTACACAGGCTCTGGGAAGTCCTCGGGGTTGATGGCATCATTCTGAGAATGCAATGAAGACGTGTTAGGACCACCAACCTGTGACAGCTCTTACCCATCACTGAACACCCACAGCTCAGCACTTGGCTGTGACAACCCCAGTAAGTGACAGGAACATGTGGGCAGGTGTTGCTGCTCCTTGTACCACACAGGGCAAGTGCTGGAGTCACAAGTGTTGCTGAAAGACAGTCAGAACTGATGTCAGCAGGCCAAAGTTAACGCCTGGCAGTGGTAGGGTAAGATAAGCAACTACGAGCATCTCAGCTAATGGTTTCTCATAGCCAAGGGTATCCCAGTCAGGGCAGGGAAGAAGATCCTTCTCAAGCTCATAAGAGCTCTGGATATCCAGAGGAACCCTTACCTTGCCATTTGGCAGATGACAAGCACTTAATGCTTCTTCCACCCTCTTCTTGTCTGCAGGGAACATCTGAAAAATACTGACCAGACAGGCAAACAAACATCACCATGGAGCAGGAGAGAGGTCGGGGGCTGGAGCTGCGGGCAGCGCAGGACACTCCAAATGCACAGCAAGTGAGACAGGCAAGACAACTGTAAGCATGAACCAGCAAAGACAGACAGTATTTCTCCAGGGGAATAACTGAGGGACAAAGTTTGAAAAACCTACACAGGAGTTTTTGACTGCTGATTTAAAGCAGAAGTTTTGTATTTCTGCTATGGACTCTGTAAGAGCCCTGTCACTCAGAATCTCCCGTGCTTTCCTGCCCCTCTTGGAAGTGCTTCCTATGGTACTGTGGAGAAGTAACAACCACTGAACTTTCCCTCCTTTCAGAACATCCCTGTCAACAGCACCATGGTCTCCCCCATGGATAAACCCAGCCTCAGCTCCTGGAATCACAGGTGCTCATAGCAAACAGGGGAACAAGGAGTGCCCTATGCTGCCAGGTGGGAGTGCCTGCAGCTCATGCAAACCCTGCCCTTTGCAAGGCAAAACTGCAGCAGCCTTGGTGTGATTCCAAAGAGATTTACATATTTAAAGGGAAAGGCAAATGCTCATGTAATTTTTAGAATTTTCAGGAGTTTTGAAAGCCTTACATGCACCTGCACCTGGAGATATTGAGTATTTTTATAAACCTGGTTCTTCATATTGACTCTTTCATGGTCTGCGTTTTTACCATTCTGCAAGAAATAGGCACTGAGAAGAGGTACATCCTGTATCAGATTTTTTTCTAGCTTGTTTCAGAGGAATAAGCTGGTTTCTCCCTGCAGCAATGCTACCTTGCTTGCATTTTAAAGATGAATTCAAAGCACTCTTCCCTAGTGTGTTATTCATTACAGACCTACACATTTTTAACAGCCCTTTGATGAATACTCTGGTTTCTGACAATGAAATTCTGCTGGTTGGTGGTTTAGAAAACAAATAACAAAAAATGTTTAGTGTTGAATAAAGCTCAGCCCTCCAGGAGCCCATTTAGTCAGCACAGCCCTAATCCAGCACAAGTCTGCCTTACACCCTGAAGCCTGTGTTTATTTGGGGTCAGCATCACCTCTTGTGATGCTGTAACACAGCAGAGACCTAGAGCAGAGTGGTTCAAAACTTCTAAATGCACGGTATGCAGCTCCTTATTCTTAAAACAAAAGGTAATTTATGGACCCAAAAGGGAACTCAACATGGCAGTGCTGCCTTTTGTCATTCTATGAACTAAATCAACATAGAGGAACCAAAGGACCAGCCCTGGAGCAATTTTACTTGGGAAGATGCTGAATGGCACAAAATCAATTCCAGATTCATGCCGCATAGTGCAGGGGAGAAGAGACAGGCTGGGCTTTGCTTCCCATTCTGATGAAAGTCCTACCTGATGCACAAGGCCAGGCTGGGGATGGGGAAGGACAAATCTCCTGTTCTGCTCCTGAACCAGCACCAACACTGGCCCAGAGGCTGCTTCACTCTCATGCACATCCTGAGTGAAGGCTGAGGGACAGAGGAAGTGGGGAAGGAGTGGAGTGGTCACACAGGAAGAAAGGAGACAAGAAAAGTAAGGGAGCCCCGCTGCAGGTAAGCTGGGGAGTCCAGCAAAGAGCTCTCCAAATCCAGAACTCCTTACAGGAAAGGAAAATAATCCTACACCTCATCCATCTTTCAGCTCAGGTTTACAAAACAATCTGTGATCAGAATTTTACCAAAGTTGCTTTGTTTTTCTTGGCAACAGTCAGGAAGTGATATCTGTGGCTATTTAAGCCATTTCTTGCTGTAGATGAAGGCCACATAGTCTCCTTTCCAGGCTCAAATTATGTCACCTAGGTGCAGCAGGAACCCTTCCACAGCCTGGACACAGGGAAAGTTCTCTGCCTCTTAGGTGCAGGAAGAGCTGACAGCTGAAGCCACTGAGCAACCATCCTCTCACCAGTTGCTTTGCCTGTAGTCTGACTGAAAACACAATAAAACAAATGTCCACACTCACTTCCGGACAGGAATCTTTCCCTCTTCATTCAGTTGCAACTTCAGCTTCACCAGACTGTGAAAAAAACAAGATTACAAAAATGTACTTGTACAGTCTTAAGAGATCCTACTAAGTAAGAAGAAAGTAAAAACATGCAATTTGGAAAACAGTCTAACAGCCAACTGAAAATCAGGCTCCTGCAGACCATCAACTTAACCTTGGCATGACCCAGGCCTTGGCCTGGAGGCTGCCAAGGGACCTGGATGCTTAGAAGTTTGTTGGTTTTTTTTCCTAGTACAGGCAGAAAGGGAAGGACACGGGTGTTTCAGAGAACAAACAAAGTTTCTCAGGAAGGACTTACATTTTCTCTAGGAAGGTGTAGCGGGGAGCGTTGTACGTGAGGGGGTTCCGGGCTATGGCCATAATGTCATCAGCCCAGTCCTGCAACAAACAGGGAAGAGACAGGTGGGCACCATGGAACTGCTCCAAGTAGTCTACAGCAAACACAGAAAGGGCACAGAATCCTGGAATGGTTTGGGTTGGAAGGGACATTAAAGCCCATCCAGTCCCACCCCCTGCCATGGGCATGGACAACTTCCACTATCCCAGGTTGCTCCAAGCCTCGTTCATCCTGACCTTGGACAGTGCTAGGGATCCAGAGGCAGCCACAGCTTCTCTGGGCAACCTGTGCCAGGACCTCCCCACCCTCGCAGGGAAGAATTTCTTCTCACATCCACTCAAAATCTACCCTCTACCACTTTAAAATGGTTACCCCTTATCCTGTCTGATACTGCTGGGCTTGACTCTCTCACCTTCCTCCTGCCTATAAACACCAGGAGCTGAAACTTTTCCTCTTCTCAGCTGCCTATTCATCCATACAAAACATATGAAACACAACAGTGACCAGTCTTCTACTGGTCCTTCTCCATGCAGGGCAGAAGCTTCTAGAACTATGGACATACCACACCTGACTGGAACATAAACCTGCTTGTTTACAACCTTGTCAGTAATATTGACAGGCTCAGGGCCCTGTCACCCCCTCTCCTTTCCTGCTTCCCACTGAATGCTTCAATCCTTAGTGGTTCCCTGTGCTTCCATGACCTCAGGCCCCGATACCTTGCAAATATTCTCCTTGTAGGACACAAAGTTATGGAAGGTGAGGTCAACCATGTCAGGGCCAGATACAATCGTCAGGGTCTTCAGCAGGAAGGTGTTATAAGGGTAATCCAAGTTAAAAACCTCTCGGAGCTTCAGGGACTGCAAAAGAAACAGAACAAATGGGGGTGACTAGAGAATGAGGGAAAACTTTACCCAAAAAAACCAGATCCCAATACACACATTGGCCCAAATTCACAGCAAGCATCTCAAGGCTTGCAAAATTTCTTAGTGCAATCTTTCTTTCCTTGGCTTTCCTTATTTTATATCTTTATTCTGGAGTCTGCATTACTGGATCCTCCATGGGACAAACTATCATAACTAACAGCCCCGAATAAGTCTGAAAAAGTCAAAGTTGGAGCCTGCCCTTAAAAGAATTTCTTCTGAAACGTCAGGCTGGACTTGCAGACAAGCAGGGGAGGGTTTGGCCTGCTTGTGCCAGAGGTGTGTAACCAGTTGATTCCATCAAAATACACGCACTAAAAAGTGTATTAGTGTGACACCCTTATGTGTAACCTCCATCCACGAGAAAGATGGGTTTTGGGACCCCCTGTCACCTCAAAGCTGGGTTTTTTTCCCTCCAAGCCCCATTTTCTGCTGCTGTCAGTTGCTAGTAGTGTTTTTTTCCATAGCAATTCCAGTAGCCTACAGCAATGGCTCACCAGAGACTTGTTTTGTTAACTGTGAGGCTCATCCGATTAGTGGTACTTGGATTGCAGCACCATAAGAAAGTATTTATAGAATTCTTTAAATTATTCAGCATTTTCTGCATTCCTACGTGTGGTGTCACTAAGCCAAGGTATCCAAGGTATCCCAGAGTTTTACTGATGGTGCTATTTATAACGGGAAGATAAAATTTCCATTCCTAGAATAAAGCACAGCAATCCATTATCTGAAGTACAGGACAAATCCAAAATCCCAAACAAAAAGGGAGCTGTCAGAGCACCTGCTCCTTTAGAAACTGAGCAAAATCCACAATCTGGGATTGTTACAGCAGGTCAGACTTGGAAGTCAAACTGGAGCTGGAATCTGAGCACACCTTCAGGTTTCAGTCTGCACCACATCACACACACAGCAGCATACACATTTTATAAGGAACTGCAGAATCTTTGCCACTGCAATTTTCCAAATTTCTGGAGTATTTGCAATTTTGACACATCCGTAGCAAATAGGCATCTTCATGACAAACAGGATATGCTGGATTGTAACTCAGGGTCATCTGACTGATGTCTCTCGTTTTGGAAAAGCACCTCTCTGAGGGGATAACTCTGAAACCTGTTTAATCCCAGAGCATTTGGAGGGAGGGAAGGAATATGATTTTCCTATTTTCTACCAGGGAATTTCTAAAATGGCTCCTTCTTGCCTTGTGAGCCATTTTCCTTTGCAGAACTGAGCACCACCAACCACCCACATCTCCTTCCCACGCTTGTGGCAACTCCTTGTTGGAGGTCAACTTTCCAGTGCCAGTGGTCAAGTGTCAGGATTTTAACTCTAAACTTAACTTCATCTTGCAAATGCACCAGCATTTGTTCAGCTCCAGGGCTGTACAGGAGAGGAGGCCCAAACAATGGTGAACTTGTGGTTGTGCTGAACTCATTTCCTGTATTTGTTATCCGGGGCTCCTCCCAGCCCTTCCTTCTCCGCACGCTGCTCTCTAGCAGATATTTGTCACCTGTCTGTCTCCAGACCTCCCTGTTCAGGCCATGTCCCCAACAACCCGAGTGCTTTTGCCCTTATCCAGGCAGTGACACATCCAACACCCAATGAAGATGTGGAGAGAGGACCAGAGACGGTGTGCAGGAGCTCTGAATCTGATGCCACATTGTGGCTCTTTCACAACCTGCACTCCTTTAGCGCCTTGTGCTACAGCTTCCCTCTGGGATTACTCACTGTCACCTTGCAGGAAGCCATAAAGGAAAAACAGGCATTGCTGCACAAAAAGCAGGACACATATTAGCCATGCAAATCAGAAAGGAAACACATTTAGCAAATCCCCTTAAAAAAACCCAAGCAGAAAACAACCCTCTGGCAGAGTGGCTGAAATATGGAGTCATCTGGCATTTCACATCCCACCCTCCTGATTTCCCTAAAATCCTCAGCTGTACAGAGATCCATAGTCCAGAGAGAAGCAAATTCTCATGCAAATATAAACAAAGAGTCAGAGACAGATTCAGGACAGAAAGGGATGGTCTTTTCTCTGCTTGAAAGAGGGCACAGCTGACTGACAACAGGACCTGCTGTGTCACTATGCCCTGACAGAGCTATGTCTTGTGGCACTAGGACAACAAATCTTCTCTTTTGGAGAAGAAAGGTCTTGTTTGTTTGCCAGAATGCAAAAAGGAGGCCCCAAGATACTTCCAATGCCTTTGACTCCAGAGGTAACGCTCCTGTCCCCATTAGCCTTGCTGCTCCACGCTGGAGATGATGGCTGTGGAATGGGGAGGGCCAGCCTGTCCCCGTGCCAAGCATCTCAGGGACACAGGCAGACAAAAATTCACAGTGAAGCACTCAGCCTCTCAGTGTTTTATCTAAAGGAATATGCAGCAGCTCAGATTGCCAGCCACAGAATTACCCTCGGTGTTCTGCAATCCAGCAGAGACACACTGCCAGGGACAGAGGAGAGTGTGTGGCCCCAGAGCTCACTGCACAATGATGGCAGAGGCAGGAGGGCCCAGCATGGCAAAGGCCATCACTCACATGTGCCCATTTCCTTGCTCAGCTCCTGCTCCATCATTTATAAATCCTTTGCCAGCCACAGGCTTGTACCTGCCTCTGTCTTGCACACTCACAGCTCAGTGGCTTATATGATCAGTCTTCAGTTGGAGGGCTGGAATTAGACTTAGTTCAACTCCATCCTAGGCTCACAAGTTGCTGAATCCCAACGTCAGAGCTGCTCACCCCCTGTGCTGCAGCAGAACCACTGACCACCCGCAGTGTTTATAGGCCATGGCTCCCAGCCCATGGCTCCGAGAGCACTTGATTGTCCTGCATGGTTCCTGAACATTCCCACTGGCTCCAACTTTATCGTCTCAAAATATGATGAGTGAAATGCCTCAGTATCATTTTCTCCCTGTATATGTGCAGTTCAGGCTGCATCTCCAGGTTCAACACCAACAGAATGTGGACACAGGATGAAGCTGGTTTATAATCATGACAATCAGAGAGCACAGATTTTGTTTTTATTAAAAAATACGCCTGTCTCAAAGCCAACGCCTCCTGAATCATCTAAACAAACCCCAAGACACAGCCAACAGCCCAGAAGTCTAGCCTAAAACATCGTGTATTTTGGCTCTAATAATTATTACATTCTCTGTCAGCATCCTGGGGTCTTGGTGCCTCAAAAAAAGGAAACCACAAAAAGCCCCACAAACAGAGCAGTCCTTACTGTTCCTCATCACCGAAATGAAAGCACAGACCTGAGTGTAAATAACAGCCTGATCTGTATCGGCACACTGCTGAACTACATTCAATAGCTTTTTAATCTTGTCTCCTTGCTGTTCAGAGGCCCGGCTCATTCTTATCTTTATTACTCTTGAACACAAGCCAAAGTTCGTTCTGCCCCATCTAAAACAAAAAAATAAAATTTAAAAAAAAAAAAAAATCCGTGAAGAAAAGTCACGGCAGAAACGCGAAGCCGCTCTCAAAGAACCTCGCAAGGGCAGGTGAGCGAGGGAGCCCTGCACAGGCGTAGGAGGGGCCAGGGAAAATTCTGCTCTCTGGTGAGACGAGGGCTGGGGCGGGCAGGCCAGGGCCATTCCCATTTGGAGGTGGCTCCTATGGCTGCCGGCCCTTAGTGAGTCCCTTTTCACGCTGTGCTGGGCACTACCTGCTCCCTAACCATCCCTAACCACCCCTAACCACGGATGGGGTCCCAGCTGTGACCTGTGCTGGCAGTGCACACGACAGCAGGTCCCTTGTCAAGTGGTTTTCCGCGTGGGTGCTTTGGTGTTACTCTTGTTGTTGTGTGTAGAGGTTACAAAGAAAAACCCCAAACCTCCTGCTCCGCAGCGGTGGGAAAGTGCTACCGAAAGCAGAGAACTCCCAACATCCAGAGTGATCCACCCCCTCCCCTCCCAGGGAGACTCGTCAGTGCCATGGGACTGGAAAACTCAGGGCATGTTCCACCCTTGAGACAGAGCCCAAACCGGCACAGCCCCTTGCTGTGGAAAGCAGTGGCACAGATGCTCTCCATACAGCACTCTCCTTCCTCTGGAATTCCTTCAGTCACAATCCAATAGGAGAACCAGGCCACAAGTGCTGCCTCAGAGCAGCTGCGGCTTGACTGGGACATCATTTGCAGGGAAGGGGAAAGGATGTTCCTTTTGTTGCTGGTGCCATCCACAGCTCTTCCTACAGCTGTGATCCTGTTCTCTTTGTCCTAATCCTCATCCTAAATAAGGCCGATTGCTCATTTCTTCTCCACCTTCAGGCAGTGGAACAACTCTTTGTATTAATTTCAACAGTTCTATTCCAACCATTCCAAGCCACAATTTTGTAACAGGGCAGGCAGCACCCATGTTCATTCTTCCACCTCAAAACAGATTTTTGTTTGCTTTATCACACCAGTTTTTTATATTAATACCTTTTGTAACAACGCCCCAGACAGCTGCCCCACGTGGAGGGTGTGGTGGTTCATGTGAAGAAATTTTCCCTACTTTCTGCATTCCTTTGTGAAATTCTGTTCTCAGGAGAGCCAAATGAACATGACCCTGAGGGCTTTCAGCCAGAGGCATCATGGATAGCAGAGCTACATGTAAGTAAGAGTTTTCCAGACCCAGATTGCACATCTTTGGTTCAACACCCCTTTCAGTGCCCACACAAGACCTCCCAGAATCCACAAGGAAAAGGTGGATAAGGACCCAGACCAGTGCATTTTACTACATGTAATCTTAGAATTCCAGAAAACTCCTTGAAATAAAAAGGGGAGTTATTTTAAATGAGTCTCTGTAAAACGCAGAATTCAAAAAGCACTTGGGATTTTCACAGCAAAGGTTGTCATCAAGTGCATCACTTCTGCCCACTGAGAATACTTAATAAATCAGTCAGTGCTTGACCTTTGCTTCGTTGTTCTTCAAAAATGAGCTGCAGCCAATTCCCAGGACTCTAAAATCCCATCCCTGGCCTATTAAAACAGCTAGAACAGAGCAGCTCCATTCAGGTGCCTGGGGAAAAGCACTGGAACAGGGCAAATGCACTGGCACTTCCCTGACACATTCCTGCAGCTCCCAGCAATCTAGAATTCAGCAGCTTCCTAACCCAGAGGCATTCTCTCACATTTAATAACCCTCTAAGGGCATTTCCTTCTTGTACTGACATTTTATACTCGCTTTTCCATGACTGTGCAGGAAGCATCACCCATGGCATGGTGACATGAGGCAGGACAGCAGCAGCAGCACTGCCTGCTTGTGCCACTCCTGCCTCTGGAAAATTCCACCTGATACCGAGCTCCTGCACGGGAAGAAACCCTGAGTAACTGCTGCAAACCCTGAGTAACTGCTTCATGCTCCCCTTCTCCATTCAACTCCTGATTTTACAGCACTCCACATCCCATTCACCTTACTCCTTTCTGCCAGAATACAGTCCCTTCTGCTCAGATGCTCTGCCCCCAGCAACCACTTCATTCCTTTGTTAATGCAGCTGCTCTTCCATACCTTTTCCAGTTCTCACCTAATTTGAGAGTACACTAGAATTGCACATAAATATGGGTCCATTTGGGGTGTACACAACAGCATGACTTCCTAATTACTTCGTAATAATTCCTACCATGCAATTTACTTTTGGGGGTAAATACTGCTGAACACTACATTGATATTTTACCATACACCCACAATGTTTCCTGACTATCAACAGTCAACTCAGAGCCTGTTATTACAGAAGGATGAGGCATTTTTTCTGTGTGCATTGCCTGATTTTTATCTGTATAAAATGTATCTCTCTTTAGATCATGCAGTCAATCAGCAATTCAAGGTCTTCCTACAAACCAGCCTGATTTTTTACCCCAAATACACTCTGTACCATTGGCAAACTGTCTTCTCCTCATACTCTCCAATTAGTCTTCCTTAACTAATTCCTAAAATCTAGGACATGTTTCTCCAGCCACCAGGACATCCACTCATGGCCTCAGTACTTCCACCAGCAATTTATCATCTATATCAAAGATCAATTCATTTTGCCAACAGGTTATTCCTCGAAGTTTAACCCCCTACAAAAGAGTATCTCATACCTCTCCTTTAAGTCAGCCTCTTTCTTAGTGTGTGCCATCTGGAAGAGAGCACCAATTCTAACAGCCCAAAATATTTTATTCTCTCACATGAAACTCCAACTGCCTGACAGCATTTTTAAGCACAGTTCTCACAAAACAAGTGGCAGACAAAGTTTTAGGCTCATTGAAAACTCAAGTGTGTTCCATTCTAGTGAATTTCTAAGGTGAAAGGCAGTTTCTCTGAAAGAAATATGATTTTTAAGAAGATGGGTACTGTTCTTGAGCTCTGCTGTGCCTTTAGCACCCATCTTCATATGGTGTTTTGAGAAATACTGGTCTTGGGGAGCTCTGAACAGACATTTTCAGAGCAGATTGAGAAAACAGCCACACAACTTATGCAAAAAGCTGCTTGAGGCTCAGTAGATATTGCAAAACCTTTCCCTTTTGCCTTAGAGAGTCACCTGTGTCACCACATGACCCATCAGCTTTACTCCTTTGGTCCCTTTCCACCTTTGAGCTATACTGCAGTTTTCTGCTTGCCTTTTCCATACACAGAAAAGTTAAAAACAAACAAACAAAAAGTCCCAGGAACAAGTCCTAACAAGGGCTACAAGAAGCTTCAATTATAACTGAAATTGAGAACAAAGCCCTGATCATGTGCAAATGTAAGAATATGGGGGGGGGGAGGGGCAGGGAGGGGGAATGAACTAATTTTTCTACAAACACATTTTCTTCCCTTTAAAGGGAAAAACCCCAGCACACGCTGTTGGAATGGCATTGTAATTCCAGGTCTGTGGGCACTTTATGCATCCTTACACAGGAGCAGCTCTGGTGACTCAGTGCAGGAGCATCAGAGTCTCCAGCAGCACTTACCAGTGCAGCAGGGCACTTGGAAGGGGAATTGAGTTTCCTGGCTTTCTGACATATTCCTTCCAATAAGCCCATCTACCATAGTCTGGAAGTGCCACTTTTGGGTGCACAGAGGGCTCCTGGGAGGTCAGGGACAAGAGTCAAGATTGCTTTTCTTTATTTACATAGCTGTGATGTAAGGAGATGAGATCCTCTCTACCTTCTTCCTACAGAAATCCAGGACAAACTACCAGAGCTCCTGCCAAACGCACGGGCAGCCCTGCCCTTCCACTGAAACACCAGATAGAAAGAAGCTATGGACTCACCTTGGGCATTTTGGCAAATCGCCCCACTCGGGTGTCTCGGATGCTGGCAATATCCAGAATTTCCCTTTCCTACAACAGAATAAGGACAAGGAAAATGAGGAAAGATAAAGGAGGAAGGAAAGCACTCCATGACAGAGCCCTCAGAAGCTGTAAAGCAGGTTTGGCTCAGTGTCTTTCCCTGTGGAAGAGCTCTCCCAGAAGGAACAAGGCAGGGAGGGAAGGCATTCCCACACAGGACACTGCACAGCCTTCCCCAGACAGCCCCTCCACGTCCTCACTACCGGCTTGTTGTTGTGTTTGTTCTTTTAATATTCAACCTGAATTTCCTTCCTCTGTTACTAATTTTTGTTCTTACCATGGGTCTGGAGAACAAATTATACTTGTTGCAGCAGATAATATTATTTTCCAAGACCACAATACAGGACAATGTAGATGCCATGTCTTCTGGCTGTAGCCCCATTTTATTGTTAAGCAGGACAGTCATTTTACTCCTAATCCCACACCTTTCTGAGTCCCTAGTGCAAAAGCAGTTCAGTTTACTTCAGCTGCTAATCAACAGCATTTTCCAGGAATGCAAGACCCTTTCCAGTCTGGGTTTCCTTGTGGTAGCTATGCTTCTTTGCCCCAACCCCCTTCCCATGCATCCCAATGAAGTATCTCCCCATCCATGGTGACACCAGCTCCCTTTGCCTCACTTCATGCTCCACTGCTTCTTGCTGGAACCCTTAGAGCAGAAATTCCACTGCCTGAGCAGACCTTGAAAGCAGAACAGGAGTGATAGAGACATCGAGGGGTGTGACAGTCCCCAGTGCTGTGACACTGTTCTCTGGGGGACATGGCTGTGGGAGTGCCCAGCCCCAGCTGGCACTGGGCAAAGTCTCTGAGCTCACCCAAACCACCAGGTCCCTGGCCAGAGCCTGTGTAGGACTGACTGATTCTGCCATGGCATGTAGGTCAGGCAGAGGAAGTAGAGCTGAACCACAGCCTGCTCTGGAAAGCGGAAGCCCAGCCTTCCACCTCCCTCTCCATTACTTGATGCTACTCATCAGGGAGGAACTGAATTCTTTGCCCTCCATGTGTTGCCTCTCCCTCTCCTCCAGCAGCTGGCATCCTGTGCTTCGCTCCAGCAGCCTGCACACATCACCCTGAGCACAACTCACTCCCCAGACTCCACATAGGGCCTACATCACTACAGTCACTACTTTTTAACTGAAATGTCTAAAATCCCAATGAGTCAGTTAATGGACCCACTGTACAGGTTAGGAGAATCCTGTATCTTGCTGGGTGACAGGGATATTAGTACAACTGTTCTCAATTAAGTCCTTTGAAGGACATGTAATGAGCTTTGCAGTAGTCAAAATGCCAGCATGACAGGCACAGAAAAGCTACACTCATACCTTCAGTTCTTGCTCTTTCCTGGTGCTTCATTATGAAGACCAACCTGCCACTGATCAGCTCCCACTCTTTGGTGGGGTGTCCCTGCTAAGAGGAACATGTATGGCAGTTTGTTCCCAAGTGCAGGACTCAAGCACTTGCAGTGTGTTGTCATCTCACAGAAACCTGACCTGGCTGGTTGGAGCCCGAGCTGTGAAGTCTCAGCACTTACCGTGCTCTGATAGGTCCAGTACACATAAAAGCCCTTGGGATCCACTCGGAGAATCACAGGAGAAGCATTTGATGTTTCCTGACCAAAAAAAAAAAAAAAAAACAAAAGAAAGAATGCTGGCACCTTGGGTGACTTGGAGAAAATATCCTCGGACACGAGGTTCCCAGTTCAAACACAGACCTAGGCAGGTGAACACCCTCTGGAATTTATGGGAATGAACCCAAGGATTTTAGGACAACTCCAGAGTGACACTGTGAGGGTCTGGAAGCTGAAGCCCGAGTCTCACCTCACCGGTGCATTTAACAAGAACAGCTCTCTTGAAGCTTTCTACACAAAAAACTGAGAGAACAAAGTATCTGGAGATTCAATCATTTCATTTGGAAAGTCTTCCTTGACCTCCTTCATTCTAGAAGCTCAGGAGCAGCCCAGGCCAAGCAGAGAAAGCATTCATCCATGGCATCTCCCAGCCACATGTTCACACTGATTATCTGGGTTCCGGTCAGGAAGGCTTCAAGGAGGGAATGCATCAATGCAGCCTCATTATGCTGCTTTAGGTGGGGATTCTGAAGCTCCACACTTTGTCTCTACACAGACCATCAAAAGAAGCTGCTATGCAGACTCCCACACCAGAGGTGCAAATCAGACAAAATTATTTGGGGCTGATCCTGAACTCCACACAGCCATTTCTGGGAAGGCTCCAACTTCAATTCAGGAAGCTGCTAAGATGAAACCAGTAATGAAATCTGGAAGTTGGCCTGGTCTCTTGGCCTCAGGTTCTTCAGGTTGTTACTCAACTTATACTTCACTCCAGAGTGTATCTGGATTTTCAGGGACCTCCATTTCCATGCTCAATATTTACAGTAAACTGCTCATTGCACAGCACATCGTACGTGGTCCTTTTATACTCCCTCCTGTCTTCCTCCTGCTGTGCCAGAGCCAGCGCCAGCCTGCCCAGCACCACGTCCATATTCCCAGAGCTCCTGCCTGGCTCCCTGCACACGTGGCCAGAGAGAGCAGAAACAGGCCCCACGGTACCACCACAGACTATTGTGCCGTGTTCCAGATTACCCTTATCTCCCACAAAGCAGCTTTCTGGAGGGCAAGCTGAGGCTGCAGGGCAGCTGCTGCCAGTCAGGCTCCTGGGCAGGGCCAGGCCTGCCTGGGGGTGCAGGCAACCTCTTCAATGCAGCAGCTCCTGGCAGCAAAGGAAATGGGCAATCCTACAGAAGGTGGTCTGGCAGCCAAACTGGCTGCTTCTCACTCTGTGGGGCAGAAAGCAAACACTGTCTGTTAAAATCCTGTAACCCATAATCTTTCAGAGATGGGAACAGTTTTGACTCTACTAAGAGGACTCAGAGGCAGCACAGAGCTAAACTCGCACCCATCTGCACCTCTCAAGAGGTCAGCTACTACCCTGTGCCCTACCTGGGGCTCTGAGAGGGTTTCCAGCTGGTTCTTCAACTCAGCTACCACCCACGTAGTAGGACTTCATCTCTTTAGTCTGCTTAGGAGCCCCAGCTTGCTGGATGCTGAACAAATACAGACCTAGACAGGTGAACACCCTCTGGAATTTATGGGAATTAATCCAAGGATTTTAGAACATCTCCAGAGTGACACTGTGAGGCTCTGGAAGCTGAAGCCTGAGTCTCACCTAACCTGTGCAGAGCTGCTCCTTACCCCAAGCTCCTGCAACTTAACTCTGTGGGACAGGTCAGAACAGTCCTGCCTGTCAGGAATCCATTGCTCTCTCCTCTAGACAGTGCCTTACCAAAGGTGGACAAGGTGAGGGCTCTGTAGAAAAAGTGTGGGTTTGCTTTTTTTGCTGGAAGGCTCTAGTTCAGTCCCAAGCTGAACCGTGAGGTAAGAGGCCAATCTGATTTTCCTTAACTCCTTTGCCTCATTTACAGTGGAAGGAGTTCAAAACTGTTACCAACAGCACAGTCAGGTCAATTGAAAGAGATACAAAAAAACCACAACAGTCATGAATTCTAAAGCACAGCAATCCTGCAGTCTGGAGTTCTCATCATCAACCTCTGCAGCCTGTTCTAACCCATGGAATGGGAAAGCCCAACGTGACAGAGCAATGTGACCAGAACAGCCTACTCAGGGAGAAGCCTTTCTTTATTGGTGGAGATCAAGCCTGTAAACTACTTAGTTGAGGCAACCTTTTAGAAATGTTTACAAATATATGTTTACAAATGTTTACAAATACATAAACCATAAGGAAAGATCCAGACAGGAATTGAGCTCACTAATCAACAGCTACAGCAGCAAATAAACAATTGGTGGGTCTTGGAAGCCCAACTTGACTCACCTTAGGTTTCAAGGGAACCTATCCCAGGAATACCCAGTAAAGTACTTAACAGCTTCCAGTTTTTGGGAGAGTGGTCCCCAAGGACTGAGCACGAAGTCATCAGCAACTTTAGACAAGTTTGTTTAGTGTTATTCTGAGAAAGCAGATCTCTGTTCAAATTCTAAGAAGCTCCAAGTGCACTTTGCAGGCAGGGGGCCTACAGGAAAGGGGAAGGCTGCGCTTTTCACTGTACCCTGGTGTCATCCTCCTGTTTATGTACCTCTAATGGAGCAGCTGGCAGCCATATTCCAATCCATATTCCTCACATCCATCCTTTCTGCCAGCTGCACAGTACACTGCTCTCATTTCTTAGTGCTGCTGGACCACCCTGCTGATGCCGCACACAGGTGATCCACTCCCCCACAGGCTCCTTTGGGACTTAACACTCTATTCCACCTTCACACCTACAAAAGTGCTAATCCCTCCTGCACTGCTGCTGCAGGCTCCTTCTGACCATCTCATTTGCAACACTACATGAACTGTCTCCCCAGCTCCCTGTGAATAACCACAACCTGGGCTCCCCGCTTTTATCAACATTCATGCTCAACAGCAGACAATCCATCTCCAGACAGCACGGATGGGCAGCTGCTCTCCTCCTGCTCAGGTATGGTGGGGTAAACACTCCTTTGCCTCCTTGGAAAGTGAGGAGGGGAACCCTTACATTCCAACAAACTGCTGCTGCTCTACACTTTATTCCCCTCACACGGGAAGGCAGTGACTGCAAAGTTTTGAAGATAAAGAGGACAATGAGCTGGAGAGAGCAGCAGCTTGCTGCAGCACCCTGAGGCTCCAGCCCTGTTAAAGCACAGGCCCTTTGCTGCTCGGTTCTTCCCATACCCAGGGGCCAGGCAGGCGTGGGAGGCCATTGCTCACCCCCGATCCACTCAGGCAACAGGGCCATAAGAGGAAGCAACTTGGAGCCTGATTTCATCTCTATCTGCAAAGTACAGTGAGCGCTTTTTGCTCTGGAGTAGATCCTAGCCCTCACACTCCTCCAGAAAGCCCAAATGTGGCATATGCATCTCACCCAGAGACTCGCAGCAGCAACCACCTTCCCGAGGGCTGGACCTTGTGTCCTACAGCAGGGGCTGCACACACAGACCCAGTGCACACTCACTCCCTTTGTTTCCATCCTCCACAACAAGAGGTTCAGAAATCACGTCCTTAACCCCTTACACACACCCCCTTGATTTTAGTCCTCAGCTTTCCTGTTCTTCCCAGTTCCCTCTCCCTGTCCAGAGATCTCTGCTGTCATGTGGGATACCACACAGAACACAGGCTCCCAGCCTCCCCACAAACCGTGACCCAACCAGTGTCTCCCTGCCACCACAGACACAGCCTAGGGAAGGAACACCCCAGTACTCACATCATCCCATTTGATGAAGCGGTCCCCCTTGCACAGGTACTCCTTCACCTCCGTGGGCTGCAGGACAGGATTCAGCACAGACATGGTCCTGCAGATGTGCTCCTCAGCTACCAGAAGCAAGAGCAGCTGCACAGTTCACTCCTCCTTAGTCCCCTCTTCTCTATCTCTGCCTCTCACGTGGCAGGGCATTCTGCCATGGCCACTGTTGGCATCAGAGAGCAAACAACCTCTTATATCCCAGCCCAATTTAGGAGGGGCAGAGGCAGGCAGGCGAGGAGCGATGAATCTGCATTGTAAATCAACAGCTCTCCAGGCAGGCAGAGCCTCACCCAAGGTCACCCAGAAGAAGGCTAGCAATGGCTGGGGTGCTTGCCGGCACACACGCCCGCCGTCCCTCTGGGAGGGATCCACTCCTTGGAGCTGTGCTGGTGAGGCACCCGGCTCAGTGAACTTCCGCAACTCAACTTCCTTAAATGCTCTCTTGACGAACTACAGGCATTGCCAGAAACGCTCCAACTGCTTCAGCAGCTGTGGTTACAGAGCAGCTCAGCTCTGGCTACAAGCAGACTGCCCCCTTCATGCAACAGGCCAGATGTCCCAGGAAACAAACTCATTCCTTGCTCTGGACAGATTCCATTTCTGGGGCCACTCACCACACTGTCCAGTCTTAAACAGTTTTCCTTTCTCTTATGGGCTCTTCTGAATGTCAACCTCAAAGTGAGACGGACCAGCAGAGCAGCTGGAAATTCCCCAGATGAAATAAAACATTCCCAGAGTCCCAAGGAACTGCGCTATTCCCCAGATTCACTTGGGTCTGTGGCAGATATGTGGAACACAGAACAGGAGAGGTGGACAAGGTGGGGATTATAATGATGAGGCTGCAGGGAAGTGACCAGAAGCAGAACAGGTTATAGGCAAAAAGGGCCAAAATGAGACTCTGCTCCTGACCTTGGAATGAAGGAATTCCATGTGGGCAGCAGAGGAGGAAAGGAGCTCCACTGGCTGATGGGTACTGGCTAACCTGTAGAGTAGATTATGAAAAGGCCTGACAGGGGCAAGATCAATTTTAGTCAGAGCCAGAGCCCCACAACTAATTACAAGTGGAGATAACTGTGCTATGATTTCTGAGGATTCCCAGGCACATGGTGGGATGTCATCCTCTTCTCCTATCAAAGCCAAGGTGTGGCACCTGCCATTGCTCAAGAGGGACAAGCTGCAGGCAAAAGTAGCACAGACTCTCTAAGAAGGGGGGAACAATCCCCCCCACCACGGTGTGAGGAGAGACAGCTGCATGTTTTGTTCCTTCCTTTCTTCACAGCACTGTTGTGCTAAGTCTGGCACTTTGGAGCCTGGACAGTTGGGGGAATGGTCGCTGAAGGAATACTAAGGGCATTGTCAGGTGTTAGCAGCATGAGGCAGGAGAGATTAAGTGGAACTCTAGCAAGTGCTGCAACTGTAAAACAATTAAGGCAGGAATCAGAGCTCCCTGCTGCAGAGCAAACCCAACATCCTTTGTCTTTCAAGGGGTTTACCTGCCCAAAAAGAACTTGGGAGTAAGAGAGCTTCCACATTTCCAGCTACCATGGCATTTTCTGCACTCATCAGTCTTGCCCTTACAGGAATTGGCTATCCAAGGGAAGGCTGTTGGCTCCATTTCCTTAGGGTCACTGAGATATTCCAGGCCCAGCCAAGCCAGTGTCACCAGGATTCCACACTCAGGGAAAGTGTTTACTCCCAAGAAGAGAAGCTGCAGATGACAAAGGGTGTAGTGAGGAGTGAAAGTTCTCTACACTCACCTGATCCCTTCTGCAAGGCCAGAGCACTTCAGGGCTGCTTCCCTTTACTTTAGGGAGCAGCAGTGGAGAGAATAGAGAGCATCAATCTTGCTCAGAGGTCCTGCAGTCCTCCCAGCCTCTGGAACACTGACAGCCCTGCAGAAAGGCCTTGGAGGTCACAGCTGCAAAGCAGTAAGAGGTGGGATGAGCTTTGCCACCTGGTACTGCCAAGGGCAGGTGAGACCAGTCATAGCTACTGAATCCCATGGCTTTACTGTTATTATCAGTTATCACAGCTTTGTGAACCAAGTGTGTTTCCTGCCAGGGCCTCATTGAGAGGCTGTTTCTATCCTTCTCTCACACCAGGATATTCATCAGCTTTCTCTGCTTCATCAACAAACAAAGTAAGCAAGAATCGTGCCACAGCTTCACTCACATGTCACTCAAGGTCAGCTTTCCCTAAGGAATAAAACCTTGATTCAATAGATAATGAAATCATAATTAAGACCCAATCAAACACAAGCAGCATGAAGAGCAGTGCTCAAGCTGGTGGCTGCCTTGCGAGGTCATGTGATGCCCAACAGCAAGGGCCAAACCCCCACTTGCACAAAGGTTGTCACAAAAGCTGCAGCTCTCTTCCTTTCGCCCAACCCAGCCTCCTTATCTTCCAGTTCACACTCCTTGCTCTGTGGGAGCCTCTGTCCCTTGCATGCAGAGATGGCTGATGGAGCCATGGTAGGATAGAGCAGCAGTCCTGGCCTCTGCAGAGAGCTCCAACATCAGAGCAGGCAGGAACAGCAGTACTCAAGCAGTAATTGTTTATTGCAACCATCCTTTATTTTCCTCTCTCCTGCAAGGCCCATCACCCAGTGCACACTCATCCCACATCCCTCTGTCTCCTTGCTTTCCTCCCATAACTTCATCACTGAGCAACCTGCCACAACAGTTTTGATATGTAAACATTACCCTTTCTTTTTGTTTAATACTCTTCCTTCTCTCCCTGTGCTACCTATCCAGCAGCCTGTACCTCCCCCAAGGTGCATGCAGCAGCAAGGCAGGCAGCATCAGCAAGGCAGGCAGCATCACCCTTCAGACAAGGTTTAGGAGACAAGGTCTGCAAGGTAAGCCATACTGTTAACTACCCTGACTTCCAGCAAATTACTCCGTAACCTCCACCCCAGTTTAGTCCTGGCACACAGAAAATCCGTAAGAAATCTCTCCCAGCATTGTTGCAGGATAATTACATTTTGCCATGTGTAATGCTGTCCTCTAGTGAAGAGTTGAGACACTGCACGCCAGCAATGAACTCTCAGCTCCGTAATGCCAGCCCATCCCACTGCTCCTGTGGCTGCTCTGCCCTCAGAGCCCTGGCAGTCCGGAAAGGATTAACAATACCATTAAGACCACAAAGCCAATATTTTCTCACCACCCTGGAGAGCAGAACTGCTGAGTGTGTGTACAGGGACATATCTTGTGTCCCACTTTGAGCTGAAACCACAAGGCCAAGGACTCCTGACAGTTCTCAGCATGACTCTTCAGCTTGAGCTGCAAAAAGTCAGAGGGCAGTGGACTATGGCACAGAGAAGTGGCCACAGATGCCGCAAAACCATAAAAGCAGTGAGGTCTTGTAAAAAAAAAAGAAAAAAAACCAGCAAGAAACTATGTGTCTAACCACCAAGACATGGTTAGGCCCATAATTAACTGCTCACTGAGCAGAGTGTGTTGTGTTTACAGCACTGACAGCTTTCAGCATGTTTCCAAACAGCACAGCGAGTGCTGCAAGGAGGATCACACCGTATTTAAACATCCCATACATTCCTGCAGTGCCAGGTCACTGCTGCCCAGGGCTGGCTGAACCACACCGTTCCTGACCACTGGGAAAAGAACAAGATTTTCCAAGACAGGTCAGTAACAGGAAAGGAAGAGCACGAGGAGCAGCAGCACACAAACAACGCACCCATCTCCTGGTACACTTCAGTAGCAGAGTAACAAGAACAGGAAAGTAACTTGTACCACACCTGGAGGTGGATGCAGCCAGTTCCCCCTTGTATTCACCTCCAGTACAAAACACTGCACAGGAAATCAGGATACTGGGGGAGGAAGCCCCATTCTGCTCTTAAGCTCATCAACATTTCCTTCCCACTCCACCAGCCCAACTTACTCCAACTACTTGCCTACTCAGCTTACTAAACTAACAGGTGTCAGTCATTGTCTTCCCTGGCCCTTCCACAAAATTCACTTCTCCACATGCTAGCCAAAAGTTCTTGCTTCTATAAGATCTAGCCTCAACCTACAGCATTCTCCTCCTCCCTAGAAGGAGCACAGCTCAGAGAGATGTCCCAGGAATTCCATCCAGTATTCTGCTACTGTCAGAAGCAGGGTCTGCATGGAGAGAATCTATCTCAGGCCAGCAATCTTCCCTTAATTAAGTCTTCCCCATCCTGCAGCACTGGGATGCTATTCACAGACTATGATCATGGGAAATCAATAACACAGGTTTATTTAGCTACATCCTTCAGGGGCCCTTGGAGAGCAAACAAGCACCCCCCTGCAACAGGTAGCAGCAGAATTCAAGCTTTCTAGTGGACCCTCAGACCTGAGAATTCAAAACTAAAGGAGCTTATATAAAGAACAGGAGCTCACAGAGCAGTTTTGGCTATTCAGGAGCTCTGTAGATCTCCTTTCTTAGCAGGTCTAGTCCCCTGAGTGCATCACATAGCCCTGACTCTGCCTCCAGCAAGTGATCTCTTTTGTGCTCTTTAGGAAGAATCTTAGAGAGGGATAATTTGCAAGCTGTGCCTAGTGCCAGTCACAGTCACTGACTTTACAAGACCCTAGAACTCTAGTTTTGCACCACAGGAGTCCTCTCAGAACACAGCTTGGTGTTTCTGTTAAAATCCCAAGGACAAAGCAAACACCATCGCTGCAACTCCTTTAGGGGTGGTTGTTAGCAAGAAGCTGTGTTTAGGAAAGAAGGCACACACCTGCTCACAGCTGCTTGGAAAGAAGGTCAGACCCAGTTACTTGTCCACAATAAGATGAAAAGCTTTCACCTGACTTTGGCAAAAGCCAAGACTTCACATTTAATGAACACAAGCCTTGTCTTACTCAAAGCCCTGAGAGCAGAGGGTTGGCAGGGAGAAGAGAGCCTTAAGAACACTGCATTTCTTGAACAATACCATGGAATCGTGTTTTGTGAAGGGCAAGTCTCCACTGCAGCATGACTGAATCACAAATAAATGCAACAGAGAGGTGAAGCTGTTGGGCTGAAGGCAGAACATCATAAGCCCACCACACTCACTACATTTGCTGTGAATGTTCCAACAATTCCCCTGCACTTCCAGCCTCATCCGGTTCCTAAACAGGGAAAAGTGAATACATGTTTCAACAATGAACAGATACATCTCTCATATTGCTGATGATTTTGGTGGATATGAGTGGATACATGTAACATTTGGTTGAACGGTTCATCTAGAGGTTAACTTTGGCTCAGGGCCTATTGTTCAGGCCTCAGTACTTCAACTCGACAAGCACCAGCCAAAAACTGTCAAGACCTCACTGAGCCCCAGAGGCATTCCCTGTACATGTCAATCCTCTGCCTGTTAACTGGAATTAAGCAAGAGCTTAGGGAAAGGACTTATGGGAGGTAGTAACTTATCATCATTTCACCTGCTAAACAAAAAAGGAGAAGGGGCTGAAGCAAACCCATCACTGAGGGAATACACATTGAAAAGTTAGTAGAAAATCCATTTTGTAGGAACTGCTATAAATTCATATTTATAATTAAACTTAAACATATACAGCTCAAGCAATTTTGTGTATTTTGTCTATATAACCTCTAGAACACCACAGAAGAGGCAATTCTATAACTCAGGAAAGCTTTGCCAGCTGGGAACCATCAACTAATTCTGTTTAGGTGTGAGACATTTGACTTTAAGGAGAACAAAGGTATAGCCAATACAATCAGGTGTAACCAATCAGCACAAGAGAAGCCCAGGGCACACAGAAAAGACCCAAAACTGGCTAACAAACACTTCCCAGACATGCAGCAGCATTTCACGAACATTAAATAATCCAAGAGAGCACAGCATGTAGTTCAAAATCATTTGGGTTGCAACAGACCTTGAAAAATCATCTAATCCACTCCACTGGCCCAAACAGGCAGGTTTCATCCCCAAAACTGCTTTGCCTGTGTAAGAAGAATCAGCCACACACTCCATACTTGAGGAGCTCTTTTTGCTGCTGAATTCTGGGAGCTCCCTGGCCTGCCCACTCAGTGCACACAGACCACCATGGCAATACCCCCTCTCCACATACAGACAACAGACCTGGAGCTTTTAGTCAACACAATCCATCCTTTCCCAGAATTACAGTTATTTTGAAGCTACTCCATTTATTCCTTAACATATCGTCTTGGAGAAGCCTCTTTGGGTCATAGGCAGTTCTCCAGTTACTGTAGCCTCCTCCAGAACTACAAGTCCTGGTTTACAAGAGGTTTCTGCTGCAACTATTACATCTGACTGACCTCAGATTGAAGGCAGGGAGAAAATGATTGAGGAAGGCGCAGCCACATCACTCCCAAAAGTTTTTGGGTTTTTTTGCACCATAAAGAAAACAAGGCTAATTTATACCCCAAATCAGCATTTTGATTGTCTTTTGATCAAGACAATAGAACAATTTTGTAGGGAACTAACACCTGTGGAGTAAGGTGAAGCCTTAAGAAGAAGTTTAGATTACATCAATAACAGGTTTGGAAAGAGCACAATTTGGACAAAACTAAAGCAGGCTTTCCCTCTAAAAATTGCCGCTTAACTCGGGCACCCTTGCAGCCTCACAGAGGTGCAGGCAGCACATACCTGCATCAGGAAGGCACTAAGAAGTAACTCCATCGGGAAGCCAAGGTAGAGAGGAGACTCCTGATGTCCTCCAGTGCTGGGCATGCTCCAGAAGGCCGTGCCAGAAGCCTTCCCTGCGGTTCGGCGGGTGCCGCCCACCTCCCTGGGCACCACTCACCAGCCTCCCCTCACGCCGGAGGATG
>VXAC01008520.1:104091-142925 GCA_013399225.1 Rhipidura dahli
GTCCCCTCCGCCCGTGGCCGGGAGCGGGAGCGGGCCGGGCGCCGGCAGCCCCTGAGCCGGGCGGGCCGCGGGAGGCCGCGCGCCGCCGGGGATGCAGCCGCGGAGCTCGGCTGAGGATGGAGACCGATGGCTCGCCTGTCCCTGCGGCACCATGCATCGCCCATGGAGACTGACCGGAGACTGACCTGGAGACTGACTCGGCCCCGTTTGGACTCGATGGAACTGCGGTATCTTCTTTTCCCCCCGTTTTTTCCTCAAAAGGGAATTTTGTGGCTTCGTTTTCTTCCTCACCAGGGCTAGCTTCTCCCTTTGAACCCGCATTGAATTCCTGCGCTGTTTATGCCAGTCTGTTACCTATACAAGGATATTGGTGTCCAAAATTCCTCGCTATTTACAGGATCAGCTGGGAACAATACCAATTTAGAGGCTGTAATCCATTGTTGAAGTAAAAACAGTTTTGTTTAACGATGAGCATAAACTTATTTAAAATATGTGGAAGGTAAATTGACTTGTTTACTATATTAAAATATTTTCCCAATATGAAAGTCTCTGTAACAAAGTATGTTCTCTTCGGTGGTGGGAGGAAGAGTGCTGAACTGGAAGGGGTCTGAGTAGCAAAAATTTGGCCACTGCAATGGGCAGCTGTGGTATATGATGTTGATTCATTTGTCATTGGTCTCCGTAGGTGAGGCTGGAGAAACCTCTGTACGTGCCTAAATCCTGCTAATTGTGGAAATGAAGCAGTGGTGCTGGAAAGGTTTGATCTGTGCTGGCAGAGCAGGTGCAGCTGTGGCGGTGGGTGCCGGTGGGCTCTGAGCTGCAGCGCGGTTGTACCCTCGTGCTGCTGCCTGCGAGGGATGGCTGCACTTACGCACTTACGGATTGTCCCCGCACCTCGGGGGCATGCGGATGCAGGGTAGGTCTGGGCCAGGCAGCTCCTGGTGTGCCCTGGGTGTCTCCTCCCAGCTCCATGGTTTCCTGCCCTGTGGTCCTCAGAAATCTTCCTTGATGGGCAAGGTGAAAAAATGGCCTAAATTTAATGACTCTGGGATGTGGGATATCAACTAGGAAGCTGTAAGAGCCATGTTGTTCCAAGTTGCTGCTTTCCAGATGGATGGATTCAGCTGAATCTGTGAGGCTGCCAGGCTGTGCTGCATCCCTATGAAAGAATCACAGCAGTTCAGATTCCTTCTGCTGAGGGATACAAATGTACTGTAACGTGGCGTACGTATTTCAGCTGTGCAGATCACAAAGATAACGTAAAATATGGCACTTGGCTGCTTGAAAAGAGCTGTTTCATATCAAAATTGGAGTTTGGGACTGTGGTGGTTTCTTAAGGCTACATCATCAGCTTTACAGCATCTGTGAAAGGTAGAACCAGGAGCAAAGGGCTTGCAGGGAGAAATGGCGCAAAAGGAGAGTGGTTTGTGATCTTCTTTTCACCCTCCTTTCCAGTTTTCTGGGGAATATGCAGGGAAGGCCGTGCACTGGTAGAACAGAAAGCTAGTGGGAAGGACAAAACGATCCCGCTTAGTCACTTTAGCCAAAATCATGGGATCGCTGCCACCTTCCTGCAGGGCAGGTGGAGGAGCTGGAAGCACTGTGCCCTGCAGCTGTCACCTCCCAAGCTGCTCCTCTGCTCTCCCTGTTCATCCACAGGGGGAAAGCTGAGTGTCCTGGAGCAGCACTGGCTCCTGGCCCCATGGGTGTCTGTTTTGTTCCCTTGGTGGTTCTGCCTGCAGCATGTTGATCCCTCTCCGTGGGGCTGCGCACGCCCATGGCAGTTCCGGGTCCTGGTGACAGCGAGGCCGTTTGCTGGCCTTGGGATACACCTCTGGTTGTGGGGGAAAGTTCCTGCAGCTCCCCGAAGGAGGAATGAGCGACAGAGAAACCAGGCTCATTGTGGTGCCAGTTGAGTTTAGTCTGTTCCTTGGCTCAGGCGCTAAATTCAGAACCAGTTGGGAAGTGTCTCTGAGAAGGAGCTTGTGTTTAACTTGTAAAACCTTTGGAGATAAATAAAGCTGTGTGCAAAGACATGGATGCTGGGATTTCTCTGCTGCTAGCCTGCAGCTTGGAGCTGGTGACTCTGTAGCGGCTCCAAACAGTGCATCCAATGCGTGCTGAGTGTCCAGGGCCTCCTGGCATCCTTCACTTTAACTACAATTGCTCTCAGAAGACTAATAGAGCCTGGCTGCATGGCGCAGAGGGGAGAGGAAGTGAATGGAATTAAATGGGCTCTGTGGCCCTCTTCCAACCTGTCGTGTAACTGCTGAGAGACGCCTTGTACTTGGGAGCAGGAACAACCTAAAGCTCTTTACCTGACTTGTGGTTTTGGTAGCAAAGGATCTCTGGGACAGAGACAGTGCTCAGATCCTCTGGATCAAAGGGAACAGGCCCTTCACTGATGGCTGCCTCCCTTCTGGTGCTAAAAATAGTTGATGAGCCAGTACAAGGATGGTTGTGGCTGTCTGCATTCCTGTAGGAAAGTGCTGGCTTGGTGAGTTCCCAGACTGTGTTTTTGCATCTTCTCCTCTGCTGACAAACAGATTTCAGTGAAATGCTGCTATTTCTGTACCTTATACAAGTGGCTTTGGAGCATCCTGGGGCTTCACTCCGATTGTACTGGGCATGCCAGGGTGGGGAAGCTGCCTGGGGAAGATGCAGAAGGGTTGTGGGCTGCTGGCCTAATGGCCCAGGGAGCTTTAGTGATTTCAGCAGCCTGGTTTTCCAAACTTTCTGTACCCATATTCTTCAGCTACAATCTCTTCCCCATCCTTTTTCTAGCCAGGAATTGTAGCCCTCCAGAGGCAGATGTGTTCCCATTGGGATGCTGTTGCCAGCCTGTGATAAGCTCGTTGCTGTGCTTCTTACTCTTGTCTTGAAAGACTGTCGAAGAAATCGGTGACTAAGTGCACTTTGCAAATACTCTAGTAACAAAAATGGCTCATCTGGACTGGTTTCTAGGTGCAAGCTAACTTAAAATTCAGAGCACTAGGGATTTCTTGGGAAGTATATTGGCTGCAACAGATACTTGGACTGGGAATTTTTACATTATGTTGTTATCATTGTACTGAGATAGTCATCTGCACATCAACAGAATTGCTTTAGTGCCCTAAAATGGTGCAGTCACCAGGCTGGGGTAAAGCTGAGGTTTAAAAGGCAGATGGTTGTGTCGTCTGTTGTGTTAATTCAGCTCCAGTTCACCCTTTCCCTTCATTGCTCCTCAAAAAAATAATAAAATTCAGGTTCACTTAGTGTGATTTCATCAGGCAATACAAGGCACAGGGTTGTGTGTTGCTTCCTAGCAAATGACTGTAACCTTGTGATTCAAGAGGTTGATTCCTTGGAATTGCTGGGGAGGGTTATTCCCTTCACACAACTGCTGTCACCTGCCAACAGAGTTGTGCCGTATTGCTGGTGTGTGCACATCAGTGAGGAAGGGAGATGACTGGAAGTCAGCTGTATGAAGGAGATACTCAAATGTGAGTGAAATACCTTAAAGCCCTTTGCTTTCGTGATAAAAGATTGACAAGAGTCTCAGAACTTCTGACTCTGGGATGCTCCTGGTAAAGGCATGATGGCTGTAAGCACACGGCTGGAATTCTGGCATCTGTACTTTATTTTTTTACTTCATTTTTTATTGATTAAACATGGTAATAATTTTGCAATGCAAACTTTTCTTCCAAGTTTTGAGTCTGTGTATCATTTAAGGCCCGAGTTCCAGATTTTTGTCCTCTGAGAGCCTTTAAAAAATGGTGGCACAGGGAACAGAGGTTGTTTGTCCAAATCTCCTTGACTCTCTTCTTGCACATAGATGCCTCTGGCTCCCACCTATTTATCGACGTCTAATACCTGCCCTCTGCCTGTGCATGCTGCTCTTGTCCCAGTGAGCCCAGTTTGTCCAAGGAGAGCATTTGGTGGAAGTCACGTGCAGAGGGACCAGAAGGAAGGGAAATAGCAGGAAAGAGAGTTACTGGAGCATGTAATTTGCTCCAGCAGCTGGCTCACGTTTCCATCTCTAAAAGCTCTCTTTTCCCCGTGCGTGTTCTCTTGTGGGCTCATCCGAAGCAATGCACGTCATCTTAAAACCAGACTCCTGTACAGTATTTCTGACAGGGAATCTTGGCTTAATCCCTGAGTGTAGCTGAAAAGCAGTCGTGTGGTGTAGTGATGATAACAAAATCAATGGCTGCTTCTGGGCATCGGCAATTTCCCTCAGAGAAGTCAAAGCTGATCTCGGTGGGCTGCTCAGGGGGGTGTTTCCAATGGCTGGCTCTGAGTCCTGGAGCTGCTGGAGCACACAGAGACAGGAATGGGGTAAGAAACAGTCATAGCCGAGCTGGAGCATGAAGCTAAGGAGATGAAGCTTGGCTTGTGGCTGTTCCACAGGTGTTCAGAGGCAGTTTTGGGAAAGGTGGCCAGGTGTTATGTCACTGCACTCGGATGGTATGAGCAGGAGTCAGCCACAGACTTCCCAGTGTTGCCTGCCAGTGCCTGCGGAGCCTGGGAGCTGGTGGAGCTGTTGCTGTACAACCTTACCAGGGAAGGCAGCAGGCAATGCCCTGAACTGCCCAGCAGCACTGTATCCTGCTGCTGCTCTGAGTCTCTCATTGACTTGAAAAGCACTAATTGCTGTATTATGCACTTAAAATACAAAATTGATGGCTAAGTCCCAGTGCCCTCTGTCACTTACAACCAGTTTATCTGGAGGGAGAGTGGTGTGGAAAACCAGTGAAATTTTCTGTTATTTTTACATCTAGAGACTCTGTATTGGGCTTTACTGGTTAGTGGCCTGTGTGTATGCTCCTGCTGCAGGTCCTTGGCTTGAAGTTTTTTAAATTAACTTCTTTATGCAAGAGCTGACTCACTAGTCTGGGATCAATTCTGATAGTTTTAGCTACAGAGTTGCTGTCTTCAAATTAATTGTAAATTTTAAAGGAAAAGAACAGTGTCTAGTGGCAAGCTGATCCTTTGGTTTGAAGGAAAAAGCATTCTGCCTCAGAGTGCTGCTGCCTTCCTGGTGTCTGGAAAAGCTGGAACAACTTCCACCATATCCCTGAGCTACCAGCCACTGCTAGGAAGGAACAGGTACCTGTGCAGGCAGGTGACTGAGCTCTGCGAGCTGCTATTACATTTCCTTGCAAGAAAAGTGCAGTGGTGATGAGGTGGTGGCTTTCATGCCTCAATGACAAAGGGATGCTCGTCTTCCTGGCATCGCAGCAGGGAGCTTTTGTGGTGAGGGAGCTGAGCTAGCCCAGGAGTTCAGTGCTTCCTGAAGGAATCAGTGCTCTGACATGGACCCATTGCTCTAAAAAGCAGAGATTACTGATTAAATTTGGAAAACTCTACATGTGTAACTGAGAAACAGTAAGAAACAGGAGGTTTTTCCTCATTCCAACTTTTATTTCATATAAATAATCCTTCTACATCAGATTTGTCACTTTTCCATTTTTTCTCTCACCATAAAGAAGAAACAGCTAAGCCACAGTTGTCTGAAAAATCACAACCCAGGCACCAAACAAAGTGCATCAAGCAAAGTGTTAATGAGCAGGAAAAAATACACTTAGAACAGGCACAACCTGTCCAGTCCCACACCCAGAGCCTGGATCAGACTCAGTCCTTCCTGGGCATCATTACCTGCAAATTCACTTGGAAGAAAGGAAAAAAAATGAGGGAATGGAGGACCAGTGATGGTTTTCCTTTCAGAATGGAGTCAAGGGCAGTAAGGTTTTTTACCTCTTCAACACAGTGCTGGACCAGGGCATTGTAAAATTCCTGCCTGGCCATGTGTCGGATTGTTCCTGGGGGGCAACAGCTCTTGAGCTGAGACTGTGTGTTGCATGGACCGTAAGGCAAGTTGGCTCCTGGGAAACGATGGTAATGACTCAGTCTGATCCAGCATTACTGGATCAAGAGTGAGGTCAGAGACCTGATGTACAAAATAATAATAAATTAAAAAACTAAACAATTGCAAGCAGGTTTTTGAGCCAGTCAGATAAGGAAAATCAGCCTTTAACAGTGATGGAGAAGCTCCAGGACCTGGAGCAGTTTTACAATCCTCTATTTATCTGTTCTTTTATCTGTTGGGTAAGTCCAAATAAACCCAGTCTGGGCTTTGGTGGGGTGGAGATGTTTCTACTGATGAAACACAAAAGCTGAACTCTCTGTTTCTTGATAATACCTGGTGTGATGCCAGTAAAGTCTCCTGAATTTGGCACAGGGAGGAAATTCCCAGGCTCTTGCTTCATGATAGGTGTCACGGGTCTAAGTCACGTGGAAAACCAAATGTTTGTCTGTGCAAATATTAGTTTATTAAAGCAGCGTAGAGTATTTCAGTCCACACGTGCCAACCTGATCTCCAGGGCAGTCTGCCAGCCTGGTCAGCCAATGTCCTGCAGGACATTCCAGCTAGTCTCCACACACACCTGTCCAAGGATGTTTACTCTGGCATCAAGTTTTAGAGCAGCACCCCCAAGTGCGGGTGATGCCCACTCTGCTCTGTCATTCAGAAGTCAGAAATTATGTTGTGTTATTCCTTGTGCTGTCTTCATAACTGGTAGCTGTATTACAGCTAGGTCCTAGCTTGCTGTAACTGGAAAGCCAAGCAGCTGGAATTCCTGCATGTTTGTGCTTGTAAAGGCTCCTCCAGATCCTCCATTTGAAAGGTATCTTTAAGGCCAGGTCAGAAGGTCTGCAGGGCAGATTAGAGAGGATTTCTGCCCTCTTATTCAAGCACAAGGCTATGGAAGGCACAACCAGGAAGGTGAAAATGTTTGATATGAAGTCTTGGACCTCCAGCTCCAGTTTGCTCCGGGTCCTGCTGCCAACTGGTTTGGGCAGTGTGGTGGAGGAGGAAGATTACTGTGCTGTCCCACTCCTTGCCATGCTGTACGGACACCCAGTTACCCTTGGGAAGAGGGCACAGAGTTTGCTGAGCTATGCACACACCTGGTCACCTGTGCCTTCCTTGGCACAAAGCACTGTCCTGATGTGCTCCTCAGCCTCTAAGAGGGGAGGAGAGCTGGAGGCTCTTCAAGGAGGAGGTGCTGGGGTTGATCTGTGCTTGTCAGAAGCGCTCCATCCATCCACCCATCCATCAATCCATTCATCCATCCATCCTGCTCATGCTCCACGGCCCCTGCCACTACCATACACCTCTGCCAACACTTCAGCCACGTGCAAATCTCTAGTACAAGAGCTCTGAACACTACTTCTTCACCCACCTACTGAACTACACCCTAACACCTCACCCCTCTGCTTTGCCAGTCACCTCTTCCTGCTGTTCCAGTTGCTGGCACAGCCCCTGGCATGTGCAGGCCCCTCCAGCCTTTGGGGAAAAAATGGGGGGTGTGCCCAGAAACCCAAGCCGTAACTTTAAACAGAATTAGTCATTAAATAAAATAAAGTGCATCCAGTAGACATTTCCTTGGCTTGCCACGCAGCTGCAATATATACCAAACAAATAGGTAAGTGATGCTCTCTGTAGAGTGGGAGTGTGTGCAGCCTTCCCTGTCCTTTGACACAGGGAGGGGGGAACTGTGGGTGGGGGTGGTGATGGGGACCCCACATGTTGTGAATAGTGCTGAAGGGTACTGGGCAGGTGCTGAAAGCTGATTTCATAGAAGGCAAAAGAGTGAGGACAAGCTTGCGCTCCTCTTCTCCTCCACCGCCTCCAGCACATTATCCTGCAAAACGAGAGCAGAGACAGCCGCGGGATTATCAGTCTCCAGGGAACTGCTGAGCTGTAAATTAAAATGTCTGCTGAGTTCCACCCTGCCCTTCCTGCACGGCTGGGGGCTGCTTGGGAGGCACCACTGGGGCATAACCCAGATACCTGCTGCCAAATCCAACAGGAGCAGTGGGGGCTCTGCAGCCCAGGGGATGAGCTGACTCTACCAGACTGGATTAAACACTCTCAGTCCTCCACTGGGATGGATACATCAACTTTACTCTTTCCTTATACCTCAGGAACAACAGTTCTGATGTGCTCTTGTGTGTGCTGGTTTAGCACCTGGAGCACCAAGAGAAGGGGCTGATTTCAGGCAGGGTTTTGTGATCCTTGCTGGTGAACCCAGGCTGGGGATGCAGCACTTGTACCACAAGGGCAGAGGGTGAACCAGCTTTTCCTAATGAAAAACTATCCTGTGAGTGGAGCCTGCTGTCCTAGAGCTGCTTCCAGACCCAGACATGCTGATTTTAATTGGGAAAGGCAGACTTTTTTTGTTCTCTTCTAGTTGCCAGATGCTTGGCTGCTGCTCAGAATTGCTGAGCTGGCATTTTCCCACATCCGTGTTTAAATCCATAGATCTGTTTTTTTGCTGATGCAGATTTCAGCACCCAAAGCTCCCAAGAAAAGTCAGGATGGGGGATATAAAAAAAAAAAGAGAGATTAAACCCTGCAAAAGCAGGAGAGGCCACAAGAAGCTTGGCTTGCATAAAAAAGAAATCTCTCAAGGAATCACCTAAAGACACAGCCACAGATATTTAATAAGGAACTGCATTGAAATCAGACCTGAGGTGCTGACACAACTGATGTTGTGTACAGCTGAGATGAGATTGTTGCTGGAGACTTAATTCCTTCTCCTGTCTGTGCAGCAGTTAGGTCTGGCTGTGTCCTGCTGCCGAGGGGTGCTCAGTGCTGTGGCAGCACACTGGGATTTAATGGGCCTGGGAAGGGTCAGAAGCAGACTGTCAGTTACACTTGGTGGTCCAGATATTGTAAAATAATCTGGTTTATGAGTGTGACTGACTCCAGCACGAGCTCTCCCTATTGTGAATCTATCTGATCACTGATGCTTTCAGAAGGCTCTGACTGTGTCCCAGTGCTGGGAGACAATTCCCTTCCCTGCTTTGCAGTATTATCCTTTCAATACAGACACCTTCTTCCCATGCATGAATGAGTCTTTACAGCCAAGACACTGGTGGGCTTTGAAGTCTTTACTTCTCTTGGTAATTAGCCAGAGTGATTAGCCTTTGTCACGTTTCCCACCACATCCTCTTTCTGATATGTAACTCCAGGGCTGATGGGAGATGGAACAGCTCTGGGCTGGTTGTGAGCTGGGGCTCAGGACCGCAGTGCCCCTGGGTGCTGCCTGGGCCTTGCCAGCAGAGTGGGAATTCTGTGGTGGCAGAACTCCCTCTGTGTGTCAGTGTCACAGGAGAAGACTGACGCAGACCGCTTCTGTCTGTCTCACACCTCCCAGCCGTGCTGGCTGGGGGATATCACTGGGATGGTCTTCACAGCCAAGCCAACACCAAGCCCTTGTGGGACCTGCTGGTTAGGCCCCACGTGATGGGGGGATGTGTAGAACTCCCTGAAGCTACAGCTGAACATAGCTGATGAAGGTCTGGGATAATAGGAACAACTGTGGGATATGGGAGTAGCTCTGTTCCTGGTGTTTGGAATGGCAGCAGCTCACCCATCAAAGCTCTGAGTTAGGTTTAGACATGTAAAGCTCCAGGAAGTGCCCCTCAGGATTCAGCTGTGGTGAGCTTCCAAGTGCTCTGACAGGTAACCACTTTTTCCTAATTTTCCCATATTTATTTCTGGGCTTCTCCAACACACTGGTCCCCGCCCCAGAATTGTGTTCTGGCTTTGATGTTTCTTCCCCTTTGCTGGTGTTCACTACCCACGTATCTACAGAGATCACAATTCCACTGCTTTCTGCCTTCATTTTCCTAAACTAAACAACATTCCCTCCACAGCCCTGGAGTCCCTCCCTGTGTGTCCTTAGTCTCTTGCATCATTCTCACAGAATCCCTGTTTTCCAGTGTTAACACTGTCCTCCTATGTTATGCCATCACTCCAGAGGTATGAAGACAGCTGTGTCAAGTCCCATTCCCTGACTCTCCATGAAGACTAAGCTCTCCACTTAGGTGGTACTCAGAGGTGTTCTGGGAATCTGAAATGCCCATGGCATGACGGTGGGCTCCAGAGGGTGGTGTGGGCTGCAGGAAGGACCAGGGAAGTCGATGCTATTCAAGACAAGCCCTTGACCCTGCCTATCCTAGGCCAACTCCCCAAACATACCAGCAGATGGTATCTTCCTGTCTCCTGAACCTCGAGGAAGCTGGTTTTTCTTCCGCAGCTCCGTAACTGTTTTGGGAAGTGCTTGTTTCTGCTTGTGCTGCTTCCTGCACCAACCTTGGGCACTGGTTTGCATCAGAGCCGACCTCTGCTGACCTCCTCAGTCCTGCAGCACTCAGGCCCTGCCTGCCCCACTCCTGTTTACGTCAGCCAGTGCTGCAAGGTCAGATCCCTGGAGCTGCTCTGGAAATCTACCCCCAGCTGCATTTTCTCTAAAGATGTTAAGATTAATTTTCTCAAGAGAATTCAGGGAAAAGCTTCTGTGGTTTATGTGTATCGTTTACTTCTCTGGGACTTGTTGGACATTCTCCAGGGACTCCAGTCCTGCACTTCGAGTAAATATTTATTTCTTGTTATTTGAAGCGAAGGATGAAAGCCCCACCACACTCTCTGCACAGCATCTCCCACTGATTTGAAGGTGCTGGAGATTTTTAGTGCCATAAATAGACATTGGGAGGGGGAGCTGTGAAACCCACGTGGTGGCTGCCCAGGGCTGTGGTTGTGCAGGAAGGGATGTAAGATCTGCATGTAATGTGAGTGGGACACAGGCCCCGCAGAGCCCCCAGGCTGGGCAGGGGGCCAGCACATGGTTATCATTGAGTACAGATGCTTCCAGCTGTTACAGATACCTACTGAGCTCTGAAGTGGACTGGACTCGGGGCTCTATTACCAAACCATAGGAACCTCCATTGCTGAGATGAAAATGGACTACTCTAATTTATTGTTTCCTCTTAGCTGATGTCTAATTAAAGTTATCCTTTAAGCAAAGTACTCATTAATTTCTTTGTCCTCTAATTTGGTGGGAATTTTGCTAGATTGGAGAGGCGTGGCTGGACAGTAATCTCCCACTATGTCCATCTAGGTGTTTCATAACAACCTCCTAAATGGAGTTCAAATTAGTTTCCCTCACTTGAAGGAATTTTAGTTCAAGCATAGAACCAGTTCCTGCTAGTTCTTGATGTTTTGTCTTTTTGAAATCACTATGATGCTTGCACTTCTCCCTGCCTTTTGTATGGATTGGATTATATGGGAAAGTCTTTGTTAGCAGCTTAGCCACTTCATCCCTAAGCTCATTTGTACCTCTGGGAGGAATACTGAGCAACACCAGGGGACACGTTGCTGTGTAGGGTCTGCAGAAAAGTTTCTGGAATCCAAGAAAGGAACTTGGTGGGGGGATCTGCCTACCCGGCTCTGAGTAGCTCATTGCCTCAAGTGCCTGCTTATGGAACAGAGCTGCTGCCTCTGTGAAGGAGAGAGGCAGGAGTATCCTGAGAGCCACTCCTGTGTTAGGCAAGCTGGACTGTGTTGTGGAAATGCTCATCCCTGTTTAGTGTGATGTCCTGCTCTGTGGGACATTGCTGACAAAAACACACCTTGCAAAGAGCCCCTACCCTCTCTCCTTTTCCCTTCCTCCTAATTTCTACCTTACCTTTGTGCTTGTTATCCTTTCTTCCTTCTCCTGGCTTTGCATTTGCCTTGATGGAAGAAAATTGTTTGTTTGTGTAAAACCTGGAGCATTGCTCCATAACCGGCTCTGTTCTCCCTCCTTTCTGTTTGGTTTGTGGGCCTTTGCACCAGGAATCATCTCACCCTGTGTATTTATACACTGCCCTGCACATTAGTGTTACCATCTAATTCAAAGCACAGCACATTGTACTGGGAAAAGAATCCCACATACAATCAATCTTCTCCTAAGCTCTGCCCACAAGGTGGGCCCCTGTGGGTTTGCAAGTGTTTTGGGGAAGGACCACACTGACCTCAAGTTGTGATCACCCCAGAGGCAGAAATAAACTCATCCCACTGAGGTTATTCCTCCCATCCTTTCTAAGGTCGTCGTTTCCCAGGAATAGTTCAGTATGTGCCCTAATTAATATGTGCAATCAACCAATCTCAGCAGCCCAGTTTTCTGTCCAAATTTTCCTTTCTTTCCATTCCTTCCCCACCCACTCCAGGACAGGCCTTTGGGAAGTACAGATTTCATTACCTTAGAGATCCATAGCACTGCTAATAAACGTTTCTGAACAGTTATCTGGTATGATGCCATTGTACCACAGAAAATGGAGTTGTGGCACTGTACTATAGCTGAGAACATTAATGAGATGACTCACCTTATGCCTCAGGCAAGCCAGTGCAATCTCTGCTAGTTGTGAGTATCCCCACTGTCCTTGTCCTTGCAGTCCTCAGGCTGGTCCCCTTCCCTGGACTGGGATTTTGCTGTGTCCTGCTCAGGCACAACAGTCTTGTCAGAGCTGTCTTCCCCTGGGGGCGAAGGCTCATGGTGTTCAGTGCCTTCAGCATCTTCACTCCCTTTAAGTGCAAGTGCCTGTCCCTCAAGAGCAGTGGTTTGGGTCACTTCTTCCCCTCCTTTGCTCACCAGCTGTCCTCTATCTGCATCCAGTCTGTCTCCTGCTGCTATGTCAAGCTTTCCTCTGTAGCTGTTGGAAGAGTTCTCAGAGGACTCCTGTTCCAAAGTCGGCTGTTTCTCCAATCCAGCTCCATCTCCATTCACTCCCATGGGCTGTGACAAGGTCTCCTGGCTTCCAGGCCTGGTGGCTTGCACAGTGCTCAGAAGGCTGCTCTGTGAAGCAGTGCTGTCAGTGCTCTCCTTCTCCTGGGAGATGTCAGCAGTGCCAGGCTTCCCACTGGCATCTTCCCCAACGCTTTCATTGCTTGGCTTGGGCCCTGGCTCCAAGTCCCCAGCGCTGGCCACAGACACCTCTGTGCTGCAGCCCCTCACTCCCCTCTGCTCCTCCTTCTGGCCATTGTGGGCAGGCTGGACCTTCCCGCTTTGCAGCCGCTGTGAGGAGGCCCGGTGATCCTGGAGGTTTGGCTGTTTCCCCTTTTCCTCCAGCTCAGCTGTGCTGTTCTCTTCCACCCCCTCGTCACCTCTGCTCTTCCGCCTGTCCATACCAAGGCTCCTCTGAGAAACAAAGGACATACTAAGTTCAGCTCATTAAAATACCAGTATACTGCATTTCTTGTCTGTGATGGTTCTGAAAACTTGAGGAAAAAGGATGTAAAAGGATGTAGATGGAGAAGTGTTCCGGGACCAGAATACGTAGGGTAGTTGTGCTGACAGAGGATCAGTGTAAGCAGTGAAGCTGCTGTCATACCAGGCCATGTGAGGACTGTTAGTGATGGGTACAGTTACCCAAAAACAGAGGTCTCCCAGCCCTGGAATGGATTAGAGATTCCAATTTTCCTGATAGTGTATGTGTTTGCAGCCTGCAACTCAGGAACTCACCTGGCCATCAAGGTCATCCTTCAGAAGAGACATGTCCTCGCCTTCTTTTGCATCCCATCTGTCAAGAAAAAGTAATCAGAATTTAGGCCTTGAAGTTCTTACAAAGCCAGTGTCCCCGCCTGACACCCAGATAGGGATTCCTACCAGGGCCATGTATTCCTTTTCTGAGCCCCTTGTCCAGGCCCATCCAGAGACACTCATCTGAGACCACTAAATCTTAATGAACTGGTTGTTGTAATTCTAATTGTGATGAACAGATAAACTCCAATTGCCAGAACAGACAGTTGAGTCAGACTACAAAGATGCAGTTTGTTTGTGCTGATGCCTGCCACAGTCTGGTCCTGCTTGCCTGACAGTGCCCAAGTGTCCCAGGTCTCCACGACAGCAGACACAGAGGCAGAAACTGAAGGCTAAAATTACTTTGAAGTAGTTTGGAATACAGAAAGACTATTTACAAGGACAGAGAGTGACAGAACCAGGGCCAATGGCTTCCCACTGACAGAGGGCAGTGTTAGGTGGGATATGCTTCCCTGTTAGGGTGGTGAGGCCCTGGCACAGGTTGCCTTTTCATAATTAAGCAGGGAGGGAGACATGGACATGCACACCATGGCAGTGCTGCCAGCTCTTCACCTTCTGGCTCTGCCTGTCAGTCTGTCCTTCCCCTTGGCTCGGCTGCTCACAGCAGGCACTGCTTTCGGACCAGGGTCGCTCACATTCACTCCATGATGTCCTCCACCTAGAAAACAGGTTGGAAATGCCATGCAAAAGCAGGCATAAGCACCTGATGGACCACTGAACAGGCCAACACTCTTGTACCCTTGGAAGGGCCCTCTGAGGTGGGAAGCCTCTGAAGCTGTGTGCATACTGCATGTATATTTTCTAAAGTAATAAAGACAAATCAAGAATTTAGAGTGTTTCATGTGTGGGTTTTTTTATTCCAAGTTCCAATTCTAACTTTAAATCTTACTCCTTGGATACAGTCTCACTTGTGCTGTTCTTGGAAGACTTCTCCTCTGTACACAGCTATGAAAGCAGCCATGTGATATGTTCCAAAAGGCTCTCCAAATCTGCAAGTGTCTGGAAAGAACCCTCTCCCTGAGGAATATCAGAGGTGTTGGCATTTAGTGGGGTGATACAACACAATCCTGTGGTTTACTCACCTCTCCCCTCGGGAGGAAAGGACCTGTGCTGGAATTTCCTTGCATTCCTTCCCCCTGCAAGGACACAAGAAAGGATGCACCAAAGTGAGTGAGGGTCTGTAATGGACAGACAGCAAAAAGCCTGATGTTCACATAGGGTGTCATGAGGGAAAGCTTTGTTTTGCCAGTCCATCTCCTGAGAAACAGGAGTCAGGATGGACTTATGCTAGTAAAGAAGCCAGCATGTGCTATAGGCATCAGAGATGATGTGCTCTGGAATAAGATTGCCTCTTAAACCAGTGTGTGGGAAAGAAGGCAGGGCTGAGCCTCCATACAGTGTTGTACCAGGTTACAGAAGCCACTGCTCTCCCTGGGAAGGTCCAAAGCTCTAGCACCCAGCTGCTCAAATCCCATCCCCTGAGCCCTCTGCCCAGCAGGGAGGGCTGAGTCCCCAGCTCAGGGGCGTTTGCCCAGGAAAGCAGAGCAGACAGCCACAGCAGCTGCTGCGGCACTGGGATGCGCACGATCAGCGTTCACTAGCGTCAGGACAGAGTCTAGGTGTCCCTTGCCAACCTTTCTTATTGCTGGGATTATCCAAGGCTGGCTCCCCATCCTTAACAAAGTCCTCTTCAAACCTGCAGGTTAAAAACAGGCATTGTCAGACCTGACCATCCTCCTCCAGTGTGCAAAGCGTGGGCAGGAGCCCTCGGCACGACGCAAGCTCCGGCCTTTGGCCCTTCTGCACCTGCCCACAGGCAAACCTGTGCAAGTTTCTCAGCAGCAGCTGAAGCTGCATGTGCTAACTGAGGCTGTGAGGCAGTTCTACCCCAAAGAAGAACCTCTAAAACCTTTACATCAGTACCAATATGTATTTATTAAATTCTATGAACATCCTATAGATGTAGTATAGCTGTACTACACTCAAATTTAGCTTCCCAAGCTTCCAAACACAATCTGAAGTAGCTTCACGACTTGCCATTTCAAACCAGACTCATTTGGTTGGTTTCTAGTCCTGCTTGTTTTATATTATGGCTTTTCTTTTAAAAAATGGATTTTTGGAAAAACAGTAGGACTCAGGGCTGTCTTGCCATCAACACTCAGCACCCACTTAAGTCAATTCACCCCTAATTATTGGGGTCTCAGTGACTGAAAATTGATGTGTTTGGTCCCAGTCCTCAGCCAAAAGATTGTCCCTCCTACCTGTCCAGTACAAACTGTTCTATCACCAAATCTTTGTAATATTCCCTAGCTCCACATCCTACTAGAAGCTTATCCGGCTGCAAGTGCCAAGTTATCCTCCAAAGCTCTCTAGCTGGTGTGGCTCAGCTGAACCAGCACAGTCAGAGGGACAGTGATTAAGGCAAGGACGTGTCCGGCTCCATTCCCAGCTGTCCCACATTGCTGTTCCCAGCACTGTCCCCATATGACACAGGTGGCCTTTTGAAGTGACCCCCTTGCCCTGCAGTGCCCAAACAGGCACAGTTTATGGGGTGGGGTGGATTTAGGCATGTTGGGCTCTCCTGTGCTTGAAAAGGACTAACAAGTGGGGCCAGTGAGAGAACCTGTAAATTAGCAATGCAGGTATGTCCACCCATGTTTCCGGAAGAGCACCTGTACCCTCCTGCCATGGGATTTGTTCATGTGGAAATGGAGAGGATCCTCCAGATGCAGACTGAGCCTTGGCTCATGCTGCCCTCCCTCCCACAGTCCATATCCTGGCTGGACCAAAGGCAGGCAGTCTTTGTCAGCACATGGTATCCCCTCTCAGGAGAGCTCATATGAGGAAGAAAACATGAGAATCACTCTGATACCAGATCCCACTTAAGGACATGGTCAGGGGAGGAAGAGGCAGCAGTGTGGATTTGGTCAGGCACATGACAGCATGGGATTGATAAGTATCTGCACAAGATCCCACCACTGGCTTTAGGCCTGCTGCAGGCAAAGCACCCTGGGACAGGGAAGGACCTACATGTGCTCCGACTTCTCCACATCCCAAGCCCGTCGCCACTCGCCCTTGGCATTCTTGTGACGTGCCAGGCGCTCCAGGTCAATCTGGTCTCGTTCCCTCTTCCAGCGGATGTACTCCGAGCGTTCCCGGCCAGTCATGGGGAAACTCAGGTCTCCAGGGCTCTTCTGCACTGGCTTCCCACCATCCTAGTGGAGAGAGAAGAGCTTCTGGTTAATAAAACTGCCTGAAACACCTGCATTCTGGGTACTTTACACTGTCAGCACCAAAAACGCTCAGCAATATTTGAAAACAACTTGGGACAGGGTCAGGTCCTTCCTCTGAAGTGATGTGCACACACCAGGACTCTGCTTTACCCAGAGCCTAAATAGACTGAGGCTGTTTGGCTCTACAGAGGGGAAAACTGAGGCGGATATTTTTGCTAAGGTTTACTTATGGCATAGAGTCGGTTTCTGGAGTGCTTGCAACATCTCTCAGCAGGGTTTGAATGATGAGTCCCCCAACCTGAAGACTTTGCGATACTTAAATCAAAGTTATGCCTATGAAGTCCTTCACAGTGAGAAGGCAGGGAAAGAAGCCGGCCTTCTCTGACCAACAGGCATCCATAGGAGCCCACAATCACAGAGCTGGGGCCAACCCTGTGCCCAAGAGCAGCATTCCCACAGCAAAGGGGCTCTTTACCTTCACTGCTGTCAGGCTCTTGGTTTATTGCTCCTCCTGACAGACTGGTTAAGGGCTGACATTGCTCAAAAATTTAAAGCTTAATGGAAAGACAGTTCAGAGCTGATGGAGCATGTGGGGGGAAGTAGCCCAGCTGTCAGGTTAATGGATGAGGTGGAAGCAGGAGCCGGCAAGCTGCAGTGTGTTGTCAAGCAACAGTGTGTAGGGAACAGCTTAGTGCAGAGCTGAGTCCTGGGGTGCTAATTACCAGCGGGTAATTCATCACCTCATACACGTGTCCTTCCACGCCAGCCACCCTCACACCTTCCCCAAAGAGGAATTAACTCCTCAGCCTTGCACTGCGGGTAAGAGAAGCAGCAGGAAGGAGGGACTGAAAGCCCTGTTACCAAGGTGACCCATCTGCGTGGGCCAGAGCTGGTGTGGCACCAATTGCTCCTCTGTTCCTCAGCTGGCAGGAGCTGGGAACCTGACACTGTGTCCCCAAGGAGAGAGAGGTGAGGTCCACAGAAAGGCACTGTCCCTCAGCTGGGACATAGCCTGGGATGCTTCCAGCCCCATGCTTCCAGCCCCATGGTAAGGTACAGTGGGTTCTGCCAGGATGGATCCTGATGCATCCCTAAAACCAAAAGCAAGGGAAGGACTGAGGCTGATGCCCGTGCTCTCTTGTGGGGAGAGGCAGAAATGGCTGGGGGCCCACGGAGCAGGAGGAGCTGGTCCCTCACCTCAGTTACAGTGTAGCTGTGGTTAGCTGGACCACAGGCTATCGTGCTCCCCCTTCCTGCTTTGGGGGGCTCAGCTGGAATTAGTGTCTAAGAGCCCATCTGTGTCCTCCTAATGAATCACACTGAGGTGGGGTTATTCTATTTGTGCTCCATTAATTAAAGCATCTGCAGGCTCGAGGGAGCCAGCATGTCTCCAGGCTTTGCATTAAACAGTCAGTGGGAAGGTCTGTGCTTTAATTTACCTCCATCCTACTCAGCTCCTGCTGAAATGAGGAGCTGTAGCTAATACAGCCTGAGCTTTTCAATCCACAAGGAAATAGTTTTGGGAGAGGAACCAGCCAAGGCTGTGCTGCCACAGGGGTGAGCATGTTACCCTTCCTAACATCCCTATAGCTGTGTGAAGGGCTTGAGCAGCCATGACAAGGTGTGGAGGCAGGTCCCTGTCACCTTCCCAATGCTGCTTGTTGCAAGTGTGTCAGCTGCTCAGCAAAACTTTGGATGATGAGAGGGATGAACAGTGGGAGCCACGTCAAAGCACAACACTGCTTCACAGAATTACAGGATGGTTTGGGTCGAAGAGACCTCATCTTCCTTTAAGAATAGTCTTATTGGTGGGGAGGCACATTCTACTGGTTTCCACTTCCAAGACACGGGTTCCCAAAAAAGCACCTGGGCCCCACTCACCTTCCGGCTGTGCTCATTTTCTGGGCCTCTGTCACTGTCTGATCTCCTCTTCTCTGCTGTTCTCCGCTCTTCTGCCTGCAAGAGAACAAACACAGAAATCATTTCAAGAATTGAACAAGGATTCCTGGCAGGCGAATCAGTGCCTGAACCTATGCTGACCAGAACATGTAAGAACTGGTCAGAAAAGATCAGCAAGAGAGGAAGAATTCCTTCTAGGGCCCCAAATCAAACACATGTAGAAAAAAAAAAGCCAGAAAGCAAGGGGTGTATGAGAAAAGCATTCCCACGGGTCCCTCCTTCCCCCAGGCTGGAAACAGAGTAGTGTCCTGCATGGTCCTGTTTCTTTCCAAGGCAGACCAACTTTCAGGTACCTTTCCAGATTTGGGCCATCTTAGGATTCCACTGTACAAGATCTGGAAGCCTATCTGAGGTGCAGCTACAACCCAGCATGGTCAAACTAGGAGTGATTTTAATCCCTGACAACCATGGCATCCTTCTACCACGGTCCATCCCCGCTCCCATGGGGTTTACCCATGCTGCCACCAGATTGGCAAGCTCTGCTCTGGTGTTGATATTCTCCTGCCTGGCAGGAGGTGACAATTGGCATCTGTTTCTTAGTGAGCAGACACCAAACACGGGCCAAGCCAAGGGTTCTCTGTCCCCACATGGGGCAAATAATAGAGACAGAGCCATGTCAGAGGCCAGGATGGGATCACAGTGGGTCTTAACAAAACAGTCTGCATGGCACAAAGATCTTTTAGGAAAGGCTTCCTGCCTGGCTGGACAGCTACAGGGCTGGGGATGTGGGGGGCTAAGCTTGTCCTGCAGACATTTTGCAGTGCCAAGCAGAACTGAAACACAAAGAGGAACGTGGCAGCACGAACTGCCAGCTCAGCCCTTCTAGAAAGCAGCAGCATGGCAAGGTCCAGCCCAGGCTGGAAACAGGACTTTTATTCCATGTATTCACCAGACACAGCTTTCATTTTACTGGGAAATTCAGGATATCAGTCTTGATACCTGCACCTCTGCCCAGTCTCCTAAGGCATCTCATCCTGCTGGATGGACCTCATGGAACCATGCAGGGAATGAGCTGGGGACACATTTTTTGGAGGATTTCCCCCACATGCTAAGTCTGAGGCAGGTGGGAAGTGTGGCCATACCGTTCATGGACTGTCATTGCACTTGGTGCATGACAGCTTCACTAGTCTGACTGGTAGCTCCAGTACAGATGGAGGTTTGTTCAAACAGATCCTTGGAAAAAACAAGGAAACTGTTAGCTATATTGTCCTGGGATTTCTCAGCAAAGATTTGGGGAATATGCAGAGGGTCTGTGCACAGAGAAGCTGCCCCTCACCATATCCTGCCTGTTGCAAAAGGGGATATGGTGAAAGATGACGCTGGAGATTTATTTGAAAATGTTGCTGTGAAAACTTATATGATCAAAAATACTCCCTCTGGACTCAAAGTCACCTGCTCTGGCAGCCCTGTTTGAAGAACCCTGTAGTGAGAGAGTGAATGAGTCTTTGCAGTTCAAAATTAGCATTTACAGAGAGATTAAACAACAGAAATCTGGAAACTTTGCTCTCCCAGAGCCCTGCAAGCCAGGGGCTGTCCCATTTGGAATGCTTGCTCATCAGTGCCCACCACAAACCTGGGTCCCAGAGACACTGCACAACTCTCCATCCTTCTACTCCCTCACTCCAAGCCAGCTGCCTTTTGCCTTAGTCTGCTTCTATTTTTGCTTCTCAGAAGGCACTGTGGAAAATGGAGAAGACCACAAAAATGTATTTCTTTTGTACCAGGACAGCAGGTCTGAACTGTGCAGAGAACAGTCAGCTTGGCTCTTGCACTGGCTCAGGAGCAGAATTCCTGCTGTTCTGCTGCCCCAGAACTGCTGTTCCCGTTACCACACATTCAGGCCAAGAGGGAGCAAAACATGTTTTTCTTTTCCTTCTTCCTCTCTGCCCCCAAAATTAAGAAAAATGACATGGACATTATCATCGCTAGTGTAACTGTTCCTGCAGAGCAGGAGGAGGACACAAAGGCCTGAAGCAGTCAAGGAAGATTATGATTGTTTATCCGAGGTTTCTGCCAAGACTTCTCAGTTCCTCAGTCCAGAATGGCCCAGGGTGGGGCAGAACCTGCTCCGAACCAGCCCTGGGATCCCAAATGCCTTCTGCCACTGGGTCTTTCTGACTTCCTGACATATTCCCAGCTAATGTCACCGTGCAGTGGTGACAGTGCTGATGCCATCATCCAGCCAAGCACTGGTTTGTACTAGCAGTTCTCCAGAAGGACAGGCTTCCACATCTCTATGCTAGTTCAGTGCCTTCTTTTTTGAAAAATAAGGACTATCAGATAACTTAAACAACCTTTTGGTACCCACTTCTCCAGGCACGTGTCAGCACCACAACTGGCGTTTCTTCTGCACGAGGAGATTTTTGTAGGAGCTTAAAGCTGTTTTTCTAGTGCTCAGATTCCCCACTGGGCAGGATTTTTGAAACTAGTACATGAGAGGATTTTTTTTTTAACTCTTTTGAAAAATCTGCCTCCTTAATTGTGCTGCCTGAAGGGAGCTAAAGACTTTTCAGCCACCCTCTCTGCCTCTTTTCTCCTCCCATCTGCAATGTAAAAGCAAGTGTTTCTCCTGCCACAGGTTTGATTCCTCTCCTCTGCAAGCACCAAGTCTGACTCCTCTGTGTTAGTCCCTGAAAGCAGCTTTTGTATCTCTTGATTACAGTAATTTCTGCTACACCATCCTGGGAAACTCTGTTAATAAAAGGACAATTTAAAAGCCCTGAAGCTCTATCAACTGCCCATTTAAAAGATGATTTGTAACCTGTTAATTAACCATTGTGCTCCACTGGTCCTGGGCTGCTGGCTCCCAGCTCTAATGTACTAATGAGCCTGAAACACTGCCAAAGCATGGAGCAGCTTTTTAGGGCTAAAAGTGAAGGATTGTCTCTAGCCCTGCAGGAGAGCCCTGAGGCAGGTTTAGGGGCAGCCAGGCAGAGGTGGGTCCCAGATGTGACACCTCCAAGCCAGCAGCAGCACTGGAGGTCGTGAAGCTGCACCAGTAGAGTGATGGGCTCTAAAAGGAGACAGGGTAATTTGGCCCCTTCAGCCCTCTGGGCTAACAGAGAGTGAAAGAGTCTTTCTACTTATGGCACCGAGGCTGTCTCAGAAAAGGAGATCATGAGATCAGTTTTTTTCCCTTGCATTTCCTCTTTGGCAGCTCCTGTCCCAGCTGTGCTGAAGTCTGGGACTGACAGCGTGGGGTTAGCCAGAAGCACCACGGGCACCAAGAATGGGAGTCTTTTTCTTCTTTGGGGTTTTTATTTTTGCTTGGTTTGTTTGGGTTATTTTTCCTTATTGAATTTCATCATGAATAAAAACAGAGGAAATGTGTGGTAACAAGGACACCAATCAAATACTTTAATAGGATAAATTTGACAAGTGCACAGAGGAGGAAGCAAATTCGACAGTGGCCAGGCTACTGGGGGGAGTGATGAATGTGATTCTTTCTCCTAAGCCTTTGTGGGAACCCCAGAAGAGCAGGGAATCAGTTGGGACACAAGGTAAAAAGGCCCAAAGGATGAACCACGATGGGGTTAATGAGAAACTGAAAGTTAATCCTTGAATCAGGGGTCCCAGCTCAGGTCCTAATGCACAGCTACCCAGTCAACACCACTGACTCCCCACCAGGCTCTCCAGCATCTGATTGATTTGGGGAATAAAATGAAGCTTCTCTGTTAACAACTGATTAGAGGATAGAAAAGAAAAAGTGGCAAGAAAATGGTTTCCATGGCAGAAGATTAGCAGGAGTGTGCTACTGGAACATGTGCTGCTCAACATGCTCATAAATGGTCTGGAAAAGGAGCTGAAGAGAGGGATGACAGTTTGCTGATGATACTAAATCATCCAGGGCAAAGAATGCAATTTGCCCAGAAAGAGCTGCGAAAGATCTCTTGACATTGAATGCCTGCATCATAAAATTACAGCTGAAATTCAATATCAGTAATACAAAATAACTCATACAGAGAAAAATGCCTCTTCTTGTATACATACACACAGTAATGAGTCCTGAGCTATGATTAACAGTCAGGAATGAAATTTTGGTGTTACTGTGACTAATTCTCTGAAAATGTTAGCTCAATTATTTAGAAAAAAAAGCAAAGAAAATGCAAACTTGTTGGGAGAAGAATAGAGAACAAGCCAGAACATTGTTACATCGCTGAGTACATCCAGGAGAGCCCGCAGCTGGAATACCATGTGCAGTTCTGGTCTGCTTGTACTGAAAGAATATGGTAAAAATAACAAAAGCACAAATGGGGACAATGAGAATGATCAGAAATAAAGAACTGTCCTCAGCAGACAAGTCTAAATATGGGCAATCTCTTAAGTTATGTGAGATAGCTGAAGGGAGACATGAAACAGGTCGATAAAATCATTTGTGCTTTGGGAAGTGACCAGGGAATGATCTATTCACTGCTTCCCCTAATGCAGAAACAGCAAATGGAGCTGTCAGGGAACAAGGCTGAACCAGTTTGGGATTCTAAGCTTCTAGGATTCTGTGGCATTAGCCAGTGCAGCCTCAAGCCTGCCCTCATATACACTCTGAATCCAGATGCTTTGAGGCCAGTATGAGCAAGGCATTGCCAAAACCACATATATGGATCCTCAGCCTCAAATTTCATATCCCATAATGAAACCAGATGAGAGCTGACCTTTTCTGGGGCAGTATACACTTAAAAGAGGGCACAGGATCTAAAGCCGACATCCAGGCACTCCTCCTGCTGCTCCCTCCTAGTACAGCCCTAACCCTGATGACCTCAGAGAGAAGTGTTTAAACAAGCCCAGCAGAGAGCAGAACACACTCGCCCTGCACATTACAGAAGTACATTTGACAGCCTCAAGGGCAGGAACAGCACAGGCACAGTCAGGTCATTCCCATTACATCCAGGAGTGTTGGCAATGCCTAGACTGAAACAGCAATGTCTGTCATGCAGACTCCTGAGGTTACCAGTGGCTCAATCAGGCAGCTCATTTGAGGTTTATGACATTCAAAACGCTGCTTGGCAGCCATAAGAAAAGAGCACCTGGGCTCTTGGAGTCTAGGTAAGCCCTGGTGAGGAGGAAAAGCTGAAGAAGAACTTGGGGAGTAGCAGCAAATGGTTGGCACTATCCCAGAGAGGGGCTGCAGATGCCTCCCAGCATTCCTGGGTGTGTTTGGTAGCCACCCCAAATGTTGTTTTCCTACACAGTCTTTGCTGACCCTGTTTGCTGCAGGCATTCTTCCTTATCTGTGAAAACTCCCAAAGAAGAAAATAGCACATGCCTCTGTGTGTGTAAAGAGGAAGGTATTTGCAAAGAAGTATTTGAAATATGTTTCAAAGATTAACAAAGCTTAGCCAGCTCACTCAGCAGGTGATGGTCAGGCACAGCAGGATGTGGTTCAGAAGCAGATATTGCCCAGCTCTATTAACATTTAAGTCATGCAGTGAGTCAGGAGGACACTGCTCCTGTCCCAGTCTGCTGTGCTGCTCCAAAAAGAAGCTAAGGAGGTAAGAAAGGAGGTGAGATTCATGCCTCATATCTGGCAGCACTTTCATCAATAAGCAGCATCTGTTTATGAACCCATAGTGTTTAGGAGGCTTCTAGCTTTAGCTAGGATCACAGGAGAGGGAAAAAATTGTGGCTTTCTTCCTTCACAGAGATGGAAGGCAGAGATATGGAGATAAGCTGCATACTATTTAACATACAGTATCTCCCAACATCCTGTGGCTGCGCCCTCCTCATGCCAGCAGAAGTGGATGCCATGGATAGGTTACAGGCCAGTCACCAGCACTGCACTTACCTTTTCCTTGTTGTCCATGGTGATGGCAATCTGCATCCTCCTTCCCCGTCGGAAAGCCACCAAGTGGTCTGTCTCCTCCTCGCTCAGGTCCGGCACTCGGCCTGAGCCAGGGAAGCTCTCGGCACGTTTCTCGCTAACGATCCTCTTGCCCTGGAAGGGAAAGGCTGAGTTAAGGACACTTCCATGAGCCCTCCTGGAGAGTGGCCATTCCAAACGGCAAAGGATTTTTGGGCTTGCAGAACAGAAAACGAGCCAAACAGTCAGTCCCCTGGGCTTATAAAGCTGCCACCCCACTCTAAGGAATCTGTGATATTACAGAGGTGTGTTCAGCTGAGCTCAATGTTGGCATGGTGGGATTTACCCTGCTCAGATGATGTGCAGCATGAACACTGAGGGATGGTTTTGTTTTAAGCTTGCGTCTGTGTCTTTGAAAGAAATGTGAGGTTTTCCCCTCCCCACACAACATGTCCCCATAAAATGTGAGGCTACCTTGGAGCTTAAGCCTAGAAGGCAGAAGAGAAAGGGAACAGTGGGGTTCTTTCTCTCCAACCTTGCCCATATAGCAGTTACTCCCCTGAAGTGTATAAGCACTTGATAATTCATCACTTCATAGTCATTGTGTGGTCATATTTCTGGAATTATTTATTCAGCAGTGGAATACTTCAGAAAACTGATATATAAACTCCTTAAGCAAGGGTAGTTTACCCCTCTCAGATATTATTTCCAGCCGTCTGTATCAGTGCCATGATTTCACTACATGGAATTACATCTGGTTCTTATTTTGTTAACGATCTTTGTTGCTGGCTGATGCCCTGCCAGTGCCCTCAGCCATCAATTCCACAAAATGAGCACATCTTTTGTACAGAAGGACATACTTTTCCTCATTTTAAAGTATCATCTTTCAGGTCAGTCATGTGCCTTTTTACTTTTGCCTTACAAGGAAATAAGAAATTTAATAAGTCATCTTTATCGTTATCTCTGATCTTTTTCTTTTCTCTTCATCCATATGAAGTCTGCTCAATTTCAGTGGTGATCAAGGAACCTCAGCAACTTCTGTCTCTAAAGGATGGTGCATTTTACTCTGTTTTCCACCTTGGGCTTCCACGTTTACTGGAGTCTTGATTAAAAAGGCACTCAAAATCTCCAAGGAAAATTCAGTGAAACTTGGGAACTCTTTGTTGCTACGAAATTGTTTTCAAAAACAAAGAGCACACCCAGACCTCTGATTTGTAGGGAAGACTTGCAGTCAGGGCCTTTGCCATGATATGTGATACCAAGAAGCCTCACATTAGCCTCATCTTCCCTGAGTTCTGCCAGGAGTGCAGATGTTAGCATGGAGGGAGCCTTGCTGTGCACAGCCTCTGTAAGTATGACCTTTTTTACAGCTTCTCAGTCATAGATCTTCCTAGCACATGATAAATGTTTTAGGAGACACTGGAGTATTTCCAGCAGCAGAACCTCAGTCTCTTGTTTATTCATCTTTCACATCTGTGTGATTTTTCTGTTTCAGCAGAGACAGTTCTTGAGTAAGCCTGATACAGGGGAGAGGAGTGATCCCTGCTCTGCCTCTCCTGTCAGCCCCAGATGCACAGACATGGTGGGAACCTTGTTACACATTCCCTTGGGGATGGCCAGCTGGGCTTTTGGGTTCACTAATCCTAGGCTGTACTGCTGAGGTTAGAGCCTGAACTGGAGACTGGCCTGGCTCTGCCCTACCCAGAGCACTGGTATGAGGTGTTTGGCATTCTAGTTAATATAATTTTTTATTAAGAAAGTAAGCCCAGAGATGGTTTAGAAGGTAACAGCAAGCTATTAATCCACAAGTTGTACATCAAACATTTATTCATCTTAAGTCAACAGCTGTTCCCTAGAGCTCTTCAATGTTTAAGTGTTTGTGGCTCATCCTTTAGACACACAACAGGGTCACAGATATGTCTTGCCAAGGAGGTCTGGCACTGGGAGGATGTTTGAAGGTGACTTCATCACTTGCTGTGTGAGAAAGTCCCTCCTGACACACAGAGAACCTTGTGCCCAAACACCTCGAGCACAACAGAAGTCTCTCAAAGAGCATCGCTGGAGTACAGGGAGGTGACACCTTCCCATGGCCACTGGATGACAAAAGGAATAGTGTGAATGCTGGTGTGTTATCAAAGCCTTTAAACCCTGCATGTATTGAACAGATGGCAAGGAAGACTCAGAGGAAATACAGGAAACAGCTATTTAACAGAGCTGTGGTAGCTAGACACATCCAGGCTGGGAGATCACCAGATTTTCTGTGTAATACCCTTTGCCTTCCCTCACTTTACCACTCCTTTCCTCCTTTGTTCCCTCCCTCCCCCATTCCACTTCTGGCTAAGCTGCCTCGCCTGAAGGCACATTCTGCTCAACATGTTGACATAGGTCTTCTTTCCTTGTTTCATACTTTAACAGTCTGGGTGATCTCCCAGCCTGCTTGTCCCACATTAGGAAATCCTGGTCCTTGGTGCCCCAGCTCCCAGAGTGAGAGATGTCATATGAGGAGAGAGTCCATGCTGAGCCAACAGGGACAGAGAGAGCAGGATCACAGCCACAGTGCCTGGCAGAGTCACCTCCTCCCCTCCACAGGGCTTGCCCTGGGTCATTCCCCGCCTGACAGAGATCTGGGACTCTGGCACCAGCTCTTTAGCTTAGTCAGAACTACACCACTCCCCTTAAAGAGACACTGTAAGGTGAGACGTGCCCATCTCATATCTGAGGCATGCCTCAGATTGCACAAGCAGTGTTAAAAATACTCATCCGAGGAGTGCCAGGAAAAAGAACATGGGAACAAAGGAAACCCCTGGACTTCTATCCAGTTTGTACAACTTTCCAGCAGGCTTTCCTCTGGGGAGTCTTGTTTGACTCTAATTTGGGTTATTGAGAATTGGTTGTGAGTGGTTTTCTGCACAGCCCAGAAGCTCTGGTGCTGGGACCTTGCAGTGGTCACAGGAAGGATGGTGGTGCCTCATTTAGTCACACCAGTGTCACCAAGCAAGTCCCTCTTTCCAGGCACAGCAACACAGTTTAACACCAGAGTGGCCCAGGAGGGCACTGATGTGACTGATCCCTCAGAAAGGCAACTGGCTACACATGGCTGGGTGGAGGGTGCTGCTGAGGGGGTTAGCAGGGCCTGAGGGCTGACCCCTGGCAATCAGATACAGAGAGGGAAGCATGTGGCAGCTCTGAGGTTGTGCTGTGAAAGAACTGTGAAATGAGAGGAAACTAACAGTAAGGGAACTATTCCCTTTGGATGCAGCATGCTGGGCAGAAAGCTCAAGTGAGAGGCAGAACAGAAGCCCCTTTGTAAGTCAAGAGGCTGCAGTGTAAGAGGAATCCTCTTCCCTACTCACCTTTGCTTTGTTGTCCATGGTAACAGCCAGCTGCATCCTTTTCCCCATCCTGAATGTGAACATGTGATCTGCTTCCTCCTCCTCCTCCTCTTCCTCACTGCCAAGGCTGAACCCAGGGCTTGTCGGACAAGGGCTTCCCCGTTTCTCACTCACCACCCTTTTGTCCTGGAAAACGAACCACTTCCATTAGCAAATCCAGACCCTTGACTCAGGGGTGTGATTCCCTTCCCCAAACACACCTGCACACAAGCGGGGAGGCAGCTACAGAACAGACAGCCCTTGCCCCCAGGAAGTTCTCTGTGCCCGGCACACTGCCATGACATTCCTGGGGAACAAGGGGCTTGTTGTCTGCTCAGCAGCAAAACCCACAAAGGCAGCAGGGCTGAAAAATCCTTTGCACTTACAAATCTGACATTTCAGACTAAAATGCCAGAGTTATGGGAAAGAAATGTCATCCTCATCTCTTTCTGTAGCACTCTGAGTTAGCTTGGGAAAGCCTAAGTCCTGCTGGAGGTGGCCTTGGAAGCCAAGTGGATGGCTGAGGGCGGTGCTCACCATCGAGAGGGCTGGGCTATCTTGTCCATAGTGTTCAGTCTGGGTAATTGCATCTTTCAGGTCCTGTATGAGAGAAAAATGTGTGCAGCAGCGCACCCCGAGAGAGGCGAGGGCCGTGGCTGGGGTGGGAAGGGAGCAATGCACTGGCCTGGATCCAACAACCCGGAGTACTGAAAGGAGGGTGGGCTGGCTCAGCAGACTGCGCATGAGCTCTGGCAGAGGAGTTCACCAATGGGTTAATGCAGGACTGGCTTCCCAAGCCCCATGCTGCCAGGATGGGTGGACAGGGCTTATCAGATTTGGTCCAATTAGGAAGGAAGCCTGGGACTCACAGCCTTTGGCCCAGGGCCACTTGCTTTGCTCACTCCCAAAGCCTAAGGAGATGGTAAGTTTTCCCAGCCTATGGCATTCTTAGAGGCATTCCCAATGCCTCCAGTGACACACATACACACCTGATACCCTCTGCCTACATATTTGCAGTGATGCTGACACCTGGGACCTGTCCAGGGCCAAGTATGCCTATTCACACATCCAGTCATCTGCCTGTTCTCTGTGTGCATAGGTAGAGGTGCCTGGGCATGGCTGGAAACATATGTGCAGCACCTAAAATCACTCTGTTCGCACACCTCTGCAGAGTTTACCCCCACTTTTTAAGGCTTAGGAGCTATTTCCTATGCCTTAAAGAACTTTGCTGTGGATGGTCTCTCTCAGAAATGTCACTTTGCTGCTGCTGGACTGGAGTGACAGCTGGCCCGTGGTGAAGGAGAGGCACCACTTACATTGTGAGCTTTGGTGATGGTAATAGTGAGTCCATCCTGCTTAGGCCTCCTGGAGGTAACAGCCATTCCCTCCTGTTCCGCTCGCTTTTTGTCCTCTTCTATTTCCTGAAACACAGATATCAGTTTATCACAAGCCTGTACCTGGGTGCTGTTCATTTTCCTGTTTAGTTCTGCTAAACGGACCCACCTCCACCTCTGAGAGGGAGGGGACCAACTTGTGTCCAATTCATGGGATGCAGACAGAGGAAGGTGGCAGCAGGAGAGGAGATGCTGTAGCAGTGAGACAAGTGTCAATGTCTGGTCTCCAAAGCAACTCAAGAGCTGTAGTTAAAGGCTAAGCTAAAGGCAGAGCTCTGCCCACCTACTCTGAGTGTTTCCAATAAAAAACATAGTATCTATATAACATAGTTATTCTGACTGTGCTGACAATTTTCTTTACACGGTGAGTTGAGGACCCCACATCAGAGCTGGGGAAGGTTAAGAACCTGCAGACTCACCTGGTACCTTCGTATCAGCGCTTCATTCTTTTTCCGCAAAGCCAAGATTTTCTTATCAAGTTCAACATCTTTCTGCTCTTTCTTCCTTAACACGGCATCATCCACAGCAGCATCCTGGAATCAGAAGGAGCAAAGTTCTTCTCAGTCATCATATCAACAGGATGAAACCTGCTCCTTCTGTCTGGACAGGTCTTTCCCCACCACTTCTCCCTGACCTTTTCCTGACAGAATTGACCTTGACCTTCCCTTTTCTTACAAATTTTGTTCAGCAATGAGGTAGTTTGAGCAAAGCGCTGCTGCCCCACTTTCATGGCTGTCAGTTGGCTCCAGAGTTAACACCCTGCTTATCTGCATGCAGTACATGACCCTCACCTTTGGGTGTTCTCAGGCACGGAGGAGGTGTGCTGGGCGTCAGACATCAGTGAGGGAAGGGCAGCAGAACCTGCTCGTGACACAGACCGCAGCTCCTGCGCCAGCCTATCTCTACTGGCGTCCCCAGTGAGGGGTATCTGATCTAACAGCCCCTGCCAAGAGCTGCTCTGCCAGGACACAGGGACACAGGCACACACCTATGTCCAGGTGGGGCAACAGGAACATTTAAACTGCCTCCACACATTCTCCTCCTGGACAATGGGATTTTGTCAAGATCTATGGGAAAAGAAATAGCTTTTCCATTGCCATTCATCATCGGGTATGCAACAGGTGAGCAGATTGCCTGTGTGGGTGGATACACTTCCATGGGCATTTTGCAAGGCTGATTAAAGCCAAATTCAGTATTTACCTGAACAGAAGCTGTTCTGGGAGCACTAAATTGGCAGGTTTGCTGTTTACCGAGCGCTGGGGTGTTGGCTGCTGAGGGTGGGATCAAAGTGGTGCATGCCCTCAAACACACCCCTTTCATCTTCAGATTCTTTTGAAGGAGAACTGGCAGAGCTGCCGGCTTGAGAAAAATTTTATAATTCCTGCAGAGGTTGTGTTTGTGCTCTTCTCTTTTCAAAGCAAAAAAATGGAAAAGGCCTGTCAGGCTGTTCTCCCTCTGCCCATTTGTCAGCATTTTGTCTATGCTGCAAGACGGCTAGTGCCGGGGGGAGGGGGTCTTTCCATTTCCAGCTGGAAACGAGTCACTGGAAGGAAAGTTTGCTGGTGTTCAGCACTTCTCCCCGTTACTAACGAAGCCATTAAGGTGTTTCTCTGGGCACAACCTGTTTCAGCAAATGCTGGGAGCTGTGGGCGAGAGGTGGTCACTCGCCCGCACACCCGGGCCCCGCGGCCGAAGCGCTGAGCAGCGTGTGGAGCCCACGTTCAGCTCCCAGGGGCTCACCCATTGTACACTTCAGCCCAGTCAGCGTTTGCTCGTCAGCTGCCGCCCCGAGCCAGCCAATAACAGGGGGCCGTGCCCTCTCCTCCGCTTCTGGAACGAACCCGCTGCCCTAGCCCGTGCCGAAGCTGATGCTCAGGATGGAAAGTGGCTCCACCGTGCCCTCCCCAGAGTAAAGCTCTTCCGGAGAGACAAGGTGCCCGTATGTCACCGCGACAGAGAGTTATAAATGGCTTTGGCAGAACAAACGTGCGATGGCTTTGAATCAGCAATCGGCTGAACCCAAAGCCTCCCCAACAGCAGGGCATAGCCACGGAACGAGAGGCCTCATTCTATTGCAAATTAAAATGTCAAAAAAGGAAAGCTATCGGCTTCAGGCTTCAATTAAATTACGACATCCCGTTGTGTCACAGCCCCTGTCCTAAGTGGCACACACACACTGGCTACGCAGCTCCTTGGGGGCTGGAGGGATTCCTCGCTTCAGACTGTCTCTGCGTGCAGCGTTTTCCCACACACTTCTATGATCGCCTGCTTCTACAGCGAGACCTCGGAGACAGCAGGGTTGGGAAAGTGTGAAAGGCAGGAGGTGGGGGGAGGGAAAGGGGACAGTAGCGGCCCATACTAACGCTCTTCTGCGTAAGCAAATGTATCCGCTCTTTTTAAGAAATACCGTCTTCCTTGACAGCTGCAGCTGAAGCCCTCACCAGCACAGGCACCATCCAGCACTGCCTGCGTTTCTGTTTGTTATCTGCCTCCCGGGAGGCACATTGTCCTGAGCCAGCCACCGCAACCTGCCCCGGCGAGAGATGCAAACCCCGGCACCCAAAATGCGCCCCCTCCCAGCAGCCCTCCCCGCGGTGCGGTACGGCTTGTTTGCTCCCTGTGCCTGCTGGCAGCCAGGCGAGGCAAGAAAACAACAAAGCGACAGCCACCGAAAGGCCACCCTGAAGGAAGCGAGTGCGAGTCCTTGCGTGGCCTTTTGGGGTGAGGGACCCCAGCGCCCGCGCCCCTCCCAGGCCCCGCGCAGGCAGCACTCACAGCTCGGTGCATGTTGGCCATCGGCGGCGGAGCCCGGCGGATTCCAGAGCAGAGCTAAAAGAGGAGAGCCATCAGACGGCCTTTCTCAGCACTGGTTGCACAGCATACAAGATCATGTTTTGATTACAAAAGCCTCGTCTGGGCTCCCAGCCAAGAGCACTGGCTGCCTAATATACCAAGCACAGACAGGGTTTGGAGTGCCTGTGTCCTCCTCTCCAATCTCACTCTCTTTTTAAAAGAAACACTCCCCCTTTTCCCCCCTCCTGACTCCTTTTAACTTCCTGATGCCACAAGCCCTCGTTCAAAGTGGGAAAAGCCGGGCGAACAATGACGGGTGGATCAGGCAAACAGCTTGGCTTCGCTGCGTGGCCATTCACGGGGCCGTGTTGTTTGTTATGCATGGCTGGCTCCACGCCTGGCGGGCCGGGAAATATCTGGGGTCCTGGATGTCTTCTGAATGTGTGTGCAACAGCCTGCATGGGAAAACATGGGTCAGATTTGCCTTTTTCTGTTTAACTTCAGCATTCTCTGGGAATGATTTTCCCACTGTTAAAGTGGGCCTTTCTTTCAGGAAGAAGCAGAAGAGTGCTGTGGGGTGGGCATCACCAGCTGGCAGCATGACTAGCCGGAAGCACACAGCCAAAGCAGAGGGACTTCTGTAAGTTCCATCTGAAAACTGCCAAAACAACTCTCAGAAAAGTCACAAGTAGCAGGGGGCTTTGAGAGAACAGTGTTCAGCTGCTGCATCTTGGGTTGCCACATGAACCCTTACCTCACCACAGAATATCCTAAGTTGGAAGGGACCCACAGGATCATCCAGCCTAACTCCTTGCCCTGCTCAGACACCACAACACTCCCACCCTGTGTCTGAGAGTGTTGTTCAAACCATCCTTGAGCTCTGGCAGCTTTGGGGCCATGACCATTACCTGGGGAGCCTGTTCAGTGCCTGACCACCCTCCAGAGGAAAGAATCTTTACCTGATATCCAGCCTAACCCTCCATGACACAGGTCCAGCTGCTCCCTTGTCTCCTGTCCCTGGTCACAGACAGCAAACATCGGAGCTGCCCCTCCACTGCCCCTTGTGAGGAAGCTGCAGACCCTGATGAGTCTCCCCTCGGTCTCTTCCAGGCTGAACAAACCTCAGCCATGTGTCCTGGCCATGTGCTACACCCTCCCTCAGCACAAACTGGCTGCCCTCACCCTCTGTTCTGAAGGACACAGATCAAGTGTGAGGCAAGCAGGAGATGGAAGCACACCAGGGAATGGTTTTTTGCCCAAGGACTGATGCACACCCCAACCTTAATGTGGGCCCTGCCATGTTTAAAAAACCAAGCTGGCCCATTGCTGCCCACTGTCCCCTCTAAGACCTTTGAGCAGGTCAGCTCCTCACAAAATCCAAGAAGTCTGACCTGAAACCCAGAGTGGTTTATAGGAAACCTGCCAAAGACTTTGCAGAACTCAGAATCGGGTCCCTTCTCTGCGCATGACTTGGGCTGTTGTACATCATGGCTAAGGCACTAAGGAGCTGGAAGCACAGCTTAGTAAAAGCTCTTGGAGGGACAGACTGACCCATATTAATTAGTAGCTACTCAATGATGAAAGGAAATAGAAACCATTTCCAAGGCAGTGCCTCTGGATTCAGGCTTGATGAAGGAAATGCAGACTGGTGTGGGTAGAAAGTTGGGCAAAAGACACAAGAGCTTTGCTAGAGCCCAAGCGCTTGTCAAGAGGTTTGTAGTGGACACAGCTGTGCAAGAGATGCAGAGTCATGTGGAGCTTTACCTTGCCCTGGGAACACAGGGGAACTGTGGGGTGGCACTGCCTTGGTTTTCCAAGCTGGCACAGTCTCTTGTGAGGATGGAGTGATATCCTATTTTTGGCTGGGCTAGTGGCCACAGGGGACAAGGTCAGCCCAGGGATTGGGTTGAGTCAGGAAATCACTGTTCATGGAAACACTTTGTCCAGCACTGGTGCATTATCCTGTTCATCTGGTGGTCATGTCTCTGGCCTCAAGGAGACTGCACACTATGCTAACACCAAGGTTTAGGTTAAAACAGAGACCATTATCCCAAACTCCAAGGCCAGGTTCTGTGTGCAGTGCAGGGTGAACACCACGTGCAGCTGGGTGCATTGTGCTGCCCATGTCATGCTCAAACTGTCAAGGCTTAAGCCAAGTGCTCACAAGGAGCTTCTTCAGACTTCTCCAGACCTTGCAGCCATGACACCTACGTCCCTGCCATTCCTGGCAGTGTGGCCAAGCTCTTCCAGCAATGAGCAGTGCCATGAACAGGAGTGAAGATCCCTAAAATACCTTTGCCTTTTGCTGATGTCCCTGGAGAGTTGCATTTCCCTCCAGGGCAGTGTCGGCTGCTCCTGACCTCAATACAAAGAGCCGACATGTCTCAGCCATTCTTTACCATGTCTGAGTGGCACAAATGACAAGCACCTACTTCTGCATCATCTGAGATCAATGGGAATCCTCAGTGAACACTGCAGACACAGAAACCCAGGGGCAAAAGGGCCCAGCCAAGGGAGCAGTATCTGCAGCTGCATTAGTGGGGCAAAACAGGCTGGTTTGGGGACCTGCTTGTGCCCTTGGGACAGTCACAGGAGAAAACAGAACCCTATAAATGTGCCAAAATTTATGGGGATATGAATATGCATTTACATTTGGTTATTCCCAGCACTGTGGCCAGGAAGGGCTGCACTAACACCACAGCTGTCCCCAGTAAAAAACTGTCAAAACCCCTGACATTCTCTGAAGTGCAATGTCAATCCCAAGACTGGCACTGCCTTCCCATGAGGTCTGTGCCTACATCAGGTTATGGCCAATCCTTCTGAACCATCACCCTGGAACCAGGGATCCCAATACCCAGAAGTCTGCTTTTGGGAAGGAGAGGAACCAGAGAAGATCCCTAGTCCCCTGCTCTAGTGAGCAGGGTGTGCTGGATGCATGCCATTCTGGGAGTCCTGCAGGACTTCAGGATACACTGAATCCTGTTCACAGGAACACCCCCACCTGGGTGGCTGCAGGACACCAGTCCTGCTCTCTCTGGCTGTTGGTGGCAGCGATTTCCCACATGCAGCAGCTTGACAGAGTACTTCAGGCAGGGAGTGTATCCTGCATCCATGTGTTACAGGAAGGACATCTGGAGAAACCAGCTTCATTACTCACTCAGCAATTTGTACACCACCCCTAGAATTGATCTCTTTATTCTTTAAAATCACAGAAGACTTTTCACAGGTGGGATGGCCTAATTCTGGGCTCTCTTGTGCTCTGGCTGGTCCCATCTCTGAAGCTGCTCAGCACAGTGGGCACATGGAGTATACCCAGGTTGGCTCTGTGGTTTCTGCTTCAGGGATCTGTCAGCTCTTGCTAACCTCGGGCAGCCCCTGAAGGAGCAGACCCCGGGGTGGACAGCACCTTCCTTCAGGAAAGCCTGGAGGCTGAAGGGATCAAGAGGATCTAAAGGGGGTTTTGCTGCATTGCCCTGCTGAAGCTGCACAGCACAGGGGCTCAGTGGAGTATCCTTAAGCACAGCCTCCAGCTGCCTACTCGGAGCCCTTGCTCTGCACTTGGGGCAAAGTTTGTGGGAGATTTTTCTGGGGCAAAGGAAGGAAAGCAGGGCAGTGACCTCTCCATTTAGTGCTTGTGACAGTGAAATAGTCCCTTCCTCTAATTATGTCCTGCAAGGCCTTTCAATTTTGGCACAAAGAATCATCTCTGACAGGAGTCTGCCCTCTCCCTGCTCCAGGACAGCACTCAGCAGCTGGCACAAAGTTTTGCCCCATATTTTATCAGTAAGACTCTGTCCCTCTGCCTTACACAAAGACTGAAGGAAAGACTCTGATTCTTCAAAAAATGCTAACCTGCCTGCCCCAGGAAGCATTTCTGGCATCCCTTCATTAGCCCTTCCACCAGCAGGAGTTGCTTTGGCCTGAAACCCGCCCTCCTTTTACTTCTGCACTCCATGAAACTCCTCCAGAGCCACTCAGTACCATGCTGCCACTTCTCCCAAGTGTACTTCACCCAGCCTTATCCTGGCTCCTCTCCATTTTTTGCATGACCGCTATCGAGTCAACAGATGGCACTCGGGAACTGCTGGGAGGATGTGGGAGGCAGCTGCTAAAAGCCCACTGAAGGAGCTGAAGTCTGGCTGCTGTGGGAGGCTGTTTTTACATCATGTGTCAGGACTGCAGATAAGACACAGGGCCAAGTGTGAAGGCACGGCTGTGTGCAGCGATGTGCTGCCCGAGGCTCCTGAACTGAACTAGCAATCCTTCTTCAGGCCTTGGATAGAGGGAGGGATGGGAACACAGTGAATCAAAGAAGAGTTCCCAGAGGCGTCCGTTCTACCAAACACAGTGCAAACTTCCTCACAATAAGCCAGTTCCTCCTGCCTCCCTTGCCTCCCCCAGCTCTGGTTCTTCAAGCAACTGCACTGCAGGATAAAAAACAGGTTGAGGTGTTTCCTGTGGCCAGGAGGAAGGTCAGACTATTCCCTAGACTGGGAGGAGGGACCAGGCAGGAACTTTAAACAGGCTTTAGCTGGAGAGACTCATGGGAATCAAAGGGCTGCTGAGACATCTGTTTTTACATGAATCAATATACAATTAACATGAAAACTACCAAAGACAGTTAAAGGATGTAATGGCAGCTGGGTCCTGCTTAAAAGCATTAAGGATCATAGCTGCCTGTTGGTACTTCCCACAAGGATACCAATCATGGCACAGCACAGAAACATCTCAGGATGTGCAGAGCAGCCCTCTTCCCGTTTGGAACAAGACATCCCCTCTTTTCCCTTTCCATGTGCATCATCCCAGCCTGCAGGATCCTCAGGTCCTGTGGGTGAGTTCTGTGCATACCCATGTTTAATACCACCTTGAAAAACCCATGATCTTGTCAGCTCTCACAATATTTTCTGCTCCTGAAAACTTGTCATTCCATTGTAAGACTACTGAAGTGGTTATAGGCTGAGCAAATGAAAAATGAATCTGTCCACTTAGTTTCTCCCACTTGCAGCCATGCTCAGCAGGGACAAATACAGGTTTGCTGACCTTGTTCACTACCTAGCCTTCAGATGTAGGACACAGGGCCCAGCTTTGGAAGGGTGTGAGAGTGTGGAAAGTGGCTGGGACAGCCAGTCAGGCAGGTTTTTTCATCTTTTATGGAAATGTAGTCCTTGGGGAAAGCATGGAATGCTGCATACAGCAACTTGTTTGCCCTGTCATCAGCAGGGGCCCAGGGAGGTTCCCCATTCCAGCCCATGGCTTCAGCCCAGATCTAGGAGGACACAGACAGCCCAGTGGCCTGGGCTCATAAGCTGCACATGAGCAGCCAGGAGCCAGCTTGCCCTTGATGTGGTCACGTGCCCTTTGTGAAGTCCAAAAAGTCAAAATTATTTCACGTATGGCTGCTTTGGGGCTACACGAGTGGTAGTGACCCACTTTTGACTCTGATGCAAGAAGAACCAAGTGGCAAATTCGGTGCCTCTCATCCCAGCCAAACTCCATTAAAGCCTAACAAACCATCTCATTTCCCTTTGCTAGCAGAACTCAAAAGCAAGCTCCAGAGACCAACCTTGGCTCCAGGGTCTGAGCTGGACCGAAGACTCTCCATGGGCTCCAGCGGCGCCACTTTGCACAGATGCTGCATGGATTCGGACTGGGCTCAGCAGGAAGACTGGCTTTTCTTGTGTGGAGGGTCACAGTGTGCAGCTGACTGGGAGGACAAACACAGGAAGGACCAGCCTGCACAAGGCTCAGAGGCACCTGGGAGGGGAGGAGATGAAAAGGGGAGTCAAGGTGGCAATTAAATATTAAAGGACTAGTTCAACAATAATTAGTACTTGGGTGGAGGGAAAGGCTGGAGATGCATGTGATGCCTGGAAAATAGAATCGATCTTTCCAACAATATTAGAGTGAATATAAAAGCAAACCTTTACTCGAAGGCTTTCAGGTACACAGTATGGCAAAAATCGCATGTGGTACAGTAATTCTACAATTTTTATAAGGTTAGTCAATTGGTATACTTATCATATACTATCCAATTAAAAGGTTAGTTGGTTAGGTAATAATTCCTGGGCTCCCCACTGGAAGCAGTCCAGAGCTTTCTTTTGCCCCACTTTTGTTATGTCTGGTCCAGATTCTGGTTGGAAAACAGAGCATCCTTGTAGATGGTTCTCTTCTTGGAATAAGACTACACAACATTTAGGTTTATAAGGTTAGCCTATTGTTCTTAAATGTATGGAAGAAAGATAGGAAAAATACTAGAAGCTACAGCCATGCTTTAGCAATCTACAAAGCTACAAATATATGAAAAATATAAAAAACTAAAAATCTTAGGTATCACATGAAGCACTTGCAGACTTGCGGGGCTGTGCCTGGCTGCTGAGTGCTTCACTCAAGTGGCAGAAGGCTTCTGGAAGTGCAAATAATCCCTGCTCTAGCAGGATGGAAATCATAATTCAAGAGGGTGATACCTTCCTCTGGGCATCCACTTTGGGTCCCTGAGAGAGCTCCTGAGCCAGGTGATTCTCTCTTGGGAATGTAGATATTTTGCTGGCCCTTCTGACTTGATCTCTGCAGCAGAGCTGAGGTGTTGCTCAGGCCTGGGGGCACTGTGCATCCAAACACATGGGTTTAGGGTGAGCTACAATACAGGGTTTAGAAATGGGTTAGTAAAAAGGAAAAGTTCCACTCCTTTCTCCCTAGAATATTTTGTTACCTCCAGTGCCTTCAGAAGTAATTGAATAAAAACACTCTTCCTTTGCCCTATTGTTATTGAAACCTTTTGATGAGAAAGGTTTGGAACACTTAAAAATGCCTTTTTTCTGGAAGCACCAGCTGAAATACTTAGAACATTTCTGAAGCTCAATTACTAAGCAAAAAAAAAAAAA
>VXAC01008520.1:142956-166954 GCA_013399225.1 Rhipidura dahli
AAAAAAAAAAAAAAAAAAAAAAAAAAAGGCAGAAACATTTCAACAATATGAGAAGTGGAACCTTTCCACTCCACTCGTGTATGTGCTCTTGAGGCTAAAGAACTGGTTTTCATCCCCCCAAGGCTCTGATCCTCCTGAAATGAGCCATTTTGGCCAACTTCCTCTCCAAAATGTCAACTGGGCCATCTCTGGATGACACTGACTCGCTGGCACTGGTGCCACTGGGACATTGTTTAGGCTGTGAAGGTATTGCAACAGGCAGTTAGTCAAGGTGTCGCATATCCCAGCACCTTCTCTGGCCTTCCCCAGGCTGAGAATTTATGTCCCAAATCCTCATAGGAAGAATATTTATGTGCAAGGGATGAATTAGTCTGGGATATCTCAGGATGCTCGGAGGGAACTGGCTCATTGTCAGTCATGCTGGGAAATGGTGTGAACATATGGGCGGCTTCAGAACGAATGTGGCTGTGCTCCCAGCACACAGCACCGAGGAAAATGGGACAATATTGCTACAGCGAGACTTCCCCTGCCAAGACAAAGCTGAATTGGGTTTCCATGGGCCTCCTGCCCCTTCAAGCACACTGCAAATTCAGCACATATCTTATTTGCTTCAGTTTGCAATGTACCAGTGCCCAGAAACATAACTGCCATATGCCTGCAACCTTCTCAGCCCTGGTTTTGGGTGAACAGCTATTCACAGGTATCCAGAACTGCAGGAGCCTTGCAGAACTGTGAGAAAGAAAGAAGGGCCCTGCATGGGTCTCTCTGTGCTGCGCTGCTTGTGGGTCATGTTCTAGCACACACCCTGGGCAGAAATAATGACTGACAATCAAAAACGGCCTGTGAGCCTGATTCCTGAGCCCCTTTCAACCGCATGTTAAACTGGTGTGTACTGGTGAGGATGCTTCTCATTGACACAGACAACTGCAAAATTTTGGAAGGTGGTGGCTCCTCCAAGCCCATCCCAGTACAGAGTGGTCACAAATGGCACTGAACAAATAGGTGGAAAATCTTATTCTTTTAGGTAATTAAACTCATAAAAATTCAAAATTTTGTTGCACCTATGAACCAGAAAAAGGCCATCATGGGCCAGGAGCAAGGAGGGAAAAGTGGGCTCTGTGGAGTGCAAATGTCCTTCTGTGCACAATGAAATTGCTTATGCTGTGCTGTGTACAAATCAAACTGGCTGTGTAGAGGAGACCCAATATCCATCTGGGCCGTTCTCTTCAGGCACCCAGCAACAATGGCTTGGTGTAAAATGTAAACATTCAGACTAACAGCTCTGACTCCTGGCACTCAAACCATGACTAAAGCATTTTATATCTCTAAATTAACCCCTCCTGAAGTTGTAGAGGGTGGGCAGCTACATTCACCTGTAAAATAAGCTCTGCACAGTGAAGTGACTGGGGCTCAGTTGGCTAATGCAGCACTGCCCCTGCCAGAGAGCTGTTCTCTGGCTTAGGAAGCAATTTCAGTGGCCGAGACAATGGGAGGTTTATGCAGCAGGAGCAGCCAGGACTGCTGCTGTACCCATGGAAATCTTCCAGCACAGGAGGTGTCTGGCACACTGTCACTGGCTTCAAGCAGCAGAAATACTCTGGCTCTTTCATTGCTCCAGTGAGCAGTGACAGACCAGGGCTCATAAGCTGGCTGCAGATCCACAAGCCATTGCACATTGCCTGGAAACCAGCAGTCTGCTGCAATCTGAGGCAGCTGCGCAGTGATACCCAGCCTTGCTTTGGCCATGGTGACTTCAAGGGCTTGGGTGTCCATGAAACTCATGACATGGGTGGTTTTGCACTGTCCAAAACATCATAGTGGTGTCACCACTACAAGTTGTCAGCTCTGAGCAGGGTTTCCCAGAGATGCAGCGTAGCATTGCATGCAGAAAGAGAGGCAGGGATGCATCCCTATCCAAAGAGATTTATCTGGACCACTTGGCCTCCATCCTGCTGACTCACCCATCGTGGTCTGCCAGGCACTGTGAAAGAAAGAGTTTCTCTGGATGAAGAATGGTCTCATCTTGATGGAATTGTCTTGTGGGAAGCATTTATGTTTCTAAAACAGTTTGAGAGCCCCATTTGCTTGTCCTTCCTGATCACCCTTCAGTTGTTTCTGTAAGGAGAGGAAATATTGGCATCAGCACATGCCTCCCTTAGAATGACACTGAGATCTGCCCCACCAGTCTCAAACTGGCCAAGCTCACGGAGGTCACAGAGCAGCAATATTCCAAATGGCACAACGCATTAAGGAGAGCATCAGCTTCCAGCTGATGGAACAGGCAGCTCCTCCTCTGCTGCACTGCAGGGGCAAGAGCCAAGTAGGTTTTGAAGTAAGGGACAACTGGATTCCCAGAATTTGGCCACCACAGCCGGTCCTTCCCAGTCCTGGCTGTGCAGCAGCAGCCTCAGAAGGGACGTGAGCAGCCCTGCTGCCTGCCTCAGGCAGTGTTTTGCAGCCAGCTGAGAGCACAGGCCCTGCTGTGGCCCCTGGCTAAGGGCAATAAAAAATAATTAATCCATGTGTTGAATACCTTGCAGCGCTATGGAGGAAACATGCCAAGCTGTGGGAGTGAGGAAGCGTGATCACCCCCACTTCCCAGACAACGAGTTCACACCTCGGGCTGAGCCAAACTAAAGCTGTAAGATGTGCCTGTCTGTCAGAAGCAGTGGGATGTTTGTAATCCAGCTGATTACCACCATCCTTGCAGCTCCCATGGCTCTATTATTATCATTACTGTTGCAAGAATTATTATTTAGCATTGGGAAGAATGAAGTATCACCCCTGTCTTTGTCACCACATTAATGCCAGCCAATCTTTTAAGCAGATACCAGGTTTCAGTCTTTCCTGCTGGGCCACACAATACAAGCTGCTCTAGAGCTGCTCCTTGCAGTGGATCTGATCATACCAGGCAAGTGACATTTCTGTGGCTAAGGCTCAGAACAGCAGGCTGGTCCCCTGTGGCCAAGTCCAGCAGGGAGCTCCACGCTGGGCCGGTGGTGTTGCCAGTAGCCTGTCCTCAAAACTCCCTCCTGCTGGATTTGGAGAGGTGTCAGTCTTCGGTGGGAGAGAGTCACCCACCCTGGCATTAGGAAAAGCTTTTTGTTCTTTAAACTGCCTCAGGCATTTAAGTCATTAAGGCAGGAAGGGCTTACTCTAAGCAGCTAAAGGATTAGTAGGAGTTATAGGATACTCTCTGCTCTAATACTCTCCTTTTTGCTTCAGCTGTTCTGTATGTGTGAAGCAAAGAGGATGCCACCCTCATGAGAAAGAAGGTCACAGCCACTGTGAGGTCCACAGACACAGCCACGAAGAAGAAGTTCATCGCCACCCCCACAGCCACACAAAGGATGATGACAAGGGAGAGGAGAAGGTCGCTGCTACTCCCATAGCCATACATTCAGCCATGAGAAAGCCCCAAGCCCTTCCTGCACAAGTCAATGGCATGATCGTTGGTATGAGAGCGGCTACAGAAGGAGCAGCCACCTTCCACAAGCTCTGTAAGAAGCTATCCCCATGCCAAAGGGACATATGTAGCTACCACCCAGCTCAGAGCAATATCATGGCATGGGTAGACAAGGACAGAAGGATCCTGCAAGGACATGGACATGCCTGACCTCCCCGTGTTCTCAATGCTTTCAACTCAGTTTCAAACCTACCATCTATTTCAAAAAATCATTTATTTAATGCTGCCAAAAACCAACACTTCAAAACGCTGCCCTGCACCTGCCACACAGGGACAGGAGCGCTTCTGGGAGCATTCCCAGCCCGGGCCAAGCAGGAGCACAACTGCGGGAATGAGGGACTTGTCACCCAAAGGATGTCCGGTGCCCCGAGCTCCTGTTCCGCACCCATATGCGCATCCCCATCCCCGACAGCCAGGCTAACCCCGGGGCTCACAGTTACCCCCCGTACCGCTCCCGGTGCCGGCGGCTGCCCCCCCATGCCCGCCCCACGCGGGGCCCGCCTCCGCTTCCNCGCCGCCCCGGGAGCCGCGGCCCGAGGGGACGCGCCGCGGTCGCGACCCCGCCTCACCCAGGTAGGAGCTGCGGAGTCGGGAGAGGGTCGCGGAGCCGGTGCCCCGGCGGGTGGGAACTGCCGTCCTGCCGCCACCCGCGGCTCTGTGTGTGTAAGGGCTCGGTGTCACCGGGTTTTCCTGGGACCAGGGCCCCCCGGTGTCGCCGAGGTGTGTCCCGTCCCCCTACCGAGGATGCAGACAGAATCCTTCGCTGCCTGCCCAGCTGCCCACCCGCGGTTCGGGCTCTGGCGATGTGCGCTGCCCATCCGGGGCCCTGGTTGCTCCTGCCCCAGGGCTAGGAACGCCATGCAGAGCCAGTTGTGCCGGGGGCTTCCCAGTTTGGTCTCCAGGGCAGGTTTCTACCCTGCAACATGGTGTGCTCACCCTTCTGCAGCAACGGGAGAGCTATTGTTGGTAAGCTCAGCGTGTTTCAGACAGAGCCTTACTGCACTCAGCGGTGGGCAAACATGGGTTTCACTCCAAAGATCTCCTCCATAAACCACCGCATCCCTCATCATGTCCCCCTGTGCCATATGCTCTCTTATCTGGTGTCTTAAGCCAGGCTGGCAGCGACGATCATCAGCGTTTTCTGGAAACATCAACAGCCCATAATCATGGGCAAGGAGCCATCCCATATTCACGAGCATGCTGGCATTTGTTAGACCAGGACAACAGACCTGAGCTCTTCAGATTCTGCTTGACCAGAGCACACCCCGAGGTCAGCAGCACAAAAATCCCTTTTGAAAGCCCAAGGGTTCCACTTCTGTCTAGTACAGGATATTCACGCTGAGAGCCCCACCCGCCCGGGGGCACTGACAGGGTACTCACTGCTCATCAGACGGCTCTGATGTCCTCGGCCAGAGGCTGCCGTGCCTGTGGGTCTCAGTGTTCAGTGACCCTCACACAGTCCAGCCCTAGTTTAGACCTTGTGCATTCAATGGGGGCCGAGCTGTCGCTGGAGCCATTTTCTTTGCTTGTCTGAGTACTCCTTCGCCATTCAGACAGGTCTTGAAATGAATACTGCATCCTGTGAGAGGTAAGTTACAGAGAGTTAAGCCGCCTGACACAGGTGTATTTCGAACTTCACCCCTGCTGCTCACTCAGTTTTAGCTGTGTGGTCCCCACCCTCTGCCCTAGCCAAGGCTCTTCATCATCAATGCTCACCTCAGCAGCAGAAAAACACAGATGTTAGAAAACACCACCTTCCTCCTGGCCTCCTTCAGTCTGGCACACCAAGGTGGGGATTTTCTTTTCCTTTCCCTTTTCATTTCACTCCTTTTTTTTTTCTTCAAAACAAGGCTTACCAAACATGACTTTCCCAGTGTAGACAGCTGTTCTGGCACTGAAGGCTGGACAGGAACCTTGAGCCCTCCGTGTCTGGCTCTATCCCAGCACACACACCTGTACCCACGGCGGCAGCAGCAGCAGCTGCCTGGTGTAAAGGTAAGGATGTTCACGCAAGTCAATGAAAAGGCTTATAAACCAAAACTTTTCCTGGCAGACTATGTGGGAAGCAGAGTTTTGCAGTCTCATTAATTTTTCATGATGATTTAACATACTCAGGAGTCTCACTAACAAAAAGACTGTAGGTCTTCTCAAGGGTATGCACGATCCTGCTGCTAGACTGAAAAAGCAAAACAAAAGAACTCCACAGGAATTGTTCATTGCACAAGGATTTGCCGCAGCCAAAGGAGGAGATGGATTGCTCAGGAGTGCTTGTCTCTCCCTGTCAGGGAGACAGGGAGCTAGATAACGAGGTGACAGTGAAATGCAATGAACCCTCCCCTAATCCCAGGGAAAGGGCACTCTTATCTCCTTAGAAAATACAAGGAAAAAAGCTCTTTTTCTCAAGAGCTCCACTGCAGTTTTGCTGGTGGTACGTTCAAAGAGAAATTTAAATTCCATTATAAAAGCACATTCTTAAAAAGTCATTTACAGCTTTCCAGGAAAAAGCTATTAGTCTAGATGGAAGCTGACCTATAGCAAATGGATTTAATCCAGAAAGAATTCATATTTCTTTTTCATTTGGGAATACTTGTACAGCTGATATGCAAACAAAACTTTGCTAGAGGAAGAAAAAAAAGGGGAAAGAAAATAAAACTAGCTTTTTTTAAAAATGAATTAAATTTTGTGGCACTTAATGTCTAATTGAGCAAAGGTTCTTGATGGAAAAGAGCTCTGGCTGTAGGCAAGATACAGACTCCTGCCATTTTTCTCCTTGTTTTTATTCCCCATTAAGATTCCTCTGTCAACAGGAGAAGTTGTAGTTTGAGTCAGGCATCACACAGCTCCATTCACTCAGTAGGTGTTTCCCATCTTTCATATGCAAAGTGCTTCTTTCTTGATCCTCTCTTTAGTATGCAAAGGGGGAGATGATCTATTTAAAAAAAAAAAGCAGTGCTTATAGAAATGGGCTTGCAGACAAGGGTGGAATTAGGCAGACCGAGAAAGGAGCCATTCCGGCAACAGGCTGAATATTTCTGGCCCATTTCCCTCTCAGAACTACATGTGCTGCCCTGCTTCATGGCTTGCGTGGGACAGCAAGACCAGGGAGTGCCAAAAACTGTAGTGGCTTAGGAAAAGGAAGGCAACCGTATGTTACTATTTCCCTGCCTGCAAAGTTTCCTCCATCCCGGCTCAGCTCTGGGTGCTGCGGAATGAAACCATCCCGAGGGGAATATGCTGGGAGCAGGCAGCCAACGTGGCATGTTTCCAGTAAACCTTGCTGGGGCCAAGTGAGCAGGTAAAGCCTAAAGCCAGGTCCTGCCGCCATCCTCTATGGGGCAGAAGGATGCTGGTCTCTGGAAGAGGGAGATACTCTGCACCAAGGGGTGGACTCATAGCATACAGCCCTTGGCTCCTGCCACAGACCCTGTATCCCACCACTGTTCCACATCCCTGCAGAGCTGGAATGGCAGAAAGCTGTCTCCTTAGAAATCCTGACTGTCTTTCCTGTTTCTTTGTGGGAAGAAGCTCCAGTCCTTTTGCTGGTTCCCCCACACAAGGTAGGTGCCATGGTACTCATCAGTAGTATAAGTACCCTGTTTGTGCCCTGGTACTCAGAGAAGCACTGCTGCACTCAGAGTGACTCGGGCAGGTCCATAAATTGGATTATTGCTCTGTCTAGACATCTCAGGGCAAGAGACAGGAAAGCAAACAGCGAGAGCAACACAGCTCACTGCTGTGGATAATAAGAGCAGTTAACCCCTAAACCATCCCTTCCCTTACACCCTTTCTTTTCTCCTTTCCCAGCATCTCTCTGGTTGCAGCCAGCTGAGCCTGGAGAAGAAAATGGAGGCTGCCAGCTACCTTTGTAGGCTTTTCTGCAGCCGAGACATCATTTCTGCCCACTCAATCCCAAAGAAATCAAATATCTGACAGCCCAGAGTGAGAATGAATGTTAAAAATAAGTCTTTGTCAGTGTCAGCAAGGCAAGCAGAGTCCAACGTGGTACTCTCCCCTCTTCTCCTCATGCCTGACAGCAAACAAACATCAGAAATCCCCAGAAACATTTTTCTAGCATAGTTCAGGGTCCTGAGTGCCCAGAAAAGTAATAGTGACATGGTTTCAGGCAAAGAAGGATCAGCCTATATATCTGGTGCAGACTTCAGCAGACCAAAGGTTAAGCTCACCAGCACTACAGCTAATTGGGAGAGCAGCAAGTGAAGACTTGAACTCTGCTGAGCTGCCAGCAGTGATTATCCAAACTGATCATTATTTGCAAGCTCCAGGTTTCCCTGGAGATTGTGGATAACCAAGGTCACATCGTCATGGAGTTGGAGACGGATGAGCATAAGGGAACTCATATCCGGAGGGTGATTGACAGAGCTGTAATTGTTTAGTCTGAAAAGGAGATAATGAAGAGAAGTCACGAGTGAATGATCCAAACTTGCCAAAGTTATTCCAGAATCTGAAGTCACTGAGCAGGCCAGGGATTGAGTTAGGAGATGACACATGAAGGAAGAGCAGAACTTGACAGCATTTCACAGCAAAGATGGTAAACAAAGAGAGTGTGATTTCATGTGAAATATTAGACTCAACACTACCAACGTATGTGCAGAAAACCTGGAGGCAATCTGCGATATCCAAGAGTTTGGCATCTGCTTTCTCCTCCAGGAGGTTTTGTAGCTGAGAGGTTTGTGGAGGAAGAATTTTTCATTGCATAGTCTCCTGCCTCTCCCTGACCACATTCAAAGTGTATTTTGTAAAAACCCTTTTGTTCTGCCCAGTGTCACATATTCACCCTCAGATGAGGTAGACAGGCTAATTAAGTAATGAAAAGCCTCTGGTCCCAGATTACTGTGCAGATCCAGCAGTTTAAAGGGATAAGAATTTTGCTTTTCCTTTGAAAAAAAAGATCAGAAATATACTACAGGTGTCTTTATAATAAATTATCATGCACTGTAGGAGAGCATCACCTGTTTAAAGTGTGCAAAAATTAGGGAAAACAACAGGATCAAGGTTGAGGAAAAAGTAACTTAGAGGCAACAAAAAGGGAGTGAGAAAAGGTATAGACTTTGTCAAAGCATAACACTACCATGACTTTAGCTCTCTGATGAAAATTCCCTGCATTACAAAGCTACAAACCACAAACAAGTTACTGGACACATGGGAAGAGCGAGATGATTTACACTTCAGGCTTGAGAGCATGGCTTGAGGAACCCTCCAAGTCAGCTGTCCCAAACAACCTCTGCCCCTGCAGCTCACCAGCACTGTAGGGGATGTGGTGGTTTAGCATCTTCCCGTAAGGTTGCCTCTATAATTAATAGAGAAGTGCAACAACTAATTAAAGATGTAATTTTATTTGTTGACTGCCACAGACCGTAATCTTTCCTGGTCTGTCTGCAGCGCTCCTGCCCTGTGCTGCGCCTGAATCCCTCCCCATGCAGGGACATCTCTGATGAGGCTGTAAGAACTCCAGACGAGTTCAGATTGCATCTCCTGAGCAGTTTTGCTGGCACTGCATTTGTAATCTCATATATGACAAGTGTGGAGTCTCCTTTTGTGAACTACCTTTACAAAAAGCTCCAACACAAATCACACGCTTGAAAGGCTAGGTAATCCTGTCACTAATCCACGTGGGACCAGACAGCAAGGACTTCAAGCCGATTGTTGATGTTATTTGACAAGTTCTGTGGGTGACTGGGAGGGATATCATTGTCACAGTTCAGGAGCTTCTGCTTTGCCAGCTGCTCTCCCTCTTGCTGCATTGAACCAGCTCAAGTCTTACCAGTACCTTGCCTTGCAGCTCAGAGGAAAATGAGCACTGGAACTGCTGGGGACAACTTTATCTCAACCTTACCTCACTGAGGTGTGCACAAACCTGTCTGCTGTTTTCTGGCACCTGCTTCAGCACAAACACTGACTTCTTTCCAGCTATTTTGCATCTGCACATCAATTATGGCTTCTGAAGTCAGGACCCAGGAATGTGCTATCTGTGTCTGTAACTGCTGCAGCTTTCTTTAGGCTTAGAAACTAAACATAGCATTGGATGGTGCTTAATCAGTCAAGATTTCTCTGTTACTGGTCCTTGGACTGGTACAGTGTGCAAGTTGAAGTTGAGTGTGATGCCTGTGTCATGAGTGTCCACATCGGCACTGGTGTAACTGCTACCACAAACATTACTCTGCTGTAATGATTTTAATGAAATAAGCCCATTTTGTACAATCATGAAATATAGTTTATCAGTGTTGATAAACTCAACTGATGTTGGAAAGTACACAGCACAGACTGCCAAGGCCAGTATGTCCTGCTTTCTGGAAAAAATAGCAATTTTCAAGCAATACTGAGCTAATAGTATTCTCCAGATTCTTTTGTCTTTGATAATCCCATGCCAGTTAACTTTGGGTGCAATTCCAGAGACGTGTAATCACTAAAATTCTGCCTTTTTCCATGGCTGTGAGAAAAAAAAAAAAAAAAGAGAAGGACTCTACAAAATTTAAAAAACATCCCTTCCCCAACTTTTTACCTTCATTTTTTTCCCACATCACACCAGGTGCCTCAGGCTGAAGTTGATCTCACTGCAACACTCATAATTCTTTGAGACACTTTGTGATTCTGGCTGGCCTGAACTGTTTGTCCTATTGAATCCTGGATGCCAGGCACTGCAGCAAGACACATAATTCAGCTGTAAGAGACTGTGGCACATGCTCTGAACAAGGACCAGAAACTGCTGGTGCTTGCATCTCTTGGGGCAGCAATTCCTAAAGCATTTTGGGGTCAGAAGGACCTCAGTCTATTGTGTGTGAAGGTGTCACACAGACTAAGCAATCCCTCAAAGTATTATTCAAACTTTCTCCAAGCTAGCAAAATCTCTCAGGCTCCATAAATCAAGAACTATAGGAATGAAATAATGTTTTTAATTCCTTAGAGAAAAGAAAGTGTAGCCTGCAGACACCTCAATACTTGGGAACTGGAGTCTGAAAATGATTTGTCTCAGTAAATTCAGCAGACCGAGGACAGTATCGTTTCAAAGGATCTATAGAGATCCCAGTCTGTCCCCTTCCTACATGGAATAAATCTATATAAAATCTGTTGCTGTCATCCTTGGGAGATGTGTGTCTAAAAAGTTCCTGAAGAGCCTAGTGGAGCATGCAGGACATGGGAGCCATTAGGGAATGTGCCAGGCTGGAGGCTGAAGACCCTGTTACACATCACAGCCCTCAGGTTCACTGCTCAGCTGTGTCAGTGCCAGGGATGACTCACTCTCCTGCTGACCCAACATGGAGCAGTGCCAGTCCTTCTGCAGAGCAATCACACTAATTAATCCTCCCAAGGAGTGCAGATAATTGAGTGGCTTCTTGACATGCAGATTCCTTTGGTTTCTGTTTGCCCAGGCCTCTATAATCTCTCTGGGTCCTGAGTTAGGACCCCCCTCCACAGTGAAGTATCTTGGAGAATTTTTGGGTGGGCTATTACCCAATTTTTCAAACTTTTGGAGCAACACACACAAAGGATGGATTACAGGATCACCCATCACCTGAGATCCCTGAGTGAGTCATGGATGTCTTTATAAAAAGCATAATCCAGTTCAGCACTTAGGTTGACTCCTGGTACAGGACATAGTGGATGAGGTTTGACATTTGTGTTCTGTAGGAGGTCTGTGAGCATCTCCAGTTCTCAGGATGCGACTCCTCAGCGCAGCCTTTCAACCTCTCCCCTGTTTTACCTTTCCCTTCATTTCTCTCATAGGGAAAAACAAAATGCAGGACCTTGCCAGACCTGCCTTGCCATGCCAGAGATTGGGAATGCTGAGCTCAGCTACAGTGGCACTTCCTGGGAAAAAATCTGCCCAGTCCATCACTGCCCCATTCCTGCATCCCCCGGACTGGGGGAAGACAACCTGCCCTCCTCCAGCCACACACTTGGGCCAGCCTCCACCCAGTCCAATGGCCAGGTGCCATCAAGCTCCCAGGACTCACAGCAGCACCACCCATATTACCCGTGCAACCAGGAGGAGTCCCAAGGCAGCTATGGCCTGCCCTCGCTCCCTGGGCATGGTGAGAGGCCCATGCTGTGTTCCCACCTTTCCAGTGGTGATCTTGTGCCAGCTTCCCACCATGAGGCCTCAGAAATGCCCTGGAAGCAGTGGTCCCCCGGGCAGCAGCGGCCGGTGCAACATCATGTTGTCACAGTCAGGTAAGAGGCACGTAAAGGGCATCTCAAAAGAGCATCTTCCAGACTTGATGGTGGGAAGTGGGAGGGAGGAGCAGGGGCTGAGCTGGGATGTTATGAAACATAGGTTTGCTCTCCAGCTCAGGGCAGCAGCTGCTCCAAAACACATGGAACGATCCAGTTTGCTTTCTACCTCTGTGTGGGCATACAGAGAGCTGCCATTCCCATACCAGGGAGAGGTGGAATTTCCTCAAGGGACTGGCTGGCTAAATCCAGGGTTACTCAGCCACTCCTAGGTCATGGAGCTGTGAATATGCCCATCTTCTGATACCTTTGTATTTTCTCCCTTTGCACTCCAAGCCACCCAGCTGCCAGTCCTTTATCTTGGCAGAGTTCTCAGTGACAGGAGCAGAGTTCATTCTTTTCCTGCCCCCACAGAAGCTGCTGTCAGTGCTGAAAGGGAGTGGCAGCAGAGGGTAAGTGCTGGCTACAGCTGAGCAGTGAGAGATACAAAAGGAGGGAACATTATTTGGCTTTCCAGGTTGGGCAGCAACCAGGGTATGAATTCTTTGTTGCCCATGACAGAATCCATTTGTGTGCAGAGTGCCTGGGTAACAACAGCCTGAGCTACAACCTCTGCTCCTTCCAGCCAGCACCATCCTTCCTCCTGAATGTGCCTTTTAGAGTCCACTCTTGGCACAAGAGATCATGATCCCTTCACTGCTGCAGCCATAGCCACTGAATCCTAATAAAAGATGGCACAGGATTCCTTCCTTGCTCATGTACAGCATTGCAGTGTTAGGCACAAAAGCCCTTTACAGTCTCATTTTCCAGCCATTTCCAGAGGATTTAATTTGCTTGTGTTTGCAGTATAGAGGAACTGCAGTCAAAGGAGCCTGGATGCTTTTCCTGAATCCTTTTCCAGGATCCTTTTTCATTCATACGCTATCAACAAAATTGCCAACCACATCCTCTGTAACAGGTTATTTAAGTAGGAGGCACAGCTGGATTGCAAATCCCTGGCAGAGTGTGCAGCACCAGCAGTCAGAAAAGTGATAACATAATAATGCCAGAATGAGGTTTTTAATCCAAGCAAATCTGCTTGAGGAGCTATTGTGAGGGAATTAGCACAGGATGGGCAGCGCACTGCCGGAGAGAAACCTTGCTTTGATAATCTGGGGAGGCTTTTGCTCTACTCCTCTCTGTCCTGAATCTACAGAGCATTAGCGTGACGAGCAAAACACAGAATCATTTATTACATGAGCCACCGAGAATGACTCTGCCATGGGGTACTCTCCTCCATTGCTCTTCCATTACTCCCACTCATAACACGGCTAGGAAGGATGAGCTGCCTCAAGGTCACCAGTTGGCTGCTGCATGGAGGGGGGGGCATCTGCCCAACACAGATATTGGAGTGCAGCAAGACCTTCTCCCAGTTTAAGCAGGAGTGTAGGAGGATGAGAGGAGGAGGGAGCACTGGTTGAACAGAGCTTGGCACAGCTGCAGGAGGTGGGAGCAGTTCTCTGGAAGTTGGTTCAAGCCAAGGCTGTGCCAGACTGGGGCATGTTTCAAGGGGATGTTTCCAGTGTAGAGAGAGCATAAAAAAAGGTCCTGCAGATATCTGACCCACCAAGATGCAGCTTTTCTTTCCAGATGCCAGTGGAAGGCTTGTCCTCAGGGATTCATTAACAAACTTTGGATCCCCTGGGGAAGGCTTCTATATTTCCCTCCCACAGAGACCTTCAAGTAGAGTGACAAATGCTCCTCTGGGAAGAAAATCCTGATAAAATATTTTAGCAGCTCCACTGGCATTCTGCTCCTATAGCCTGAAAAGACAGTCTTTGCAGGGGCCCAGGAAACAAATAAGAGTCACCTTTTTTGGAAAAGGTGAAGTACAGGAAGTAAAAACTATCTACAGCTGTTGCTAGCCCAACTCAAGAGATTTAATAAAGAGGTTTGCTTTTGTCAAGAAACACTTTAAGAAGTGCAGGAAAAGCACTTCAACCAGATAGATTTTAATGGCTGAGATATGCAATGGGATTTCTACAGACTGCATTGCTAATGTCCAGTACTGTCTGTGGAGTTTTCTGAGAGGGGCAAAATGAGGAGTGACTACATGGCTTCCCATCCTGTTTGGTTAAAATGGGAGAGGAAAAGGCTCTGTTATTCATTAAACGAATTCATACAGTGCCAGAACTATGTCAGCACTGGCTCACCTTGATGCTTATAGCCCTTGCAAGGTTTAACCTGCTCAGGGATCAGCCCAGCACTGGGCTTCCCAGGAAAATAATAAATGAACACATCTTTTTTCCTTTCTGTCTGCAGACATGACAAAGCTTTCAGGATGCCAAAAAGGTATGTTTAACAGCAAAAGCTTCCTGTCTTTGTACCCTGTGATCAGTGCTCTCCTGTCCTGCTATTAGGAGAAGCAGAGTTTTACTGCGGGTGACATCCCAGCAGGGCCAGCTCCAGAGGCAAGGTCAGCGCTCCTGGGGCTTTCCACTCTTTGGAAAAATCTCCATTTTCTTGTGAGATCAATTTAAACTGTATTAATGAATAGCAACACTGTCTCAGTAGCTGTTCTTGGGCAGGTGCATGGCTCTAACCCATACAAGTAGCCTTATATAAATACAATAATTCTATATGTGTGTGTGTGTGTATGTGTCTATGTGTCTATATATATATGTAAGATTAATCCAGCTTGTTCTATCAGAGGAGCAGTAACAAAAAGAGACCATCCATGAAATTAACTCACCTTTTCAAAAGACAGAAAATTTTAAATACTTTTATCAAAATTAAAATAATTTGATTGCTTTCTACTTCTGTTTAAAGTTGACTTTTGTAAGCTATTGCTTCTGCATGGTTTGGGTAATCCAAATTCCATCATCAGAAACTGCAGATTTTTTTTTGTTGTTGTTCTTTTTTTCTGGTAATTGGACATGGAAATACCCAAAACATCCTCCATAAATTAGGTACACTAATGAGTAAAGAGCAGTTTTGTTCATTTTCATAGTAACAACTTTGTGAAAACAAACTTGATAAGGCAGTTGTAAATTAAAAAAAAAAAAACAAAAAAAAAATCATAAGTCATGTGAAAAGGTGTTTGAAGTGCTTGTGATGGTTTCTAATAATAAAATAGCTGCAGTGGAGTCCCAGGCAAAAGGGGCAAAAGAGCAGGCAAGCAGAAACATTCCATCTCAAATAAAGTTCATGAATATTTCACTTCCCTTCACAAATATTTGTCAACTAGTTTTAAACAAAGAATTTCTTATATTTCAGAAATACATCAGAACACAAAAGAACTACCTAGAACCTTGCAAACCAGAGCAGGAACCCATTCTGCTATCTTATATTTCAACTGATCTTTCTGAGGAAGACAAAAGCCTTGACACAGTAGAACCTGCATTGGTAAAAAATGTGGAGAGTAACTTTCATAGATGATCCTATATGGGAGACAGTTTGTCCCAAAGGAAAAACAGAACTTGGATAGAAAATTTTACACCAGCTCTTTAAGAAAAAGTAACTGGCAAATAATACTTAGGCCAGAGTAAGCTGCTTCCCTGGAAGGATTTTGATGGTATAGAAATGTCATCAAAATTTTGTGAAATGTCATGAAAATTATATGTATTCTAGTGAATACATATGAATTTAGAGCAGTGTCTAAATACACTAATTTAGACCAGTGACAGTGGGCTTGCTCACTTGTTACCTTCAGGGCCTCTTCAGAATAACCTGAAGATTTCTCAGGGTCCACAATCGGAAATCTGCAGCCCAAACTGTTGCAGTCACCAGCTGACATTGCTCAATGTGAGGGAAATGAAGAGGCTCTTTCTAAATGCAGTCTTTGAATTTAAATGTTTAAAGCTTCATTTTGCCCGAGGACACAAGAGTCTGTTTTTTATTATTTCTGATTGAAAAAGCTGGAAAATGCAGGGAGGCAAAATGTAATTACCCGAGTTAATTAGAGCTGCCTGCAAACATCCAGTTAGAGGTGTAATATGTTCATTAATAGCAGCACTAAAGCCTCCAAGCTTCACAATAAATAAGTGCTCAAACCAGAGATCCTGATTTTTTCCTTCCTGTTACTCACACCTCATTGGCTCAACAGAAGGTTTTGTGCTCAGAGCAGAAGCATCTTACCAGCTGCATTTTTCTCCTCCTGTTGCCTGCAGTTACTCCCAGCTGATCGCGGAGTGGCCACTGGCCGTGCTGGTGCTGTGCTCCGTGGCAGCAGTGATCTGCACCGTGGCTGGGATGCTGGTTGGGAATCTGCCTGACTTTTCAGAACCCCTAATGGTAAGTACCTACTGTTGATGCATCAATAGGAACGTAAAGCCACACCCAACTAGTGATATCATCCCTCCAAGATAAGCAGAATGCACCAGTCCTGCACAGCTGCCCCTGACACACAGGGAGAACACAGCCCATGCCATGGCAGACACCACCCCATCCCTCAGCCACGCTGTGCACTCCCACCAGTGCCTTCACTCTGGTGTGGAGACACTGCCAGCACAAACTGGGATTGCTCCCTTTGCTCCCCTTCCCAAGGCTGGAAGGCTGAGATTGCCCGCAGGGAATAGCTAGGCTCAGCAGAGACTGGATAGAACAGTCTGTGCATGAGGCTCTTGATGTGGAGAGCACGCCCTGTTGTGAGCGCTATGCACATCGAATGTTTTCCACGCGGAATGCCACATTGCCTAAAGTCATCCCTGCCTCTTGTTAATGGAGGAATCTTGAAAAAATAAGAATATTAGAGTTTGCAAAAAGGAAAATTAGTCCCATTTCTGTAAGGGACAATTACACTTGAAAAGGAGGGGAGATTCTTAGGAGGTCAGGAAGAGATAATTGTAGCCATTGTTGAGGGAAAGGGAAAGGGAAAGGGACATATTTTTTCTGTCATCTCCGGGATGCAGTATTTCCAGGGAAAGTTCAATTCGTGTATCTCTCCAAGATGCAGTAATAGTCTCATACAGTTTCCATGTGTCAGAGGAGGCCTAAGGACAGCTGAGCAGAAGTGCTGAGCTGTGACAAAGCCCTTTTCCTTGCTGCAGGGTTTTGAGCCACGGGACACTGACATTGGCAGGAAGCTCATTGTGTGGAGGAATGTCGAGAGCCATACAGGCTACAAGAAGACCCTTTCCCTTTCTCCCTATGCCAAGAAGAAAAGGTATTTGAGCTTGGTTTGGGGGGTTTGAGGAAAATGTTGGTTGCAAAGTCACATATTCAATATTCCAAAATATCTTTGTGAATTCCAACATATATCCTATGCTTAAAAGCAACTGAGGCATTGGAGAGTTCGAAGTCTGTGCCTGCAATGGATTTGGGCTGCCTATTGCTGTGTGTGGCACCAGAGCCTTGTCAGTGAATGTAATTCTCAGCCAGACGCTCTCTTGTTAATAATAATAGTTGACAGTATTATTAACAATAATCTGCCCTCTTGCTAGCTATGATGACCTTGGCATTGGCAGAGGACAGAAGGCTGCTCAGGGAGAACAAGCAGCAAGGACACGGAGAATGGTGGAAACCATCTATGGAGCAGATGGATTCTTCTGTGGTCCCCCAGGTGAGTGAAATCTCGATGGGGCAGTAAATACTGCACACCCAGAACTCAGCTGACAGAACTGTCAGAGTTTAGGACACAGGGAATACTCTGAATTTGCTCTAAGCAAGCAGCGTGTACAATTCCACCTGTGAGAGCTCTGACAGTGCCCTCCCAGCACTTCATACCGCAGTGGTCGGAAAAGGGTGGTTCAGAAATTCTGAAGAGTTGTTTCTCCTTCTTAAGTCTTTGTCATACTTCTTGTTTTCCCTTTAAAAATATACCTTGAAAGCATGCATTAAAGGACTAATGTTTTCACCCATATAAAAAGTGAATACCCTGAAAAAACAGTGTATACCCCATTCTCTCTGTCTGCTCCCTCTCCCTTGTCTGCTCCCACTCCCTCTCTGTTCCTTCTTTTCTTCTTGAAAAATGTAAATCGAAGTAAAATCTGGAGAGAGAAACAGAAAACTGCAACACCCCCCAAATTTGTGCCAAAATGGACACTAGTAAGTAGAAAGAAGAGGAACAGCATGCAGATATTTTTATTCTCTTCCCTGCCTTCTATCCACCTTGCAAACAAGTCACACATCAAACCCTCAGGTCTTTGGGGGTTTTTGGCTGAGCTCGAGCTCCTCCCTTGTTCCAGGGGTGCAGAACCAGATGCCAGCAGTCACTAAAGGCAAGCTGACATATGATTTTGAAAATGCCCTGATGTTGCTGACCAATTTCAAGGAGCAAGGTCACACAAAGCACATGCTCACCACTGTCTTGTGACATGCTTCCCTCCAGGGAGTCCTCCAGAGCACTCCTATGGACAGAGATACATATTTCTTTTTTCTATGAAGAATCTACTCCAAACAGCCTGGCTGATTCATCTTCATTACCTAATCCTTTTATAATTTTTTTTCTTCTTCTTTATTTCAGAAAAGAGCTATTCCCAGCTGGTATTTATGTCCACAACTGCTGGGAGCTTATGGAACTTGCAAGCAATTCAGTCTATGTGTCAAATGGAACAAGACAAGGTCAGTGATGGCAGGAAGAACACATGTACAGGCTGTCTCTTTTCTGTCTGCTGCAATCTTTGATGTCTTGCTGAGAGGATGCCAATGTAAGCTACGCAGCAGGTTTTACCTGAAGGATTCCAAAGCATCTCACCTACTTGGCAATACAGGGATGATCCCACCTGCCAGTTGCAAATTAAACAAGAATAAATGGACACTGAACAGGAGCTGGTCTAGAAGCCAAAGGTGTCCATCAGAAACTGCTGAGGATTTTGGGCAGAAGAGCATAATTATGGAAATGGAGCTACCAGCTTGGAGACTGGTGACAAGCTTTACAAGTGGGAAGTTTAATTGGATGAGGTGCATTTGCCGTAGGAGCCAAATTTTCAAATCTGCGGTTACAAAATATAAATTCTGGACAGGGTTTAATTTTTGCAAAAGGCTACCAACTTTCCATAGCTTTGGTGTTTGGGATTTGTCACTGGGAGGATGGACAGGGATGGGTGGTATACCTTGGGTAAAGAGGAAAGGGGAAAAGGGGAGAAGAGGAGAAGGAGGACAGGACAGGACAGGACAGGACAGGACAGGAGAATTACTGCAGTGAATAAGGAACACTGGGGCTGCAAGAGAGGGTCTGACCTGATGCCCCCTCATGTTTTTCAGATACGCTCACATGTGCATTTTAGAGACCTATGCCAGCGCACCGAAGCCAACGAATGCTGCCCGAGCTGGTCCGTGGGGAACTACATTGCTGTCCTGTACAATAGGTCCTCATGTCTGGAGATAACCCAAAGAGACATCTCCCACACCCTGGCCCTGCTCCGTGCCTGTGCTCCAGACTACCACCGAGGTGTACTCACTCCATCCTGCATAGGCCCTGAGGCTGTCAGACAGAAACACTCTCAGTGTGCCCAAGTCCCAGAAAAATGTACTCGCTTCAATGCCATCTACCAACTGCTTCACTTCTTGGTTGACAGGGACTTTCTCAGTCCCCAGACAATAGAGTACCAAGTGCCCTCTCTCAAATACAGCCTGCTTTTCCTGCCTACAAGAAAAGGTGCATCTATGATGGGCATCTACTTAGACAACCTTGAAACCTGGGATCTGTTTGATAACTACACATCTATCACTGGAATGGACTTGGGCCTTAAACAGAAACTGTTCCAGCACTACCTTTTACTTGATACTAAGTATCCAGTGCTGGCAATACTAGCTATTTTTCTAAGCATTTCTTTTTACTTACGCTCAGTATTTATTACCTTGATGGTCCTGCTCGCTGTTGTCAGTTCTTTGATGATCTCCTACTTCTTGTACAAGGTGGCCTTTAGATTCACCTATTTCCCTTTCGTAAACCTGACAGCAGTCATCATTCTCAGTGGCATTTGTGCCAATGACACTTTTGTCTTCTTCGACCTGTGGAACCTCAGCAAGAGCCAGAACCCTTCTGCCGGGCTTGCTCAGTGGGTGAGTCAAACCGTGCACCATTTTGCGTATCTCATGCTGGCCTCATGCTTCACGACAGGTGCTGCCTTCTATGCCAGCTACATCAGCAACATCACAGCCATCCGCTGCTTCGCCGTCTACATGGGCACCTCGGTGCTGGTGAATCTGGTTTTCATGATGACCTGGCTGCCCTCTTCGGCCGTGCTGTACGAGCGCTACATCGCAACAACCTGCGTTTACAAGCCAGAAGCCTACTGGAACAACAGCAGCCACAAGAGAGTCGCTCTCTCCATCCATTATGTCCTCCGGGCTCTCCAGAACACACTGTCCGAAACATCCAAGCTGCTGTTTGAAAAGCTTCTGCCTTGTGGGGTCATCAAGTTTCGGTACATCTGGATCTGCTGGTTTGCTGCCTTAGCCATAGGAGGTGCCTACATTTCCTGTTCCAACCCCAAACTCAAACTCCCGACTCTGGAGACATCGTCGGTCCAACTGTTCAGGCTGAGCCACCCCTTTGAGAGGTACGATTCCGAGTACTGCCACCAGTTCATGTTTGAGAGGCTGGAGCATGGAGAAGGGCAGCGTATGCCTGTCACAATAGTCTGGGGCATTCTGCCCGTGGATAATGGGGACCATTTCAATCCAAAAAGCAATGGCACCCTAGTGACAGACACCACCTTCACCATCCAAAATCCTGATGCCCAGAAGTGGCTCCTCGAATTTTGCCAAAAAGTGAAGAACAAAACTTTCTATTACCCTGATGCAGAGCAGAAATCTACTGTGTGCTTTATGGAGGAGTTTCTCAGGTGGATGGACAGTCGCCAATGCTCCCAGCGAGACCATAGCTTCAACCTTTGCTGTAACCAGTTCTCCTTCCCTTACAGAAGTGAAGTTTTCCTGCACTGCATCAAAATGATGCTCCTGGAAGAGGACAAGGAAGGGGCAGAAACATATGATTTGGGCCTCAGGTTTGATGGGGAGGGAAATCTCACTGCCTTAGTGCTGCAGTTTCAAACTATTTATCACTACAGCTTCAATTACAGCAAAGTCAAACAATTCTATGAGGAAATCAGCCTCTGGATAACAGAGGAAATGAAAACTGCCCCCGTGGGGCTTCAGAACGGATGGTTTACCAGTAAACTAGAGCTGTACAACCTCCAGCACAGTCTCAGCACAGAAACCATGGTGGTCATGGGGCTCTCCATAGCCATTTCCTTCGTGGTGCTGCTGCTCACGACATGGAACGTTCTGCTGAGCATTTTCTCCGTTACTGCCATTGCAGGCACTGTCCTGGTAACCATTGGCCTTTTGGTCCTCTTGGAGTGGCAGCTCAATGCAGTGGAGTCTCTCTTCATTTCAGCTGCAGTAGGTCTCTCTGTTGACTTCTCCGTCAACTACTGCATCTCCTATCACCTGTGCCCCCATTCTGACCGCCTGAGCCGAGTGGCCTTTTCCCTGAAGCAGATGAGCTGTGCCACAGCCATGGCAGCTTCTGCTCTCTTCTCTGCAGGGGTCATTATGTTGCCTGCCACAGTCCTGGCGTACAGGAAGCTGGGGATATTCATCATGATGATCAATTGTGTCAGCTGTGGGTTTGCCAGCTTCTTCTTCCAGTCGCTCTGCTGCTTCTTCGGCCCGGAGAAGAACTGTGGGCAGATCCTTTGGCCTTGTGTCCACACCATGAAAGATTACTCTGATGACTCCGGGCCAAATGGAAACTTTGCCTGTGGGGGCAGCGAGAAGCAAAACCGGTTGCGGAAGGTCCAGGAGTCCAACACTGCAAACGAGCAATACGAGCTCCAGCCCTTGTCCAGGAAACTCAGCGACAGTTTTGACAACAGCACTTCCACAAGCAAGCTGTCCAACCAGCCCTCTGTGCTCTCTGAAGACATACAAGTTGAAGACAACAGATGCCCTCGAGTGGGAACGCACCCCTCCCTGGAAAGAGAGAGACAGAGTCTGCAGGAGACCCTTGGAGACCAGCAGGTCGGTCTGTGCCAGTGTCCCGCCTTGCAAACTTCCTCTCCTTACAAGCACAGCACCTCAGAAACAGAAATTCACAGGGAGAGACTCTGCCGAGATTGTCACTGTCAAAAGTATGGTCTGAAAGCATGGGATGGATCTGGGCTGGACCACATCCAGCCAGCCACCATGAAAGAAGAAGGGCAGCTCAATAAATCCCAGTGCTCCAGTGACACTGCCCAGCAGCAGCCCGATTATACCTCAGACCACAGCCCTCTCCCTGCTGCTGACATCTACAAAATTCACAGATGCCTTTGTTCTCTTGGCAGCTCTTTTGATATGCTCAACATCTCCAGTGAGACATCGATCAGTGATTTCGAGCAAGGCCTGAAGCTCGCTGAATCAACCAGTTCCTGTCCCGATGCCTTAGAGCTGTCTGACTCCTATGGTAACACAGAGCGAGGTTACCTGAACGGGAAGAGAGATACCCTGCGGCTGGACCTGAGGGAGACTGTCTTTGATGTCTCTCCAGCTGCATCACAGCAGAACAGCTCTTCATGGAAAAATCGGTTTGGATTGGGAAACGAAGGGCCAGTCGTGCTACCCAACAGCCAGCCGGACATGCCTGATGTTTGGATCAAACGATCCAGTGCACAAAGTTCCAGTTACAACAGCTGAGACCTTGCAGAAAGCAAAGCTGCCGCTAGGGAAAGGGGAAGCCTGAATGTCCTTAGAGCTGTAAATACCAATTTTTTCCTCCCACCTCTCCTAGAGCTGAGACTATTTCTTAGTATTTCAGCTGTGCAAAACGAGTGTTTTCACAGAACCAGCAGATCTGATGCCATTGAGAGGACGCGAGAGCCATCTTGTTGGACTACAAGCCCTTTGACTGACAGTGTCTGGTGCCATGTTCACAGCTGTTCACAGGACTTACCGAGTAAACCTGGTTTGTCATTTCCTACAAGGTGATTAGGTATTGTTTTCTTGAGAGAAATAATGAGGTGAAACTCCCCAGGTATTTAACGACAGAGCTCATGTAAAAAACAACAAAAAAACAATTTAAAAAAAAATCCAAAACTGAACTACTGAAAATCTAGATATCAAGTGAAGTGTATTGTTAATAACAAAAATAAAAGTATTTCATTTTCTACTTTATGCAAAGCCCAGGTCCACAGATCCCATCAAAATATTATTTAAATATTATAAAAAAGATATTATAAAAAGTCCTGTCAAGACTTTCAAGTTGACACAGCCTCTTCTTGACCATGGGAGATGCTGCAGAAACCAGCCCAAATCTATTTCCAGTAACAACTTCTGTTTGTTTTATCTGAAGGAATTCTAATACTGCCAAAGACTTTCAGAGTGAATTTCCCCCTTGAGGAAAGAGTCCTCTTCCCCCCCAACTCAGGTGCCTTGTTGTGTCCTCTTCACAGCATGTTTCCACTCAAGGCATTCCCCACAAACATGTAACTTTTTAAAATTCACATATCTGGTGAATCTTGAATTTTAGGGTTTTTTCCCCCTTCTACCAGAAATAAACAGGAAAACAAGCATTTCTTTGCCCTTATTTGTTGAAAAATACAACATTCTCTCTACAAGTTGACGTACAATAAATGCTTGTAAAGAACTTTCCTAAAATCTGTGTGATGCTTCATTTTCACCATGAACACTGTGGTTATTAATCTTTTTGGTGATTAATATATTCTACAAAGGAAAATATACATCTTTAAAATACTTATTCTTCTGACACCCATGAGGTGTCCCTGTGCTGTGGAAGACAGACACCAACTTCCTGATATCCATTAGGGACATGGACTTTTAAAGCTAATACCAGTGTCTGAAGTATGTCAAATATGCCAGTTTCACGGTTTTGTATTTTTCATGTTTCAGTTTCATGGTTTTTTACTGAAATTGTCATAATGGATATTTAGGTGGGTGTTTGGGCAATCAAAGCCATCTCAGGCTGAGAGTGCAGCACCCTCCTCAGGGAACTGCTCTTGGGAGGGATTTCCCACCCATTATGAAAACCATGTTAACTAACACTGCAAAAATGTCTGTTAAGTCGGGAAACATTTTATACAGTCACCTCATGTCACCTTGCGGCATTAAAGAGTAATTTTAGTACCTCACACTCTCACAGCTCTGGCTCCTACATGTCCCCACAGACGGCTACACACCCCTTGATCTTCGGGCCTCGAGTGCCCAAACCACAGGGTGAGGCAGTGGGAAGCAGTGAAGGAAGGAAGGAAGGAAGGAAGGAAAGAACTGCGCTCAGCCTTTTCCTGAGGGTAGGAGCCTCGTCATGGCCGCCAACGCCTTCCCTGAGGGAGGGGGCGCGAGGCAGAAAACGGCGCGAGGCAGAAATGGCGCGAAAGAGAAGCGGCGCGAGCGCCGCGCCCCCGCTCACTGCTCGCTCGC
>VXAC01008520.1:171438-202275 GCA_013399225.1 Rhipidura dahli
GACCCGGACGCGCGGCCCGCGGCAGTGACCGCCCGCGCCGCTGCCTGGTGGTGGCCACGGCCCACGTGGCCTTTCCCACGGCTTCGCCACGGAACATGGCACTGCCGAAGCGAACGGCCCCCGCTCCCACGCTGGGCCTGTTGGATCGGCAATAATCGTCAGAAACGTGATCATCAAAGGAACACTTCGGTAGGGTCATGTCACATCCTCCCAAAGGCGTTGCAGCTCTCCCAGCTTATTCTTCTGCCCAGTGAGCATGCTAAAGATTTAGGATAATTCTTAGAGCTCATTATAGGTTATGGCTTTCCTGCAAGGGCAGCGCAGGGGCAACACTGACCTCTGCTCTGGTGACCAGTGACAGGAACCCAGGGAAGAGCAAGAACTGGGTCAGGGGTGGTTTAGGCTGGATATTGGGAAAAGGCTCTTCCGCCAGAGCGTGGTCGGGCACTGAAACAGCTTCCCAGGGAATGGTCACAATGGCTGCCAGAGCTCAAGGAGCATTTGGACTGCACTCTCAGGCACGGGGTGAGATTGTTGGGGTGTCCTGTGCAGAGCCAGGAGTTGGACTTGTTACCAAAAACCTCTGAAAATGCTGGGAAAAATAAGACTAACATTGTCTTTAGTGTTCGTGAATAAGGCATTACTTTATTCTTGACCAAGAGATGTTTGTGTTGCTGACAAAAGTTCCGACTTCTGCACCAACCCGAGACACAAAACTTTTTCGCTTACACATTTTTAGCAAACGAATGTTCATTGGTTCTAAGTTACATAATTCTCTTTATGAATTAGTATTCTATCCTCTATCAGTTATTGATTTCTTGCTCCTCATACTAATCTGGCCCACTTTCATTAGTCCTTTTATCATTTTTTCTCATGGGGAGTTTCCAAATTTCCAGGCTTCAATCTCCTCTGTGTCTTCTGGTTACTCCAGAAGGGCCATAAATTTAAGATCCCAGGTGTCAAATCTTCCACTCCTTCATGCTTTGTTTATTGGAGCTTGTCAGGATTTGTTTTAGCAAACTTAAGGTTTTGGTGATTTAATGATCAAAGTACCGGTAAGTGTCTATGAAAAAGAAACTTAGATAGTGCTGACTAAAAATAGGCACACTTACAATTATTTTAAACAGCTAATTAAAAATTAGTTAGGAAAGTTACATCATTTCCAACAGATGATCCTCGTGGGTCCCTTCCAGCTTGGAATGTGCTGTGATTCTATGAACCTTAGCTTTGCTGTGTTTTGTGTGAAACAGCAGCCAAGTGCTGACCATTCCAGATGTATTCCCTTCTGCAAGCTTATGGATGTACAAAATAAACTTACTTGTTCTTCTTTCGTGCTACAGAATTATTCCTTGCCATATTTGTGTTCATGTTTATGGCCTTATCAGCTCAAACTGATGGTTTTTTGTACTTCTATATTCAGCAGCTGTAAAAGAAAGTGTAAAATAATCTTGTTGCTCCTGTCTGTCCTGTAGAAAAGCAAAAAACAAAAGTCAGAATCTTCAGTAATATTAGTGAAGCTGTGAATTAAAAGCAGTATAATTTATAAACTGGCTTAGGGTATCAGGGCTGCCTGTCTTGAGTCCATCCTCAATCTCTAATTGATTAAGATTTTTTTGTATGGTTTAAGCTTGTTCTATCTTATTTTAAGCCTTTTGCAGAAGTGTAATGCAGTCAGCTTTGTCACAGTGGAAAGATATCTAATGTTTTTTGGTGTTCTTTTTAAGTTTGTAAATCCAGCAATGGGGAGGAAGCTTATTTGGTTGTACTGGAACCCACACACCAGGGTCTGTGTGACTGGGGAAATTTAACCTATCTTCTCAATTCTTAAAAAGAGGATGCTTAGGTTTTGGGGCTCAGAGAAAGACAGAGGAGTGTGGGCATATTTTGGTTTGTTGCTCCTGTGCCTTATACAGGTTCTGGTTTAATAGCTCAGGGTTTCAGTCTCTAAAACTGTTCCTTCACCAGAATTAATGTGTGGGAATAAAGAACCAAAAATAAAAAAAATGGGATTATTAAACTCTACCATAAGATCCAGACCAAGTTTTTAAATCTTCCTGTTAAAAACATTTAAGACACTCTATATATTTGGTTAGTATGTGTATTCTGTAGAATACATGTATGCAAGTATTCAGAGTTTAAAATTTAGAAAAATATTTTGGGTCTTTTAACACTTGGATCAATGAACACTCCTGGCTCTATCAAATTTTCCCACTGTAGAGGGTAGCAAGGTAGATAATGTAGTTCCAATTTGACACACAAACATGTTTTAATTAGTATCCCTGCTTATTACAGGCATCTGCCTGTAATTAAATGGTGCTGTAAGCAGCTACTGGATGGGATTAATGCATTATAAACTTAGTTTGTCAGCTTCCAAAGTTCCCTGCCTAAAAACATGCCTGAAACCCCAGTGCAGGCAGGAGCTCAGGAACATTCTCTCATGTCAGGGTACGATTAAGGTTAAATGCTGAGAGAGACTAAAGTACATCAGCTCTTTTTTAAAAGACTGAAAAAATGACCCTTTTTTGTGGTATTTCAGGCAGTAACCTGAACCATGGATTTCCTTATGGTCTTGTGCTTCTGGGTTTGGGATGCTGGAGTTGCCTGGTAAGGGAATGTTGGCAAGATCCAGGGGAGGAAGACGACAAGATATTGCTGAGATGTAACGGATGTGTTTTTCCTCCCCTCTTTTTCCAGCTTAGACAGACCATGACAAAGTTCTGCCAAGAGCATTTGGCTCCAAAGGCCCAACAGATTGACCAGGAAAATGAATTCAAAGGCATGCGGGCAAGTATTTCATGTGTGGTTCTGAAAGCCTCTCCGAGCTTTGATCTCTGCATTAGTCCAGACAATCCCAGGCCACACCACAGGAACATGTGCATTAACTTTTCAAACTTAAAAGCCACAGAGAAAACTTTTTTGGATTCCCTGTTTTGTTACCAACTTTCAGCAACCTGGGGCAGAACCCAGCGATAATAATAATAATAAAGATTGATAATGGTCTCATTTGAATTCTTATTGTGGGATTTCTGCCTGGCTCTGTTCAGGCTCCTTCTCCAACATGTGCTTGGTATACTCCTGGCTCAGTCCCCTTCTTGGACGTGAATTTCCTCTCAGATTTGCTGTGAAAATATTGTGTGCAAATGCTGAAATGTGGAGTTTGACGGTTGAGCTGATACTTGCCTTTCTAATAAACCAAACAAGTTCTGTGCCACAGGGTGCTTTGATTGGTGGAAATGAGAGATCTGACTCTTGGTTTTTATAAGCTCCACAAGACTCAAAAAACTCTAAACATCTGCCAGTATTTCCCAGTGTTCTGATGTTGACATTTCCAGGGCTGTATGTGCAGCTTTGAAGTGAAGTATATAAATTTAGCCTGGCATTCCAGATGTCAGCCAGAGCTATTGTATGATGCTTTTTGAAGTCTCTGGAGATATTCCCTGATAATTATTGCTGGACACTGAGGCCATGTGAGGAGCACTTACTTATGTGTCCATCACATAGAGAAAAAGAGCAGCAGGGAGATGGCCCCACCAGGATATGTGTAGGCCTCCCTGGTGACAACATCCTTTGCTACTGGATTTTGTCATGGCTGTAACATTCCCATTTTTTTTAATCTCCCCCAGGGAGGCTTCCTTGTCTTTAGTTGCCAGCTCCTGATTTACTGGAAAGGTTTTAAAGTGCCAGCTCATAGCACTGCTTCATATTTCCAGGGTGTTGGTAGTGGATAGTTTTATACCATTTCACAAAAATTTTCCTTAGAGTGGGCAAAGAGTTAAATCTTAAGAGGTGTTCTTCCAGAATTAAATTTAGGCATGTAATTTTCACTGAATTCCACAAACTGCTCCAGTGTGTAGCATGGCCAATGTCCTTAAATCTGTGTGGTTTCTCAGTTCCAAGGATGGAGCTGCACTGTGGGAGGAGCAGGTATCAACGTATTTGCTTCATGATATCTCACAGATAAACACATGTGTCCGGTGAGCTACCTGGGGAAACTTGTTATGCTGATGCCCAGACTGCCAGTTTGGGCTGATGGCTTGTTCTGTATTCGTAGGACTTTTGGAAGAAACTTGGAGAACTGGGAGTTCTGGGGATCACAGCCCCTGGTAAGTCTGTTCCCATCTTTTACCTTCTGATGGGTGATTCCTCAAACAAAAGAGAGACCACTTAAATTCTCACTTTCCACTTCACAACAGCCTTGTCTGTGATGTGACATCTATTTTGTCCTATCTTTGTGTTTTAAAAAACTTTTTCCCAACTGTAATTATTCTTCTCTGACTTTGAACCCTTTGTCCTTGTTAGACAAAATGTCTTTCACAGTTTAAAAGCACTGCTCAGAAATGGTTTCTGCAGATGTAACATATGTAGCTCAAATATACACACATTGTGCCTTTCTAATATGAAGCAAGTTTTCAAGGAGGAGATCTAGAGATAAAAGTATCCCAGAACAAACATCCATCTGTAATGGGAGAAGTTAAAGGGTCTAAAATAATGGCCTGAAAAGCTGTGATAACTAATGGACAGCTGACCACAGCCAACCAGTCAGAAAAAAATCAGGGGAAATCTTATTCAGCCTTGTGCAGGTTAGTGAAAAGTGTTGTGATGAATGTTACAGATGAGTGTGGTCATGCTGAATGCACCAAGGCAGGGTAATGAGGAGAAGCCCTTAGTGGAGAAAAGCTGTTGATGGGGCCTTTCTTTCCCCATGGAAAAGTCTGTTTTCTAGATGTGGCTGTGCAAAGGCTCTGCAGAATCCAGCTGAATAGCAATGCGTCAGAATAATGCCTCTGCCTCGCTTTCAGTGCTGAAAGACTCTGCATTTCTGATTTCTTTCTTTCTCTCTCCTCTTCCCCATTTACTGCTGCTCCTGTTTTTCCTCACTCTTACCTTCTTTCTTCTTTGATGTTGTGCCTGAGGCTTACAGCAGTTTCCCACACTATAAATAAGCCATCCCCTCACGCGTCCTGTCCTTCTTGATTTCCTCAAAGGTTTACCTCTCAAACCCTCCTACATCCTGGATTTTTCACCTTATTTTGGATTGTGGAGTTGCATGTTTCTTTATTGACATTGGTTTTGTTGGAGGAGGTGGAGACTGGGATTTAAGATGTGAAAATTGTGTGGAATCTTAGGAGGGTGTACACAACTAAATGGCATGTTTGGGCACCAGTGCCTGAAGTCTGTTAAGGGAACATTTTGAATAACAGTGCTATTTGTTTTCCTCCTAAAACTAAAAGAACTGTGGTGTTTGTAATTTTCCATTTGTTTTATAAAGTGTAAGGTAAAGAAATGTAAATATATAATTTCCATGGAATGATAATACAGGCATGTCATATACAAAGGGTAGCTTTGAAAGGGCAGCATCACTCAAAACCACACCATGGTTTGTGTTATATGAGGAGGTGTCTGGCAGGATCTTTCTCTTCTTTCTGGATTTGTGCTGCTCACAGTTACCTCTCCTTTCTTGAGGCAAAAGCACCAAACCCAGCCATTCAATAGGAATTAATAAAAAACTGTCTTGTTTTGGCATTCATGAAAAATTGTTAAACCCATTTTTTACGATGCTGATAGCAAACCCCTAAACTCAGGTTCATGGTAGAGAGAGGAGATTTCAGAGGATAAAGGGCCCTGCAGATAAAGGCAGGAGTCGAAATGAGGGACATGGGAGGAAAGACTATGCGTGATGCCAAGAGCTGTGGTGTAAAATTGAGAAATTTGGGACAGCAGCCCCTTGGAGCTGTGCCCTTTGGTCACTGTTTGCTCTTACCCTTGTTACTCTTGCTTGCAGCCTCCACACTGATGACGAGTAAGTGCTCCCAGCTTATCTCCCCAGCTGCTTCTTGGTGTTCATGTCCTGTCTAGTGCTTCTCTTAGCAGTACAACCACTTGCTTCCTACCCAAAGAACAAAACTCTTAGGTTGGGAGGTTACTGTATTTCTGTGTATATAAATGTGGTTTTAGGTATATGTGTATATGTTTACATAGGCTGTTGGCTTCTCAAGGCTATTACACATTTCTCAGCCTTCTCTTTTTACCTGCCTTCTCTCTCCCTGTTCTACTGTGTGACTTTAATCTTTACTATTAGTTTTGGACTCAACTCCATGTGCCTAGCTGGGCTTCCAGTGCTGCTCTGTCTCACTTCATCCTCTCTTGAAATCTATATGCTTGTCACTAATGAATTACATTTACAGATCATTCCCCTTCTCAGTCAGCCACTCATAAAAATTCTGGTGTCCTGTACATTTGTGGGCTTAGAATAAGTCCTTAGTGCCACATTTTTGAGCAGTTTGAGGATTCCTCACTTGTTTAGGGGCAAACATACATGGATTTTTCAAACCTTGCCTGTGTTCCTTTGTTCTCACCTTAAGGAGGTTGCAACTTGGTGATTAATCTTCGTGATAATACTAAGGTTGGTAAGAAGGACTCGTTATTGTGCAATGTCAGTAGCATATTCAGGATGCGTCCTTGTGCATGTTCTACACATAAACGTGTTATACAAGTCAAGTATGGGTTATGCTGAAGACAAAATATCCCTGTGACTTTAAGATGAGAAAACTGAAATTCAGAGACGATGGGGAAAGCCAGAAGTGCCCGGATCAGGGACAGCAACAGTCAAATCCAGAGACATTCAAAGCATCTTGGAACTCATTGAAGACTGCGCCCAGCCGCGGGATCTTGTGCACGTGGTGGGTAACCCAAGCTTTTTCCTTTCTTCCCAGCGGAATACGGTGGATCTGCCCTGGGATACCTGGACCACGTGCTGGTGATGGAGGAGATCTCCCGTGCATCAGCGTCTGTGGGGCTCAGTTATGGGGCCCACTCCAACCTGTGCATCAACCAGCTCGTGCGCAACGGCAATGAGGCCCAGAAGCAAAAGTACCTGCCCAAGGTATGCAGCTGGAGGAGGGGCAACACTGGAAAGCATTTGGGTTCTGGCTGTGAGGATGAATGTCTTTCACAGTGTGTAACATCTCAAGCAGATTTCAGTGACCAAACCTTAGGAAATACTGACCTTGCCAAACTTTCCCTTCTCTAGCATGTAAATTTTTGTCCTGTTAATCCATATTGACTTCATCCCATGCCCAGGTCCCTGTCTGCAGGCAGCACAGCCCAGCTCTCTAGAGCTGTGTTACTAAGGGAGGCTTTGAGGTGACACTGTAAAATATTCTTCTCAATTCCCAAATCATTTTAAGATCTTTGAAAGAAAGCCTCTGCTCTTTTATTTTATATTCTCCATTTCTCACTGCCCAAATGCTTGGCTGTTAATTAACTACATTTGAAATACCATCATCACTTGGGGCATTGATGTTGTAACTGAGAATTGCATTAAATAGATTCTAGTTTTTCAATGCATGGGAAAAAAAATGAGCACAGGGAAACCCAGCTACTGAGATTATCGGTGAAATTATCAGCACAAGAAGTTTGATGTAAACAATGTGCAAGGTACAGTGTCACTTCCTCAAAGCACTGTGCAGCCTGCAAATGTGAAAGCCCAAAGTGTCCTCCTTCCTCAGGTGTATTTTCATGCTTCATTCTCTGCCTTTCAATGAGGTGTCACTTCAGCTTGACTTGTTTTGGTTCCTGACAGAGCACTTACAAGTGCTTAACTAGATTTGAGCACCTCATGAGGACCTCTGTAGCAATGCACTGATGGATTGAATTGGTTGATTGTACATCTTAAGCATTGAGTCTGCTTTTACAAAAAAAAATGTATAGCTCAAAAGGAGAAGAAGATGGACAAAAGTATACAGGGAGGAAAAAAAAGGCAAGGAGAAAAGAGCAGGATGAAAAAACAGTGAAGCGGAAGCAACGGCTCTGCCAGAGCCTGGTGTGAGCAGGCACAGGAAGAGGGTCCATCTGCTATTGTGGGGTGAGTGTGGGGGACTGGGCTATGAGAACACTGCAGAGAACTTTCCCATCCCTTTTCATCCCCTCACTGGCCTTTTGTGTTCACCAGCTCCTGTTTGTGTAAAAGGGCAGCAGAAAGCCCAGGCAGGAGCTGGGGACAGGCATATGGCTGCCTGCATGGTTCCTTGGCACCTTCCTCGTGTGTTGTACAAGCAGGGCTGTGCTTGTCTAGCTCAGACAGAGCTGAGTCACTATTCTCATCCCACTGGGATTTGGTTCTGTTCCCTCCGCACAGCACAAGGGAGCTCCTTGTTTGGGCTGTGCCGGGAACAGGAGCTCTCTTTGCGTTCTTGCAGAGAACAGCAACTGTGGAGGTTCAGTGCAGGGAAACAGGCAGGGGGGCTAAAGAGGGAACACAAACAGTGCTGCTGGTCTTCATCTTTTGCTAATATTTGTCTTTTCTTCCAGCTAATCAGTGGGGAGCATATTGGAGCCTTAGCCATGAGTGAGCCAAATGCTGGCTCTGATGTTGTGTCCATGAAGCTGAAAGCAGACAAGAAAGGTAAAGCCTGTCCTGTGCTGCCCAGGGAGGTGCTGGAGGCCCCATCTCTGGAGGTGCTCAAGCAACATGTGGACATGGCATTCAGTGCTCTGGTCTGGTTCACAAAGTGGTGATGGGCCAAAGATTGGATTCAAGGATTTTGGAGGTCTTTTCCAACCTAAGTGATTCTGGGAAGCCTGTTAGGGAATAAATGGAGTGAGAATACCAGTGTTGTTGTCATGAGCTAACAGATTTCATGTCTTGGCTTCCAGGAGACTACTTTGTTTTGAATGGGAACAAATTCTGGATCACCAATGGGCCGGATGCAGATGTTCTCATTGTCTATGCTAAAACTGACATGAACGCTGTCCCGGCCTCCCGAGGCATAACCGCCTTCATCGTGGAGAGGGTAGGTTTAGTCATTCCCATAGGGTTTGTTTTAAAGCAGAATCCTTCACCCTAACTGCCTCATTTGGAAGTCAGCTGGTTTTCCTTCCATAACTGCCAGCCTCTTCCTCAAAGACAAACCACTTTCTGCCTCTCAGGTGGGAAAGGAACCTTTAATAAAATAAAATCTGACATCAGTAAACCTTCTAAAACTTCATTATTAGAATAGTTCAGTTACTGGCAGAGCTTCCAACCCTTGCTATAGGAGAGCCTGTGTTGGCAGGTCTCCAAATAATCTATTTGCTCTTTATATGCATTAGAAAATGGGTGCACAGGGTTCCTATGTGTGTGCTTCTCTGTCCATTTGTTTTCTCTGCACTTGCGCTTAGACCTGGTCTTGTTCCTAAGTCACTTTATCTCCTTCCTGGCACCCTGCACATGTTCCCGTGGTCAGGGGAATTTCACAGATCTCTCGTGATTTTCTTCAGTCTGTCGGAACTGAGACATGAAAGGTATTTTTACTGTCTTGACTTTGCAGGGAATGCCAGGTTTCAGGACAGCCCAGAAGCTGGATAAGCTGGGAATGAGAGGGTCTAATACCTGTGAATTGATCTTTGAAGACTGCAAGATCCCCGGTGAGTTGGGTTCAAATCATGGTGGTTTCCTCTCTTCTTGATCAGATAAATTGGATCACTAATTACACACATGTTCAGCCCATGACCCCAAGGGCTTTGCAGATGCTTATCTGCTCTCTGGCAGCCTCCGAGGGAGCTGGTGGAACTGGAAAAGTGCAATCTGCTGGATTGCAGGGAGGGAGCACATCCCTTGTCAGGTCACTGCTCTTTCACCCTCATGGACCTAGTTCTTAACCAGTGCTTCTCCAAAGCCTTTCTGAGGCTTCCCAAGAAACTTGTTTCCAGTAGAGCTACCGTCCTTGTGTGGAGGTGAGCTACTTTGCCCTGAAGGTTTTTTCACTGGAGACTTTCCAACAGACTTTTGTAACATTTCTGAGTTCTTCTGGGGCCAGGGCCTGAAAATGGACATCCTTTCCCCTGTTAGTTAGTACAGCAGTGGCCTCTGTAGTAGCAACATTTGTTATCCCAGTGGCAATTTTTGTTGATAGAAAAATCCCTGCCTTTCTAGAGCAAATGGAAAAGATGTCTTATCCAGAATCATAAAAATCCTGATTGTACATTTGCAGAGCAAGGAGCTCTCCTGCTCCCCATAGACACCTTCAAAAGTGAAAGTGGAAGAGTTTCAGCTTAAGTCTGACATTTCTAACTGTATTGGATCTCTCCACCCTGAAATCATAAAGGCCAGTGCCCCAGCACTCTGATCATGTCCCGGGAGTCATCCACAGGGAACAGCATGTTCTCGTGGAAAGAGGATGATGACATGAAGAAGCCCATCCCTGCAGTGTTGGATGTTAATGCACTTGGCACTCTGGCCATTAATGCTCCTCCTGATCTTTGGCTTTGGAAACTGAAACATTTTTTTCCAGGAAATTGTTCAGGCTATTCAGTCATTTTTCATAGAATCCTAGGATGGTTTGGGCTGGAAGGAATCTTAAAGCTCATCCAGTCCCACCCTCTGCCATGGACAGGGACACCTTCCACTAGCCCAGGTTGCTTATCCCCTCAGTGAACACAGGCCTTCAGAGAGCAGCTTGTTTGAGTTTTGCACATAAATAAATCCCTTTTCCATTTCTCTTTGCAGCTGAAAATGTCTTGGGAACACTGAGCAAAGGAGTCTACGTTCTGATGAGCGGATTGGACCTGGAGAGGCTTGTGCTATCTGGGGGCCCTTTGGGGTAAGGGTTTGTCATCTTTTATAGGTTGTAAGGCCAGAAGGGTGCTTGGTGATTGCCAAGCCTGGTGGCGATCCCTTGGGATGCAGCTCTTGGTAGGATATATCCCGGATGGAGAACTGGGTTACTGGAGCAACAGAAGAGGAGAGGCTGGGTCAGGTGTGGGAAGGAAGCAAAGTGCAAGGAAGCAAAGATCCCATGGCTGCTGGGTGTCCCAGTCAAAACCAGCACAGAACTCCAGCACCAGCACAGCCGCTTGACTGGACTCTCCTGGAGGTGCTCAGGGCCTTCTCAGCAGCCACTGCTCACTCACGTGTGCTTCACCTCATCCCTGAGCTCTCAGCTCCTCACACATTGGTTTTCCAAATTGAAAGCATCTCTGTGGAGCCCCCTGTGAGGGGCAAGAGACAGGAGAAGCAACACCAGAAAGAATGTTTGCAAGTCTGCCTGCCAGTGTCCACTGACCCTCCAGAGGAGGCTTTGGAAATGATTGGTCTTGATATAAAAATTTCCAGGGATGATAAATCTGCCTCAGTCCCCAGCTGCTGGCTTGTGTATCCCTATGTTATTACTCGGAATAGCCAGCTCATTTGTGTTACCAATTCCTTAGACACACTACCCAGAGAGTCACAAACTGGTTTGTTCTTCATTTATTCAATCCTTAAGCTCCCCAATAATTATTGGCATCCCACAGTCCTTTTGTCCTCCCGAGTGGTCTCTCTGGGCTAATCCTCATGTGGAAAGACCAACTTCCATAAAGCAGGAGGAGGATTTTTCCCCTCCTTGTTCTTACCTGTGCTTTTTTTTTTTTTTTTAATGGTATTGGCTGGTACTCCTTGAGTTGGGGGGCTCTGGAGATAAGAGGCAGCACAAACTGTCCTGGCTATGTTTGTGAGAAAGCTCTTCAAGTCTCAGTCCCCTGAATTAAAAGGTCAGACCTTCCCACAGAATGTCCCAAATGAGCACTAGGGACCTTTCGATTTTGTTCTTAGCCTTGTTTGAGTGGAGCTGTAGGAAGAGAGCAGGATATCACTTTAGCTATGAGAACGTTTTTGCCTTGGGTTATGCTTCCAAAGTTAAATCATTATTAATTAATAGTTCTGCTGTTTCCCATTTCCCTCTGCTCTTCTTAGGCTCATGCAAGCTGTTCTTGACCATGCAATTCCATACCTGCATGTCAGAGAAGCATTTGGACAGAAAATTGGCCACTTCCAGGTGAGGCAGGAAAGGAATTGGGAATTTTTTTTCTCTTTAAAACTGAGAAGACTGAGAGTTTTGTCCTGGTGGGGACTGTGCATGGCAAAGGTCACCTGGTGTTTATGCTCGGGCTGCACGATGTGATAATGAGCAGCCTGAGCTAATGGAAGGTTCCTGCTCATGGCAAGGAGATGGAACTGGATGAACTTTAAGGTCCCTTCCAACTCAACGAAGCCTGGGATTCTATGATGTGGTGAGAAGGTGGAAAGACTTCTGAGCCTGCTCCCCTGAGGTCGCTGTTGGTGCACGAAGGACTGTGGCTGATATCTAGGGGTCTGTGAATTAGCAGAACCTCCAGCTCCCTCATGTCTGCTGGCTCCATGTTTCCTCCTGTGTCTAGTTTCTCTGAGATATTTTGGAGAACAGTTGGTCCCCCTCACTTGTGTTAATTACCATCCCTTGTCTTTGGGCTGTGCAGCTCATGCAGGGAAAGATGGCAGATATGTATACGAGGCTCATGGCGTGCCGGCAGTACGTCTACAACGTGGCCAAAGCCTGTGACCAGGGCCACTTCAATGCCAAGGTGAGCTCAACTCCTACCTGGGCTGTGTGTCCTGGGGCAATTCCTCCAGTCCCAGAGCCTTACCTGGGGGGAGCCTCTTCTGTACAATTAGAGTCCTACCAGCCCAAAGGGTCTTTTTTTCACACCCAAAGTACCTTTTTTTCACTCACAAATTAAAAGCAAGCCTCCTTTTACAAGGCAAGAAATTTAGCAGCATCAGTAGATGTTTATTGGCAGCCCAGACAGATGTCCTGGCTGTTGTAAGTGCTGTAGCAGTTGTTAGAGGTGCTGTCACCTCCACCTGTCACCACACCTCTATTAGAGGAGGATGTTGAGTGTTTAACAGTGGGAGCACAGAGCTCCACATCCCAAAGCAAATCACATTGGTCTCCTGGGTGATTGATGGGCCTTTGTGAGATACCAGCTTCTCTGGTGCACTTTTTTTTTTCCTTTTTCTGTCTTCATGTGGCCTTTACAGACCTGCCATGAGAGTTCTATAGTGACAGGGACACTGCTTGAGCTTTCTGTCCCTGTGCTTTGTGATCAAGTAGTTCAGGGTTCTTAGCAGGTGTCTGTAGAGTGATGGCAGGGTGAGGGCAGCGCAGGGACTGGAGACAGGCAGGTGACACCTTTCCTCACTGTCCCATTGTGACTGTCCCATAGGACTGCGCCGGAGTGATCCTGTATTCAGCGGAGTGTGCAACGCAGGTGGCCCTGGATGGGATCCAGTGCCTGGGTAAGTCACTTAGGGCTGGACAGAGCCAAACACAGTGCAAGAGCATTTCCCTCTGCTGTCCCACCCTCAGCCCTGAAACTGGGGACAAGGATTGACCTGTGGCTTGTTTTGGGTGGCAGGTGGGAACGGTTACATCAATGACTACCCCATGGGGCGCTTCCTGCGCGACGCCAAGCTCTATGAGATCGGGGCGGGCACCAGCGAGGTGCGCAGGCTCATCATCGGCAGGGCCTTCAACGCCACCTTCAAGTAATGCCACCAGTGCAGAGGCAGCACCGTGACCACCACGAGGCCTTGACCATGAGGCTGGAATGCACAACTCAGCTTCTTCCTGCCTGCCATTCCAGCATCGTCACTTCTGGAATCCCCTCTGCCTGCTCTGGGAATAGATGCTGCTGGACTGGGCTTGGACAAAATTAATCAGAGGGTACATGGAAGGAGAAGTGTTTTTTCTCTTTTGTGATTATCCTGATTTATGCTGTTCATGAGCTGTTGATTCTCAGCTTTGCAAGGCAGAGGTTCATCCCCCCAGCTGACAGGCTGGCAAGGGGTGTGGAGCCACTCCTGCACACAGAAAGTCAACCCAAACCCACCAAAAATGGACAATGAGGGAACAACTTTGTTCTTTCCAAAAAGCCCTGAGTGCCATTAAACAGTTAGAATTTAGCATATTGCCATTGGAAGGTGAAACTTCCTGCTGTGACCTTCTGATGGGATTAATACCTTCCATTTTGGGATCTTGACACCAACCACATCATGGAGTTGCTATCATGAACGCTCAAAATCATCTGTGCACAAGCAGTGTTTTAAGTTCTGATTCCTCAAACTTCCTTAAATCCCGTGTGTGTTTCTTTGCAGAATTCCTTTCCTATTTGCAGAATTCCTTTCCTGTTCCAGCTGCTTCTGGAGTTATTTGGATGCAGGCCTGAGTCCTTGCTGTGCTGGCTGCTCCCACCAAGTCATTCCCTCAGAGCAGTCACCATCCATCACTCTGGGGACAGTTAACACGTCCGAGCTGTGTTGTGACATCCATGAATGAAGCAGGCTGACAGAGCTGACTTTCTTTGGGGTTTGGTTCCCTCTGAAGGTTGTTTTGGCCAAGCCTGTCCTCACACTCCACCTCTGGGCAGCTGAGCAATGTGTTTGTGAGTGATCTCAGTGCATCTTGTATCCAGCAAATTGGGGCTTATCCAGCTTGTTAAAGGAAATCGCACAGCATCCTGCCAGCCTTTAAGTGTGAATCACAAATCAAAATGGGCTGCTGGAAATGTGATTGCACAGTCAATTAAACAGTTGCCATGTAGGCAGCTCCCAGCAGTTTTAACAAAACTCACCTTCAGCTGTGTGTATTTTTTTTGGTTGTAGTTGACACCTGTCTGTACCAGGTGACAGTAGACTAACACAGAATTTTAAAATTCCACAGATTGAAGACAGTTCACTTTCCTGAATTGCCAGGTATGTCACCAAGAGTTTATAAAAGTCACGAAGAGCCAGAAAGCTTCTAAAGTCTTGGTGGTAGCACTTGCCTTCAAAACTTCGTATTTATTCAGCCTCATTGTGTGGCTGTCACCCAGGAAGTGTCCCAGGGTTTAATTTTCAGCCCAAATCTCTGGATAGAGGGTGGACAGAGGTGCCCTGTCAGGAGTATCTTGTTGAGCTGCATCTGAAAATGCTGTGGAAGTGAACCTTGAGGTGCACTTCATACAGGAAACAGTGCATTGCTGTACACAGATGTAAGATTTTAGTTATGTGACCTGTTATGTTTTATCACAAAATGATTCCTGGATCACTGTTAAGATCCATTGGTGCCAGAGGAACTTTTCTAGGTAGTGTCAGAGCCATAACAAGATGATGTGAGATTCAGATTGTTAAAAATAGGTTTTCTAAGGTGAAAGCAACCAAGATATTTTTAAACTGTCCTTCAGCACTGCAGAGGTCTGGTTTTAATACACATAATAAATAATGCCTTCACTTTCTAGGCTGATCAGCATCTTGGAGTTGAAGGTAAAATTAATCAATATCTAACAGATCTCAGGACAGGAGCAGGGAGAGATTCATGAATCCTCACTGCCTTGGGAAAGGGATGGGAGAGCTTTTTTGGGGAAAAGGGGGTTAATCTTTATACTATACTAATAAAATAAGCCTTTGCCTTGACCTGTGCTCCTGGTGGGGGTCCCAGCAGAGGGGAGGTGCAGGCTCTGGTACCCACCAAAGTGCATCCAAGCTGGCAGCAGCAACAGCTACAGTGCTGTTTTCCCTGCCTATCTCTCCCTCTTCCCAACCACAGCTTTTCCCAATAATTCTCATTTAAAAGAAATACATTTACAGAGATCATGCAGGCTGTGCCTCAGACCTCCTCTGGAGAGCAGCAGAGCTAACAGGGAAAACTCAGGGGGCCATGCCTCTGGATATGATCCAAACAGTGTCTGCTGTGGGTATGTGATGGAAATTGTCCTGGCCTGACAGCCTTTGGCTGGGCTGGATGTACTGTTTTTCAAGATCCTTGCCCTGTTTGCAGCTGGCTGGCCACTGAGCAGAGAAGGCATGGAGAGCAGGGGGAGTTATTCATTAAGGTATGTAGTGGGTTGACCCTGCCTGGGTGCCAGGCACCCATCAAAGCCTCTCTATCACTGCCGTCCACAGCTGGAGAGGGAGAGAAAATATAACAAAGTTTCATGGGTTGGGATGAGGATCAGGAGAGATCCCTCACCCAGAACTGTCAGAAGTAGAGATGTGAATTGAATTTATTACTAGCAAAATCAGAGCAGGATAATGAGAGGCAAAAAAACCCTTAAAAATATCTTCCCCCAACCCTTCCCTCCTTCCCTGCTCTAACTCCTCCCCCACAGCAGCGCAGGGAGACAGAAATGGTGGTTTACAGTCAGTTCATCACAAGTTGTTTCTGCTACTGCTTGGGGAGAGGAGTCCTTCCCATGCTCCATCGTGGGGTCCCTTCCACAGGAGACAGCTCTTCATGAACTTCTCCAGTGTGAGTCCATCCCATGGGCAGCAGTTTTCCACAAACTTCCACAGGGTCAGTCCTTCAGACACAGCCTGCTCCAAGGTGGATCCCCCACAGGTTCACAGGTCCTACCAGGAAACCTGCTCCAGTGTGGGCTCCTCTCTCCGTGGGTCTGCAGGTCCCTGCCCAGGCCTCGTTATGGGCTCACAGCCTCCTCCCAGGCATCCCCCCTGCTCCAGTGTGGGATCCTCCACGGGCTGCAGGTGGATCTCTGCACACCCATGGCCCAAGGGGACAACCTGCTCTGCTCCACTATGCTCTGTACCACAGATTGAAGGGGAATCTCAGCTCGCACCTGGAGCAGCTTCTGCCCCTCCTTCTCCACTGTTCTCTCACATATTCTCACTCTTCTCTGGACCCAATTCCATCTGCCTAATAAGTTTTTTTTTTCCTTCTTTTTAAATATGTTACCCCAGAGGTGTCACCACCATTCCTGATTGGCTCAGCCTTGGCCAGCAGCACGTCCCTCTTGGAGCTGCCTGGAATGGGCTCTGCTGAATATGGGAGAAGCTCCTGGCAGTTTCTCACAGAAGCCACCCCTGTAGTGCCCTGGCTACCAAAACCTGGCCATGCAAACCCAACAAGGTAACAGTGAGCTTATTTCAGCAGTGTGGGATTTGGAGTGAGGTTCAGTTAGTGACAGGAAGAGGGGGCATAGCCTCAAGCTGCACCAGGGAGGTTCAGGTGGGATATTAAGAAGAATTTCTTTACTGAAAGAGCGGTCAGGCATTGGAAGGGGCTGTCCAGGGAGGTAGTGGAGTCCCCCATCCCTGGAGGTGTCCAAGGAACAACTAGACAATGGCATTCAGTGCTCTGGGTTGGGTGACAAGGTGGGGATCAGGCAGAGGTTGGACTCGATGATCACCTTGGGGTAGAAAAGTTGGGCTCACACTAGCTGGGGCACTGCTAGTGTTTGATCCAGAAACTCAATGGAAGTGGAAGATACAGTGGGGAAGATGGGACATCTCCGGTATCCTGCCTCGTGCTTCTCAGGGCAGAATAGGCCACGGCTCCTTCCAGTTTTGGACACAGCTTGAGGTTAAACAGAGATTGTGTTTGTGGGGCTGCCCACAGTGTGAGGGAGCTGTTTGCTTTATGAACACACCAGGGACATGGTGTTAAAATGTGCGGGGTAAAACTGCTGCGGAGGGTCCATGGGGACAGCTGGGCATACAGCCCATTTGCCCAGGGAGCCACGGCCCCGTGATGGGGCTGAGCTGTGGTTAAAGCAAATCTTGCCTTGTCAAGAGAGGTCAAACCACAGCGAGAGGTACAGGATGTGGGAGAGGAACTCGTGTTTGCACAGCACTTCAGTCAAAGCAGTGGCTCTCCCCGATCCCCCACAGGGACCTGGGTGCGGTGGTTTACCTCCCAAAAAAGATGTCCTGAGAAAAGAAATCCCTGCCAAATGAGATTCCCAGTATACTGTATCGCTGTGGGACCACTGGCTCCTTCTCAGCAGCACCCTGGAGAGCCCCTTTGCCCCCTGCTCTGTCCCACTGCCTGTCCCAAGGGCGGGCAGGAGCCCTCACCCCACTTTCAGGGCAGTGGGGAGCATTGTGTGCTTGTGTGTATGTGGGACAGAGGATGTGGTTTCTTGCCTGTGGAGCTGGTCCATGAGGGGAAGGGAGGCTTTGGTAACCTGTGGGAAGCACCTCCCGTGCTGGGCTTTGAGCAATTTCAGTACAGGGTGACACATAACGAAAGTGTCATCGCGTCCTGATTTCACTGTACAGAGATGTGCAGAAGCCAAGCCCTGCGGTGATGTTCCGTCCCTGTTCACGAGCCTCCCTCCTGCTCCTGCCTTCCTCCTGCAGCCCAACACGAGGTGTTATTCAAAATTTCTGTGTATTTAGATTACCGCTTGCCTTAGCCTCCCCGGGGCTCCGGGCAGCAATCGCTGCAGTTCAACGCTGCTGCTGGAGCACGGACCTGCTGCTGCTGTGTCACCTCCGCGTTCCCACATGTGGGTGATGAGTCGGTTTCTTTCCCAGGCTGGAGTGAGAGCCCACGGAGCCACACGTATGCGCTGTCACGGATGCAGGCGGAGAGGATGCGATCCCTGCGCCCTGGCCGCTCTGTCCCTGCGTCTTGCCCGGCAGCTGCCCGCTCCTCCCGCACAGCTGTGCCGGCCACGCTCCCCTCGCAGCGAGGCACCCGCTCCTCCCAGCCACGGCCCCGCAGGAAGATTAGAAAGAGATTTCTTTTCAATCTATACAAGAATTCACAACTGTGAAGGGGAGACAAAAACATTCTTGAGCCGAGGGGACAATATTGTGCGAGGGAGGCCCGGGGGGGCTGCGGGATTACTGTAGCGCAGCCCAGGGTCGCCCCGCTTGCACCTGCTGTTTGCTGAAAGGCTGATGCTGAGCAACAAGCAGCTGATGCTGAGGCCCAGTTGTCAGCCTGAATGGGGGAAAAAAGGCTGGAGCAGCGTGCTCGCCAAAGGGAAATGGCAGGCGGCCCAGTGCCAGCGGGAGGAGGGAGCTGGCGGTGGGGGGACAGCAGCCGGCTCCCCTTTGGCACGTGGAGCTCCGGGCACCCGGAGGTGTGGGTCTGCCTGAGGATCTGTCATTCCAAAGCGATCCAGGAGAAAGGGGATGATCCTGAACCTCTAAAGAGGTTGAGAAGGTTGAAAGCATAAGCTCTCCTCAAACCACCCTGCTCGCTCCAGCGCTGAGCTGCCACAATGGGCAGGAGGTGATGTCCCCACCAAACCCAAAACTGAAGTAACGCTGCTGCAGGACATCCTGCTGTTGGCTACTGCTGCCCCCCAGGCAGGAGGAAAGGTACTTTTCAAGAAGAATTTCTTCATGGAAAGGGTTGTCCAGCATTGTAATGGGCTGCCTGTGGAAGTGGTGGAGTCACCATCCCAGTAGGTATTCAAGGAACAGCTGGACCTGGCACTGCTCTGGTCTGATTGATAAGGTGGGGATTGGTCACTGGTTGAATTGGATGATCTTGGTCATCTTTTCCAACCTAAATAATTCTGGAATTCTCTGATCCTGCAGTTTCTGTTCACAACCCCCACTCTGGTAGGGACAGTGACAGTCAGATAGATGTGCCCTGCAGCTGGAGGATCAGAATGGCACTTGGATCACTCTGATCGTTGTCACCCAGAGGTGCTGATGCACCTTGATCTCTTTGGGCTGTACAATGAGCACTGAATCATCCTGCTCAGATCATCCATGGAGCATCATTTCTGTCCCCAGCAGTGCCCACGTGGGGCAGGGCAGAGAGAAAAGAGGGAGTTTCTGAAGGGTGTCTCTTTGAGCTGAGGGGCTTGGCACAAGCATAGCCCCATCCTGTGTGGGGGTGTCTGGTGGCAAAGCTGGGACTGCCCAGAGAGGGATTTTCCAGCCCTCTGCTGCAGCTGCCTCCCATAAGAGGGGCAGGAGTGAGCATGTTTTTCTCCAGCTGTTGGCAGGATGGAAATAATCCACGTGCCCTGGGTGTCTGCAGGGTGCAGGGGGCTGCACTGGATCGATATTCCCCCTGTGAGCCAACCTGTGCCAGGAGCATTATGAAATACACAGCCTGCGTCCTCTCTGCACCTCATTGCAGAGCTTGGAGCTTCTTCGGAGAGACAGCAAACCCAGCATTGGTCTGAAGGAAAGGAAAGAGTGGTAGCTGCCTGGTCTGTCCAATGCAGAGGAGAAAAGCAAATAGTTATTTCTGCAGCCCAGCAGGGTCCCTACGGTGATTTAGCACCCAAGTGCTCCTGCTGGCATGAGGATAGGGAGCTTTACAGAGGGGATGGCCTGGCCCCATCCCTGCTGACCAGACATGCTCAGGAAATCCCCAGGGATGATTTCTTTTGCTTGGGCATAGCTGAAGCTTCCAGCACTGGGAGCCTCCGTGCAGCTTCCCCAGGCCCCACTTCCCCAAGGAGCTGGTGTCACATCAGTGCTGAACGCACTCGCCCGGGGCTGGTGTTCCCAAGAGCCAGCGTTTCCAACACGGTTCCACAGAGCTTCCTCATGGGACCATGAGGGTGTGTGGAACTCGAGGCTGGTAAGGTCTTTCCTGGATCTTTATGGAGACCATCTCCTGCTCTGGGGGCAGCCCTGGCTCTCACATCCCTGCTGAGATGGGACATTGTTCCATTTGTTGGCATTGCTGTCCCCACGGGAGTAGCCAGTATCCGCCTGGGACTTGGTACTGGTTTCTCCCCTGCAGCGGCAGCTTTGTCACAGCACGCAGGAGCACCCACCCTCCTGTAATCTTACTCAGCCTGTCTTGGAAAACTGGAAGTCTTCCTGCAGCTTCCACAGGCTGCTTTTGTTCTTAGAAAACCTCCTCCATCTCTATTTTCTCCGTGGTAGCATCTCCCGGGAGCCATAGGCAGGATCAAGCCCTTTTTGAAGGGTGTCCTTTTCACACAGGTCAGAACCTCAGCACCCCTGAGTGCCCCAAAACTGCTGCTGGCAGCACCTTGGGTCCCCCTTCCTCTGCTGCCAGTCCCGGGTCCAGCCAGAGGTGAACATTCTCAGAGTGATCCTCAGCAGGGGCAACAATCCTTTGCCTCCTGCTTTTTGCTTGATTTGCCTTAGCTCCCTGGCTGGGGTGCACTGGAGGGAGGCTGTGCTCTGGCATGGAGATCATGCTAGGAAGCCGTCAGGAGCCACAGACAGGCAGATGATTGAAAAGCCAACACACTCCAGCAGGGCTGGTTTGAGTTGCAAAAAAGCTGATTTTGGTGAAATGCAAAAAAATGCTGCAATTTCAGGCAGGTCCCACCCCTGGGCTGTGGTTTGTAAGGGCAAGGGTGGCATTGAGCCCCCAAAACTCAGGTCCTTGGAAGGGCACAGGGCAGAACCAGCCACAGCATCCCTTGGGAAGAGAGGGCTCATGGATTAGCAAAATCTTGGGATTACACGGAATCCTTACCTCCATGGCAGCTACAGGTTTGCCAAGGGAATGTATTTACCCCTGCCAGATAAGCACCTTCCCCACCAGAAGGACTGGGCTGTGCTAAGGGGTTAAGTAGCTTGCCCAATATCACCAGAGTTGTCTGTAGCAGAGAAGAGCAAAAATCCTGTGGGCTCCTGAGTGACCATCATTTTTGACCCATCTCATGATTTAAAAATGCAGTTTGGTGCTTCTGGGTCTGGATTTAGTGTCCAGCCACCAATGATTATTAAGCCTTTCTCTGTGAAATTAAAAGGTGTTTTAAATGCTCAACATATTCCCTCCCAGAGCCCCAGGATAACCCAAACAGGTTCATTTCTGCTACAGGTGGACCAAGAGCAAAATCAGCCTCATTTTCCACTCCCTGCCTGATATTGAGGTGGGATGAAGAGGCAGAAATGCCACAGAACAGCCAAAAAGAAGAGGCTGAGCCCAGTCTGCAGGGAGGCAAGTCACTGCCGTCCTCAGACCAGTATCTTTACTTGCTGCATCTCTTCTGCCTGTGCCCAAAGAGCTGATCCCAAGTGACTAGAATGGACAATGTCATTTAAATCAATTACCTCCCTATTTGGAGCCATCCACCCTCTCCCTCCTTCACCATATAGACATGAGCCCCATAATTTATTCATCCTTGGCTGCACTTAAACATCTGCTCCACTGCCATTTGAGTGTGGCAGAGCATTAGCTTTAAAATTTCATGAAACATAGTGCAGGTGGCAAAATCAGAAATTAAGGATTATAATCATGGCAAAGCCAGGTTGGTGAGCCGGCTCCGGCTAGGACAAGAGATGCCAGGAGAGCTCCTGGGGATTTAATGCCCCTCAGGTGTTCAAATCACATTTTTGTTTCCTTTTCCCAAAGGTTGGGGGGATTTTTACATCACTACTGCTTTAAGGTGGATGTTAAAGTGAGGGGAACATCTCGTGCTCATTGCTCCTTGGGTTTTGTTGCTCTGTTGCTGCTGCCACAAAATTTTTCTGGCCAAGGGGTTGTTTTTGAAGGGTATGTGTCCCCTGAAAGGTGCCTGAAGACATCTTTGCCTACCAAATTGGGATGATCAGGATTTAATGATATCCTCCACCCCAGCCATGCTTGTGAGAAGAAGGAACCATGCTGGAGCTGTGCCACAGTTCCCTCTCCAGCCCTAGGGATGGACTACAAAGTAGGGTTGAGGTGCTGGAGCAATGCTGGTTTTAAGAAAAAATCAGAACTCCATGTGTCCCCAGTCCCTGCTTTCACCACTGAGCCACAACCCTCTAAAACACATCGGTTATCTGCAGCAGTTCCCTGTGTTTATAGCTAATGAAGAGAGCTTTGGAAAGAAAATATTTGCTTTAGCAATTCCTCTTTCATCTATTAACCCAGTTTCCATCGTTGCATAGAGCTGGGTCGGAGGGATAGAGGAGCGGGAGGGAGGGCAGGGGGCTGTCTAGGGAGGTTAAAGGGAATTGAGAGACCTCTGTGCCTCTGGATCTGGCACTGACGATGCTGAAGAGGTTTAGGATCCAGCAATTTCTGAGCCATCAGACATCCTACCCCGCAGAGGAGGAGATCAACTCCTACTCCTCTTCCCAAGTGTTAAGAGGAAGACCAAGGGGATTATTTAGTGCTCCACTGTGCTTTGATGCCTGGGAAGCTTCTGGAGTATGGGGGGTTTTAGATCTATTGAAGCACCTGGCAGATAATCGGGTGATAAAAGAGCCAGCGTGGGTTTGTCACACAGAGAATTTCCCTCTTTGCTGAGGAAACTGAATGTGTGGATGAAGAAGCCGCCACAAATGAGACATATCCTGACTTTAGGAAGGCTTTAGACCTCGTGTGAAATTTTGGGAATGAAACAAGGCTGTTTGGGCTGGACACAGACTCAGTGTGCTGCAAAGCTTGCTGGAAAATACTCTCCCAAAGGCACAGCCAAGCTCCAGCCTTGTCAGGGCTCTGAGGAGCTTCCCTCTGCACCAGCCTCCTGTTTGGTCCCCTGCGTTCAATCTGCCTGGATAAAGGGTGTTGTTTTAAAGAGAGGGACTGGTCAGCTCTCCAACACCAGTCCCTGTGCATCAGGAAGGACTTGCCTGGACACCACCAACCCTCAGTACTGGGTGAAGAGCCACCAATCTGGGCAGTCCAGGGCTGTGCAGGTTCTAGTGTGACAGAGAACAGCACAATGAGATTTGGTACAGAGATGATCCACTCAGACCCAGATTTAGGGCAAGGCATAAGAGCAAACATGCACTGATGGAATTGTCAGGTTAGGCTTTAAAGTCTCAAGGATAGGAGGAAGGGAGGAGCTATCTCCAAGGGTTTGAGGCTTCAGTTTTATTTGGTTTATGGAAGGAAAACACGTGGGGAGAAAGAAGGTGACTTTTAACCAGTTTTATCTCCACAGGTTTGGACAAGGCTCCCATCAGGACCTCCCTTGTTTCCCATTTTAGCTTTGAAAGTTCGTACAGCTCTGGATTCTCACAGGGCAAACTGAACTTTACACTGTAAGTGACACTTCTTAGCAACTTTTCCTCCCATGAACTCAGAAAGGTGCTTTTATGGGATGGGGGCTGGCTGGACCCCATACCAGTGTTCTGAGGAGACCAGTGCCCTGATTCCCCCTGTTTTTGGGGATAAGTCACGGTTGGGGCAATCTCCGACCACAGTAATGGATTAAGGAGGATTTATCAGGTTTGCTGCTCTCAGGTGAAGTTTGGGAAGTTCTTACCACACCAGCCCCTCACATCAAAATGTATCCTCAGCACCCGCCAAGGATTTTTGTACTTCAAAAGTGTCCATTAGATCCTGCCTAAGCCAAGGCACAGACTCGAGGCTGTGAGGAGCCCCAGGGGTGGGTTCCTGGGCAGGAAGCCTGTTTTGGGGTGTCACTGGGGGTGAGGAGCTGGAGACAGCGGGACAGGACCTGGATGGGGATGGGCAGTAGTGGGGAAGGCTGTAAATAGGACAAACCCAGAGGGACTGTCAGTACCTGAGGACCCCAAGGTACAGATCCAGAACTTCCAGGTACCCCCAGTGAGCCAGGCTTGCCCAGGGCTTCATTTCCAATTCAGAAACCAGGTCTCTGCAAGTGCGGAGCTGTCACTTTGATGGAGCGATCTGTAACTTTCCTGGATAATTGTCAAAGCACAGCACTCAATCCAGGGCACTCTTCCCTCGGGAAGTGGCTTCTCCTACCTGAACTGGCAGGAGAGCAGCCCCAGGAATTGGGAACATTGCATCATTCCCATGGCAACAGTCTGGGAGGCTGCGAATGGAGAATTATGACTCTGTTCCCCGTTCTGGCACGAGGAGAAGCTGGGCTTTACGGGATTAAGCAGATCCCAGCTCAAACATCCAGGGTACCACTGGAGGGAATAATGAATAGTAATAGCAGAATAAATGGGTTTTGATCCAAGGCTCTGTCCAAACAGTATGAACAACCCACTTTGTTTAAGTTTGGTCGGTTTCCAGGCTGACTGTGAACCCATTGGGGGTTTCTGAGCTGGGACAGGAGCAAGGCTGTGCCACCATTCACTTCATGGACACTTCTGAGGAATAAACTGCTCATTAAATGTAAAGCCAAGAGTGATCACTATCATCCAGGGTCTCCTGAATTAAAGTTCCCTTTACTCCAGGCACCTTTTTACTTCAAAAGAGCAGAAATCTTCACACTGCAGGAATACTTTGGTGAACTACAAGTCCTCACGTGAGGATCTAATGAGGATATCTGGGTTAATGACTACTTTTGCAAGGGCTGCAGCAGCCAGGACATCGGGATAAGCCTGTGGCTGAGCCCAGGTCTGTGGCCACCTGCAGCCATGGGACCCACATCCTCCTCTGCAGCAGCACCTCCATTGTCCCGCACCCTTGTCATCCCTCACTCCATCTCATGGGAAGTTCCTGCCATTGGACATGTGGACAGGACATCAACATCAATGGCTGTAGTGGCTCTGCCTGTTTTCCAGATTTTTGAGCATGGCTGTTCCTCCCCTGCTTAGGTGTCTCTGTACCAGGGTTTTCCTGTGCTCTCCCCACAGCACCAGCACTTGCTCGACAATCCATCCCCTGACAGCCCTGTGCATGCCATATCCCTCAAAACCTATCCTGTGTTTCAAAGTCTTGAGGAAATGGTGGGCTGACCCTTCCTTTTTTCCTTTCCTTTTTCTCTCTCACTGTTATCAAACAAGAGTGAGGAAAGATATAGGAAAAGAAATTAAGGAGGTGCTGCCCACCCAGGACACAGCATTTTCCCCAGCTAATTGCACATCCCCCAGATCTATCCCCAACCCAGACGACTCTCCACAGCATCTCCAAATCCCTGAGCACTGCCTGACTTACTTCCCATAGGACACACCATCACCAGACAAACTCTACTTTGCTCCCATCTCCCCCTTTCTGAGTATTTGTTATTTTAAGCCAACCCCTCAGGGATTCCATTTCTGTGCAGAATGTGGGGATTTAGCCACATTGCCCATGTTAATGCTAATAGGATTATCATAGAATCATGGAATCGTTTAGGTTGGAAAAGACCCTTAAGACTATCGAGTCCAACCGTTCCCCAGCACTGCCAAGGCCACCCCTAAATCATGGCCCTAAGAGGAAGATTTGCACAGGGAAACTCCAAACCTTCCCACTGGGTGCCTGATGTATGGCCAGCAAGGGATGGAGATGCAGGAGTTTTGGACTGTGAGTTTGAGCCCAAATTCACCCCCCAAACCCTGGGATGAGGCAGTGGATTAACAGGTATGTGTGTTTATTTTCCCCCAACATTGAGATATTGTTATTGTATTAATGAAGATTTTGGAGCTTTCCGTGATGTCTTGCCTCCAGCTGCTGAAAGTAAGGAGTGAAAAACAACCCTTGGGGCTGAAAATGTCTCTGAATGGGACTCTGGGTGGGCCTGAGGGTGCTGGACATCTTTGGGAGCTTGGGGACAAAGGAAAGGGTAAAGCATGCAGGAGTGAAATTTCCTTTTCACACAGGAAAATAAGAATGTCTCTGTGTCCCTGTCCTGGCAGAAGAGTGAAGAGCAGACACATCTCCCCCACTGAGGAATGCCCCTGTCCCCATGTCCATGTGCTGGCATGAGCTCCCACCCACCTGAGGGACACAAAAGAGAGATGATTTCCTGCTGATGCAGCTGTTTCCTCTGGAAATGCAGATTGGCTGAGTGGTGCCTTTGGGATTTCTTATTAGGTTTTTACTGTATTAATTCTGTGCAAGGAGTTGTACGAGCAGCCATGGGTTTGTTCCCACTGATTTTTTCCAAGCTGTCCACAGCTGAAGTGTTTGCCCCAGCCCAACAACCCACAGAGGGGCGAAGGAGCAGTGCTGGCTCTGCCACAGCCCATCCCACAGCACAGATGGTCCCAAAATTGCTACTTGCTTTCCCATCCTGATCTTCTGTGACATGTGTTTTGCATTGTGATCCCCTCAGCCTCCCTAGTTTCGTGAATCACACTTCATAAAAGAATGGCTACCTTGGGAACACAAGGCAGGACATTTATCCTTCCTGTGCATGTGAGTTTGTCACTCCCTGCCACGGCCCCGCTCATAAAGCAGAGTCCTTGCTTTTAATCCCGATTTTGCAATGTACTGAAGCACACACATTCACCTCCATCTACCATAACACTCAGGGACATTCTTAACTCTTAGTCCTGTGATTCTCTGCTTTAATTTAATCCAGTCTCATTTCCTGACTGTGCTGGTCCCCACTGAGCTATTTTCATTGTCCCTCTGTTTTTCCCCTCCATCAATAAATTACATGTATTATATCTATTATATATTCCTTACTAAAGCACTTTAAAATGTATAAGATGGGAGGTGAAATAAGAAATAGAACACAGCAATTCCCTTTCATTTGCTGAAGTTCCTTGGCACTGCTGCTTCATAGCCAATATTGGATATAAAGAGCATGAACTTTTCTAAAAATAAAATAAATTAAAATAAATTATGAATTAAACCTTCATAGCAGCAACGACACCAAAAAGCTGCAGATGATTCCCTGAGACACAAATACAGTAATTTGGATTTTTCCAGGCAGGTAATGAGATCCTGTATGACACCTCTGTGCTGGCAGAGCCCTCTTCTCCAGCTTGAATCCCTCCTGGCTTCTTCTGATGGAAAAAGGGGAATATTTCACCCAGCTAAAAATGAGCAAATGCTGATGTTTAAACAGAAATCTCGGAGGAAGCTGCCTGTGTAACCACAGCTGGTTTGCTGCAGACCTGAACACTCACAGCCAATTTGCTTTTTTGGTGTAATAGAATTCTAAGTCAGTCCATGGAGCTCCACCAGGGATTCATTTGGCCTTTTGCAGTTACTCGGTTAACCCTGGAAGGGGGAAGAAAAGGAGGGGACCACCAAAACCCATCTCTTTACCAGCAAGCCAGTGCAGCACCAGCACCTTTTCTGCAGAGACCTCAGAAGGGATGGGATAACACAGCTGGTTTTGGGGATGTTTCTTGGTGGGGGAGATGCCTGGAAAAAGGCAGAATCCCCATGGGATGCAACTGACACATGCTAAAAGACTTTTTAACCCAGCCCTGTCACTGCAGCCAGGCAGGGGCCACATAAAGACCCAAGGATGGCTTTATCCCCATCTGCAGCCACAAGGCTGTTTGGGAAGGTGGGGCTGGCCATCCTTCCCCTCACAGATGTGCCGGGCTCTTCCCTGCAGCCAAGTCCTTCCCTGAGGGCCGGCCGAGGAACCAGTCGGTGCAGGATCCTCCACACTGCTGCTCTTAGTGAGCTTACTGGGATTAGGGCTGTTGCTTAAGCTTCCATGCCTATTTGCAAGCTGCTGGTGGAATGGGAGCTTTCCATCAGTGTGTGGCTGTGCAGGAAGCTCTGGTGTTCCCAGGGATGCACTGCCTCCCCATTTGGATTAAAAAGAGGTGAGGGCAGCCTCCTGTCAGCATGGACACCAGGGCTGCAGGTTCCCTTTCTCTGTCCTTGCAGCCCTGCTGGGGAATTTTTCCTCTTGGATTTCCTATGACTTTTTAAAACTCACCACAGTTGTTCCTGAAGGTCAGAGAGCTCTGAGTGCTCTGGGGTGTGCAGTACAAACACCCTTCTCCCAGCCTGACCTGCAGTGGGATGCTGGGGCTCTTCCCCATTCTCCTGTGGGACAAATAAAATTTTTACTCCTGAAACTCAGAGTCAGAAAATGCTTTTTCCTGTTTTCCCTGTGTTAACGGTGAAATCCTCTTTTTCCTTCTTTCCCTTTAGCACTGACTCAGCTGTGTGTGCCTATCCCACCCCAGTACCTGGAGGTGAAGAGTGCAGTGAGGGACAGTCCCTTAATGCCTGCTGGTTCCTGGCCCAGCTTCCCCACACCCACGGGGCTTTACAACCCCTTTTACCAACAGGTACAACCTCAGCAAGGTGCTGCCACAGCCCAAATTGAGAGCTGAGGACAAAGATCCTTGTCACGCTGCTGTTCAGGCAGTCTATAGCCCCAGATGTTACCCCTTTCCCAAAAAAGAGACCAGAATTTGGGGTAGGAAGATCTCATGTCAGGGCTTTGGTAGTTTGTTTTTCCCGGTTAATAAGGGGAGAAAAAGCCCAAATGCTGCATCTCAGCTGTGCCGCTGCCTGACAGAGGCTGAAGCCCGGCAGACACACAGACATATTGTTCTGGAACCAGCAATTAGCTTCCCATTTTTCCCCCTCATCGCTCTGAGAAAGGGACGAGGAAAGGCCCCACTTCAGAATAAATTAGTTTCTCAAAAGAGAGGGAGCTCTGCAGATGGCTCCGTTGTGCTTCCCACTCTTGTGCAGCTCTGGAGCACACAGTTCCCCATCCTCAACCTGTCCATTGTCCAGATGTTCCCCTATTCCAAACACCCGGAAGAGGGAAGGTGGCCTCACTTCCACTTCCCCAAAAAGCAGCTGTTAAATGATATTTGTCATCAAATTTCAGTGTGAATTTTGCCCAAGTGTTTCCCTCTAGAACACTGTGACACTGTGGGTTTACTGCTTGAGTTGCAGGGTGGTTTTGAAACTTCAGAATTCCCAGATTCTTCACTTTTCTGCCCCAAATATCACTCTGGTTAGCTATGGGAGTCTGAAGTGGTAGATTTTGGAAGCCAGCTGAACACATCTAACAACTGGAGAAAGTGTTCTTATGCTCTGTGCTCTGTGTAACACCAAAATTGAACTCCCTCTGATCTCAGAGTGCTGCGGTTTCCCTCCTGTTCCTGTGGCTCACAGCAGAGGAAAGAACTCCAATAAAATATCATTTTTAGGGAACAATTTGGCAGCACTATGAGCTGCCTTCACTTTTGAGGTGGAGAGCAGCTCTGGTCTGAGCAGACAGAACCTTTGTGCTTGTGAAGTGGCTCTCGGTGATGTCCAGCTTCATTAAATAGAGCTTGGAAAAGTCTCATCCAAAGGTTGCATTTCCAAAGGGCAGCAGTGACAAGGGATAATCACAGAATGTCCTGAAGTGGAAGGGACACACAGGGATCATCCAAGCCCAACTTGTAAACAATATCAGAGAGTTTTTAAGGAGAGTTTTGCCCTACTGCACCCTAAGGGCTTCCAGGGGTGTAGCTGTTAAGGTTACTTTTTTCCCTGCTCCATCACCAATGACTGGTATTTGTTTCAGGAATCAGTGTCTCCAAACAGCTGAACTTCCCCTCAGTCTTCTCCTGTATAACATCTGGATCCTGCAACAATCATACCACTGCTTGATCCTGCTCTTGTTTGCAAGATCCCTGTGGACCACTGGAACAAAGCAGGAAGTATTTCAGACTCTGAGGTCTCCTGCAGTTCAGTTGAATTTCAAGCAGACCATCAGGGTCTCGCCCTCATTGTGTGTGTATTTATCTCCTGGAGCCCGATGGGTTGCTTGTTCCATGTACCAGGTCCTTCCCAGCAGTTTCCCAAGTTTAAAAGAAATACGACAGATTTGGTACTGGAACAGGCTACCCAGGGAAGTGGTCACAGCTCCAAGCCTGTCAGAGAGCCCAAGAAATGTTTGGAAAATGCTCTCAGGCACATGGGGGGATTTTGGGGCTGTCCTCTGCAGGACTAGGAGTGGGGGTCAACTCCTGTGGATCCAACTCAGCAGATTCCAAGATTCTATGGAAAAACCTCATTCTGCAACTGACGCAAAGGCTTTGGTGATGGGGACTGTGGGACTGCTAAAGATACTGATCAAATAACTTCCGAGACTTGTTTGGTCTGGTTTAGGGCTTTAAACTTGTTTTTTGAGGAAAACATGGAGACTGCCATATTTTCCATTTCTGCCATGTCTCACTTGTTGGTAAGACCATGGAAGCCATGGACATCTGAGCGTCCCGGTGAGGACAGATTCTGTGAGGAAGCTCTGGGACACCTGAGAATTCCCTGTTGGCCTTTTCCCCCCTAAATTGCAACGGGATATTCCCCCGCTGCTGACTCACCGGGCTGCTAAGGGACAGCCACCACACAGGGGCTGTCCGTGGCCTTTCCAGTGCCCATCTCGGAGTGGGAATGATGGGCGCTCCAACCCGCTCTGCCTTGTGCTTCTCCCTGGGAGCACTCAGCGGAGCTCCCGCCGGACCCCTGAGACTTCCAACTTTCCCAGAGTTTGGATGCAGGATTCGGTTTAAGTGTGACCGCCCCCGGGATGCGCTGGGCACACCCGGGAGGTGTGAGGGAGTCCCGGGCGCCTCTGAGGGACCCATGAGGGGATCCCTGACAGGAGCGCGGGGCCGCCTCACGCCCCCGTCCTGTGAGGGAATCGCGGCCATCGAGCGCGCCCCCGGTGCCCCAGGGGGGCGGTTATCCCGGTTTTCCCGGTTATCCCGGTTATTCCACGCCACGGGCCAGGGGGCGGCAGCCTGAGGGGTTCCGTGAGGGGAGT
>VXAC01008520.1:202570-248596 GCA_013399225.1 Rhipidura dahli
GCCGGCGTTAGCCCGCGCGGTCCCACCGGTGCGAGGCCGGCTCGGCCCCGCCGAACCTCCTCGGGCTCCTCCACCCCGGCTGCTCGGGCAGCACAAAGGCGGCGGGGCCGGGCCGGGGGGCCCGGGGGAGTTGCGGGGCTCGTGGCCCCGGGGGGCTCCTTGCCCCAGGGGCTGCTCGCCTCGACATCGCCGGATCGGGGGCGATTCCCAGGGAAAGCCGCCGCTGTCCTCGGTCGCTCCGAATCTCGGAGCTGAACCGGCGCTGCCCGGCCGGGAGTTGGCACAGGACGGGCTGGCTGGGGCTTGGTGGTTTGGGGCTCCCCACGCCCGACCGGGGCGATGAGCCCCTCCCCTGAGGGTTGAGCGGGTGAGTCCGTCGAGTTCCCGATGGTTTGCAGGATGTGATGCCGGGCGGGCTGTGAGCCCCGTGTTCCTGACAGGCAGGTGCTATCGAGCCTCTTTTGGGGACAGCAGAGCAGTTTTCATTTCCATCGTGATTTTTCCCACTTGCCGTGCGCTCCCCGTGGCTCTGGACATCTCTTCTTTCCTGCCGGCTGCTCCGGTGGCCGACGGCTTGTTTCCTCTTCTCCTTTTGTGTAGCGGTGGCTCCTAATGGAGGCAGCTCCGCTGACTCCCTCTTTTCCAGCTGCTTCTACGAGGCGCAGGAGCCAGCACATGTGACTGGGCAGATCTCGGGAAGACTAGCAAGTGCTCCCCGGGCTCCTGCTCGACAGCCAGCCCCAACACGGGGATACCCACACCCCGATGTCCCTTTCCCTGCCCCGGCACAGGGAGACACAGGAACCCCCTCTCTTTCACAAGAGCAGCCGTGAAAACTTAAAAAATACGAGCATTTGGGATCTATTCTGTTTGCCTCTCCCCCTCCCCTCTCTCTTTCCACGAAATGCTTATCTGAAAGAGGTTCTGGTTGTGTTTTGTTTTAAAGAATCCAGCTGCCCCTCGTGCTCGCTCTCCATCTGAAGTCATCATTGTCAGGAGCAGGCGAACCTCAAAGCGAGCGGCTTTGCCGGGCTTTTGCTCGCCTGGTTAATTGATCTGTCCATCAGTTTGCCACAATTAGCGAGTGCTTGCTCCACGCTGAGGGGCTCTATGGTGTTGTGGGGGGCTCGGGGTTTTATTTCAAGGCTTCTCATCCTCGTGGTTGTGAGAAAGAGTGACACGAGCTGCGTGATAGACTGATGCTTTTGAAATCTTAATGTGATTTAAATACCAGCACGCTGCTGATCGCTTTAGCAGAAATATCCTGCTCTCATATTCATCCCGAGCCATCCTTCACGTTTGTCATGTCCTGGCTACCTGAATCGTTGCCGAGCTTCAGCTGGAACTGTCTAAATGTTTGCTGGCGATAGGAAACCTTGTGTTAGTGTGATTTACCAGGACGTTTTGGATTTAAACATTGATTTCTGTTTGTTTGCCTCGTGAACTCAGTGCAGCATTTCCAACTGCTTTTCAGCTGCTCTTCTCAAGCAGAGCAGGGAAGTGTAGCACTAGTGATAGGTGTAAAATCAGCTGGAAAATGCCAAATGTGTGGAGGAAAATAATTCCCTGAACTTTGTGTGAGTGGATCCTTTCTGGATGCTTTGTTTGCTGGGGGGTGATGGTGACAGTTGCACAGAACAATAAAATGCAACTTAGAAGTGTGGGGTTTGGGGGGAAAACAGTCACACCCTTCTGTCTTGAGGCAGAAGTGTTGTTTTGGAGGCCACTGACGTGTTCTCATCCAACTGAATCATTCATTTAAATGTTGGTGCTCTGTCCTTCTTGCCAGTTTGTCTGCATCACCTTTCTGTCACCATTCTGGAAGCCTTAGAGTTTATTTGGCTTTTTAATCCATATCACAGGACAGTTAGGGTTGGAAGGGCCTCTGGAGAGCATCCCCACCTAGAGCAGGTGACACAGATGCATCCAGGTGGGTTTGGAATATCTCCAGAGAGGGAGACAGCGTGAGCAGCCTGTTCCAGTGCTCTGCCATCCTCTATGGAAAGTTCTTCCTCCTGTTGAGGTGGAACTTGTGTTTTAGGTGATGCAAGTTAATTTAGTTTGCTGTTATGGTGTTAATCTCTGTTGTGTGATTCAGAGGCTCTGTGGGACACGTGCACTGGTCCAATCTGTGGAGATCCGATTTAGGGAGTGCCTGGGCACGATCTGGGGGGGAAATCCACCCTTCAGCTTTTCTAATGCTGCTGCAGCACTGAAAATAAGCCCTTAGCAGCAAATCTGTCCAAAGTAAACAATTGAAAAATAATTAGAAATGGTACGCAAAGGCACGCTCGCTGCTTGGCATCATGTTCAGATCACAAGCAAATTAATGAATGATGAGATCTGGCTCTGCAAAAACAGGAAGGTGTGCTCAGATGTGCAAATATCACATCCGAAAGTTGTGTGGGGCTTTTTTTGCCCCATCTCCCAGTTAGCTGTCCCCATTTGGATATCAGGAGGGATTTCTTTGTGTGAAGGGTTGTCAGGCATCGGAAGGGGCTGCCCGGGGAGGTGGTGGAGTGCCCCTCTGTGCAGGTGTTCAAGGAAGGATTGGATGTGGCTCTCAGTGCTCTGGGCTGGGTGACAAGGTGGTGGTTGGTCACAGGTTGGACTCGATGATCTCAGAGGTCTTTTCCAAGCTCTCATTAATTCTGGGCTCTCAGGTAACCACGGGAATACACCTTGGAAGCAGCAGCAGCAGAGCAACCCCGGCATTGCACCCCCCCAGCCAAACTAAGTCACAACTGTTGTGTTGGTAATAATAAATGAAGCAACATTTCAGATGACTGGGAAATAAAAAAATACCCTGCCAAAAATAAGGAGCCCAAAGAAGTCATAAAGCTGAAAATAGCTTCAGACACAAGCTGTGAGGTGGTAGGGGCTGGGGTGGCTGGGCTGTGACAGAGAGGGATGTGCTGCGATCCCAGGGGATTTCCCCATCTGAGGGCTTTGAGTGTCTGGTTTGCTCTCCTGCTTGCACTCACGATGTATTTATGTGCCTGCTTCCAGCAGCTCAGAGGTGAGCTGGTTGTATTCCCAGCTGCAGATTTGGGCTGTCTTGAGCTGTTCTCCAAGTGTGAAGGCTGGAAGATGTTGCAGTTTTGGATGCAGATATTGTTTAAAGGAAAGAACAGGGGATGTTTTGTGGAGGATGCTCAGAAGGAATTGTTCTGTGCTTCAGCATGAGGACTGGCGGCTTTGGGTCCTTCAGCAATGATCACAGCTGTCCAGCATGGCAGCTCCTCTTTTATTGGTACCAAAGACATGGATTTAATGGCAGAAAATATTAATATTCATGGCCAGATTGTTGCTCTGAGTGAATGAGTTACCTGTAAGAAGACCATCACAATTTAAGTCTCTAAGCTTTCACACTTGTTCTGGCACCTGATACCCTTGAAATGGGGAAAACACACTGAAATTTAAAACCACTGGGTTTATTTCTTTAAAGACAAAGAAACGAGGTTGTCCAGTTTTTGCCCAGATTTGCTATTTTAACATGGACCTTTATTATAAATAAAATAGATTAGAGTCACAGTAGTAGTTCATGTGAATTTAAAAAATCCCTTCCATTAGAAGAACAAGCCACTGGAAAACTTTATCATGCAATGAAGTGAAAGGAGGGACTGAAGTTACTAAAAAGAGAAACCAATGGTATAAATAAGTCTGATTTAAAATCAACTAATTTGTCCCCTGTTCTCTTGCCCTGTCAATATTTGTGCCATTGGAGTTTAATTGATCTGTTTCATGTTATTTTTTTCTCTGGCCGTGTGGGTGAAACCCATAAAAAATCAGAGTATGGAGAGCTGTCAGGATATAAGAAGTGCAGTCAGCTGAGGGAACTGAACCTGAACCTCTTTGTGAAATCTCTGGTCTCTCAAAATTACAATTGTATAATTTCCATAGAATAATTTGAGTTAAATCATAGTGCAAGTCCCTCAAGGGGATGGCAGAGATGCTCTGCTTCTGGAGAAAAGTAGTTGAAAATGAGCAAGGCTGCTCTGGAGGAGCAGTTGATTTCCCTTCAGTCTACTGATTATTGATATACACTGAATGTCAGGACATCTTCCATAGAGGGTGGATGGTTATTAACTCCACATGGGTCAAAAATAATTCAAGGGACGCTGTTGATTTTGGCCTGATTTGTGAGTGATGCTCACATTTGGCAGTGCTGGCTTCTTGCTGCTTGGTGATGGGCAAACGCATGAATGTGTCTTTCCTTAAATTAAAAAACGTGGGAATGAGCAATGTAACACCCTGCGAGCCTGGTGGCACCGGGCAGTCCCCCCTGGGGTCTGAGCCGTGCCGGTAGCGTGCAGCTAAATAAACACTATTAAATGGGGAGGGAATGTGTGTCACTCCCGGGGACCACGGCGTGCTCAGGGCCGTGCCGCTGCGCTTTTCCCACGTGGCACGGCCGGGAATGCCGCTTTTATCACCTCTTTTAGAAGCTCTGACTTAGATCAGAGGTGCATTTTCAGTAGAGGTGTCTGGCTGGATCTTGTCTGAGGGCTGCTTGGAATCCCTCGGTTTGTCATTCTCCTTCCTTCCCCGTTTAAAATTCCCAGTGCTTTTGGATTTTGAGGGGTGCTTGCTGTCACACGTGTAGCCAGGCACCGTGACAGGACTCGGGTGGCATCGGCAGGGTGTCAGCTCATCCCATGGGATGGCACAGCCGCACGGTGCTGCTGGGAGCAGGGAGCCTTTGGGATCCATGTGCCTTGTGGTTCCCTCCTTCCCTTGCCCAGAGAAGGGGAATGCAGCCCAGGTGGGATTTTTCTCCTGCTGTATTCCCGGGGCACAGCCCTGTTGGGGATGGAAGCGCTCCGGGAAAAGGCACGTGGAGCGGGTGGGATTTGTGTTAAATGTGGTGCTCAGGAATAAGATGATGCTTGGGCTCCGAGCTGCTGGGTGCTGCATTCCTCGTGTCCCAGTTCTCCTAAACAAAGGTATGACTAAAGAAAATGATGATTTTTAGGTTTTCCCCCTTTGTAAGGCACATCACAGGAGCGCTCACTGGCACCCATTGTTCTTCCAGCAGTTTTTGAAGGGCTTTCTCACGCTCAGCTTTGAAACTCTACAGCTCAGCAGCCTTGATTTTTATTTTTTTTAAATGAAAGATCCTGGCTTTTAGAGGCTGCCTGTATCTCAATATTTCAAATTATTTACGAGGCTCTTAGAAATAAAGAGCAGGCGTTTTCCTCACATTGATTGGAATAAAACTGCTTTGCTGGCAGCTGATTTTTCAGTGTCTGAATTATCATCCTTGAAATAAAATTCCAGTGCTAGGGAAGCATCGAGATCCCAGGCATTGCTTCCTACTTACACCGTGCCTGGCCTTCTATTGTTCCTGCCTGTGGCCTGTGGGAAGCACGGAAAATCGGGAGCTTCAGCCAGCCTTCCCGCAGCACGGCATTATCCGGTGCTTGTCTTCATTGTGTCTCCGAGTGCCTGCGGAATACCTGGAATAGGCTGCAATCGACAGTGGAGGAGAGAAATGGGGAGTTCCGGGATGCGAGGAAAGGATGGCTGGGCTGAGTTTTGGAGGCAGGAGGCGCCGCGGGGAGCGTGGCCGAGCGGCTGCTGCTGGAGCTGGGAGCACCCTCGCACTCGCAGCCCTCGCATGTTCGCCGGGCAAGTCCGGTGAACTAAGGAGTCTTAACTGGGAATGAAATGGATCGAGGGCCTCATCGCTGAAATCCCTCGTTCTGTTAGGGCACTCGGCAAGTTGAGCGTGTTCTCGCTAGCTCAGGGCTGAGAATTCTGTGAAAAAGAGCAGGATTTGAGACGGGGTGGAGAGGAGTATCGAGGTCTCTGCTGAGGGAGGATGGAGAGGCACCGGGGGGAATGCAGGCAATGAGGATTAAGCTGCAGTAATCACATATTGATAAATAGGGATGGTTTGGAAGGAGGAGAAAGCAGGAAAGTGCAGGCTTGTGGAGGGAACTAGTGGGTAGCAGGAGGTTTATTTTTAATTAATAAAAAACTCCTAAGAAACAGATGCAAGAGGCATGTTTTGGTTTGTTCCTTTGTTCAGCTCAGCCAAAGTCAGTGGAAGGATTCAAGGTTGGAGATGGCTCAGAGTAAGGAGACAGAGCAGCTCTCTCCAAGTAAAGATAAAGGATTTGGCAGCTATAATTACGTGTAGAGAGAGAAAAAAGATATTTTATTTAAAATTCTGGCTAAATGCCAGATGTCAGGGCAGGTATGGAAATCCTGACTTGGACGGGCAAATCCCAGCCCGGGAATTCCTTAGCTTTCAGCAAATGGCACAAGCAACAGAAGCAAACCAGGCATTTTAGGGATTTATTCCTTAAAAATTGCTTGGTAACCCTGACTCTGTGGCATGTCCCTAATTCCTGGAGGTGGTGATTACCTGGAGGTGGCCCCTGCAATTATCAAGTGTGTGGTGGGCAGAGCACCTGGTGAGGGGGAATATGCAATGACTGCTGGCTGCCTCCTTTTTCCTGCCCACGAACTCTGTCATCTTGTCCTTCCTAGATGCTGGATTTCATCAGGGATCTCTAGGGATGTAGTTATTTGGGATTTCTACTGTCCTCCTTGTGTTTTGGTTGGAAAGAGGTGAATTCTTTCTAATCCTGTTAGGACAGACAGTGTGGTTGGGAAGCACTTTTTAGCCAACCTTCGGAAAAAAAAAAAGAAAAACCATTTTCATTTCTTCCTGGTTCTGTTTCTTCCCATATAGTGGAAGAGGACCTAGGAAATAATTCCCACTTGAGAACAAATTGCCAGCTTTGCTGAAAGTGCAGTCCTGACACCTCTGGGGATGTAAAGAAGTGATACAAACCCTGTCCCTCTCAGTGTCCATGGGTCAGCATCATTTACCCGGAATAACTTCAGCCTAGGGATGAAGTTTTGGATGCAAGTGGCTTAATTGCAGTATGGATGGAGCATCGCTGTCTGTGCTCAGCCCACGTGTGATCTGCAGCAGTTCTCCTGCCTGAAACCACTAATGAGCTTAAGAACTCCCCTGTTTTCTCAGCGCTTAACAAAAATTAAATCCTTCCCTCCCAACAAAACTGGTCGCGTGCTCGGCCCGCTGCTTTCATCAGGAACAATGGGTGAGCGCTGACCTTCCTGAGATGCCACCTCAGAGCTCGTTACTGAATAATTAGGTGATCCTTACCCTTCCCACAAAGCTCGGGGGGTGTTTTTTGTATTGATAACGTGACATATCCCAAGGCTTGGCCTTGAATTTCAGGCGCTGGGCTGTTCCAAACTCCATCTGTCCACTAAGTGAATGTCAATCCAATTTAAGCTTGCATATGTTTCCAAGGAAACCATGGGAGGCAGTGGGGAGAAATGGATGATGGAGGGGCAGGGAGGCGAGTGCAGCAGCAGCAGTGCTTTGACTTTTCACTATTTAAATATAATTAAACCCCAGTTCACTGTAATAACCTTACATAGAGCAATGTCTGGAGGCCTTGAGGGTCGGATGGTTGCTCTTGGAGCAGCCTGTGTTGTGTGTAAAACAAACACAGTGAATTTAAAAATAAAAAAGGAAAGTGGCTTCAGATGCTTCCATGAGGCCTCAGTCCAGCTTGTAGAGCTGGATCCCAGAATAATTTAGGTTGGAAAAGAATTCCAAGATCATAGAGTTCTACCTGTGGCTGATCAACACCTTGTCAACCAGACCAGAGCACCAAGTGCCACATCCAGTCATTCCTTAAACACCTCTAGGAATGGTTATTCCACCACTGTCCTGGGCAGCCACTTCCAATGCTTGAAATCGTGGGTTTGGGTAGTAGGGTCCTAATTTTCTTGCTCTCAGGCTGGAAAGCTCATGCAGCCATGCAGACACCTATCCAGCCCTCAGCTGAACAAAGCACGCTGTGAACGGACCCAAAGGAGTCTTCATATGCATATTTAGACCCCCACAAAAATATAAATGGAAAGTGTTTAGATAAATTTAAGATCAGTGTCCTGGTCATGTTAAAAGAGCCAGGTTGGACAAGGCTTGGAGCAGCCTGGGCTTGTGGAAGGTATCCGAGCCCATGGGGGTTGGAATGGGATGATTGTTAAGGTCCTTGCTAACCCAGACCATTCCAGGATAAAACACCTTAATGCTGCATGCTGGTGTACTTGTGTTTGGAGGGCAGTTAGAGTGACAGGCCTTGCCTGGGGAGCAGGAAAGCCACTGAATATTTGGATATTTGCTCCTGATCCCGCAGATCAGCTGCAGGTGCTGAGGCTCCCCAAGGGCTCATCTATCACATGAGGTGTGAGAACTTCCAGGCGCATCCCAGCTCGAGCAGAGGCATGGAAGGAAAGCTGTGAGGTGACACTGAGCAGGAGGCTCCAGAGGTAGTTTGGGGTCTTTTCCTTTCGCAGACCCTTTGTTGACCACAGCAGAGACCTGACAGAAGTTGTGGCATCTTCTGGAAAGCATCACTCAGCTCTGCTGGTGCTCCCACGTGTGTGGCAAAGTTGTAAGCAGGGTGGGAAGTAGCAGAGCCGGAGACTCAAACACAGACTTTGTGCTTGGTTTCTGTTCAGAAGAAATGAGAGTTTCTCCCCCCACCCCTCCATTTCCAGGAATTCATCTTGAACTGAGAGTTTAAATCCTGCAGAAGCCAGGGCTGTAAGTCTTCCTGGCTTTCTGGAGCGAAGTGTGTTTCTACCTGTTAATACAGCTGTTAAATAAAATGTTTATCTTAGTTATTGAAATGAGGAGTGAGGAGCTAGCTTTGGAGCTCTAAAATGGGATATTATCTGTCATTTTAGTTTGAAGAATGCTGCTGCCTTAAAATGTTTTACTGTGACAAATAGCTGGAGCTGAAATTCTGGTGTCTGGGGATATCCTGCATGGATACACCTCTCCTTGTGCGCTGTAACTGCAGTCTGAGGCAGAAACTCTTCAGCTCTGAGCTCTTTGCAGCTGTTGTCCAGCATTAGATCCTCTTTGGGTCAAGTCTCCTGAGATTTGGACTGCCAAGAGCAAAATTGGCCAAGGGGAGGTGTGTGCTGGGCACAGGCACTGGGAATCGTCCTTGGGCCGAGCTGTGGGATAGCAGGGGATTCTGGCTGCTTGGGGGGGCTTTGCAGCACATTCCTCCTTATCAGCTGTTTACGCTTCCATGCTGGGCACAGCCTGGGAAAGCAGAGCTTGCTGCAGTTTGCTTGGATCTTCCAGCAGCTCCTGGAAACTTCCTACCAGTTCTCCCAACATTTGACTGGTAGCTGCGAGTGTCTCCCGCTGCCACTTTGGCTCTGCTTCAGCTGGCAGCTCGTGCAGCTCAGGAATCCCTCTGGGATCGCCTCTCCTGTCGCATTTCCCGTGGTCTGGCTTCACACATTGTCTCCTTGTACCCAACTCCTTGGAGCCTGTCACTCTGACCCATGTGCATCTTTTACCCTTGTGCTCCTGTGCTGGTGGCTGGGAGGGATGAGCGTGGGTTTTCTCCCTTCCCGATCCCTCTGATCATGGTTTTTTTTCCCTTCCCAATCCCTCTGATCTATGCGTTGAACACCTCAATGTGCAATCAATGTTCTCAAATCCTATGGCTGATAATGAAGGGGTTAATTCTGATTATTTTTTTGTTTCTCCACTTGTCAGTGCTAGGAGTTCCTCAAAAGTTTTGCTGTTTTCTTCCCTATTACAAATATTCTCATCAAGGTTGGAGGAAGCACGTGGGGGAGTGGTTTTGCAGTACCAAAGCATCCTTTGGCAGAACAGCTTTTGTAGCACTCTTCTCCCCACTACTCAGCACACCTGGATGTTTTGAAGCCACAGCCTGTCTTCAAGGGACCTTCCTGAAAATCAGTTGGAGGCACCTGTGGCATTTCCATAAAACCAGGCTGCACTGCTTAAAAGCTCTGTGGGTCCCCAGAGGAAGTTGTAATTCGGCTCCTTTGCCAGAGAGCTGATGGTTTATCCTCTGGAGTTCCCATTGGCTCCATGGTGACCTGCACTGGTGGGAGAATAGAAGTGTTCAACATCCCCCCAGAATTCAACCTGGAGCTCTTGGGACCAAGGGTGTAACTTAGTCATTGTTCTTAACCATTCCTGATGCTCTTTAGTCTGTTTTTCCTCCTGGCTGTGCAAGGGGCAGTGAAATCCAAGTAATATTTTGGCGTGATGGAGTTTATATGGCCCACCTTATTGAAAAGTCTCATGCTAGCCCTGGCTTGGAGAGCTGGGTGTGTTTAATTGCTGCCTTTCCAAACGGCCAAGTGGCGTCATGCACGTGTGGGTCGATAAATGCACCTTAATGAGTGCATATAAACCAGGTCGCTCCCAGCACGGGCTGCAAACCCTGTCCAGTCTATTTAAAGGTGGTATTTGTTGCCTTGACTGATCAGACCTGGGGCACAAGCAAAGGTGTGTGTTTAAATACACCTCTAACGATGTGGTAGGGGATGAAAGAGCTGGGGCAGCTCCTAATGGGAGTTAAACGGGCTCTCATGAAAGCAGTGTTCCAGCAAGCTGGGCTTCTCCTTGTCTAAAGTGGCTGAATTGCCTGTGTTTGCCTTGTGGTTCCTGGGATTTTAACATGTTACAGCATCCAGTTCCTGCTTGAATTTTCTCTCACCAGATTTCTGATCTGTGCCAGCTGCTGGTTCCTAGAAATGCTCCTCTAGCTGTTCTCGGGACCTCTGTCAACACAGAGTCCCTCTGCTTCCCTTCTGGGCTTAAATGATCCATTTTGATATAAATTTAAAAGATTCCTCTGCTAACATCCTAGGAGTTAAGGAACTTGTTCTTCTTGGAGGTGTCAGGTGTTGCAGCATCATTCAGCAGCACTGCGTTTCCTCAGACTGACCTAGTACATGGAACCAGTTGAGTTGTGAAATTTTAAGTGGAACTTCTCTTCCCTTACCTTGTGGGTTACTGATTTGTAAATACTGTCTCAGGCACTAATGGGAGGGAGGAAAGGTTTAAAGCACATTTAGGTAGGCTTGGCAGTTCTGCCTTGGCTAAAACCGTGTCACCGGAAGATGTGTGAATATACACCTGTATTTGTGGTGGTGATTGCTCCTGCAGTTTGTGAAGGAAAAGAAATTGTGTCTTTTAAAGCCACATGTAGACTTCTATTCCCTAAGTTCCCAAACCATTCTGTGATTCATAGAATGCCAGAATGGTTTTGGTGGGAAGGGACCTTAAAAGCTCATCCATCTCCACCACTTTCCACACCTTCCACCAACCTGTGCCAGGACCTCACCACCCTCACAGGGAAGAATTAGACTCTAATTCTAGTTCAAATCCAGCAAAGCTGGCCCCAGATTTAAGTTCTGCTCAGCATTCAGTGCAACACTGTGGTTTACAAGACTTCAGAGAAGGAGAGGGTTTGTTTCCAAGGTTTGCAGTGGGAATGCAAAAGTTCTGTAAAGTCTTTCTTTGACTTGAGTTTTGGGTTGGGACTGAACTCCCAAGTGGAAAAGTGCTCAGCGTAACTATCCTTTGTCACCTTTGTCCTCGGCTGGGAATGTGTGGGGTTAACGCTGGTGTTTCAAGTGATGATCAGAAAGTGAGAATAAAGAAGTAGAAAGTCTGTTTTCTTTTGAAATGTCTGTTAAACTTTGAATAGAAAGAGGAATCAAAACCTTTGATGGAGGAAATCCCAGAGAGCTGTTCTGCTGTATGGACAACTCACAACCCATCTGAGGGTGAAGTGGTGTGCTGCTACTTTTAAAACCATATAGAAACTAAAAAGCTATTTCCAAATGCAAGATCTTACTGTCTGAAGTACTTATTCTAGAACTGAAAATAATTCAGGTAGCAGTTTTAGTCTGAAGAAGTAGTTCTGGTCAGTGTATTTCAACTGGAGATGAGTCAGAACACAATCCTCGAAAATACTACATGAACTTGTTCTTTAACAGAGCTTTGTTTTGCCTGCTTGGGTTTAAAGCTTCTGTAAATTTAAGTCGAGGTTATAAACATGCATGTCTGTTAAATTTTCAAATTCAGGCTGTCTTCTGCACTCTTCTCAGAGATGATAACTCCTAGAGTTTGTACCTGGAGCCACGGTGCCAAGGATTTGGACACTGAGGTGGGGCACAGGCAGTTTTGAGGGCCACTGAAGTGAGGAAGATAAGAGAAGAACATTTAAAGGAAAAAAGTGTTTAAATAAAACGTTTAGTTAAATGCCATGTTGAAGGAATACCTTGCCTTTCCCTGAATTTCCTGCATTGCTTTTTTCTCCCCTAAAGCCAGTTTTGAGCTTGTTGAGTAGGAACGTGTTGTCTTTGGATCCTGAGGGTACCGTGCCGACAGTTCCCAGTCAGGAGAGAGTGAACGGAGATCTTTGTGGGAGAGACGTACCAGAGGGAGGAGAAGGGAAATCCGGATCCAGAGATAGGATAGCAGTGACAGCTCCGTGACATGGAGAGGAGCTGGCAGGGATGCACCTGCCCTTGAAATTCCCACAGGCAGCACAGTTTGCAGCCGCACACGTAGAACACGGAATCACAGCGCAGCTTGAATTGTTTAAGCTCAGCAGCTTGAAGGAAGCTCCTAAAGCAGTCATGGAAGGGTGTGATTATAGTATATAGAAGAACTTTAATATTTACTATACAGAAAAACCTTACACCTTGTTCTTCAAAACAAAGCCTTGGGAATAATTTGTTATTCCATTTTGTCCGTGGAACAGGAAGGGTGCCAGAGCTATCTGAGCAAAGTGACATGTGATTGATATTTTACCAGACTCAGCCTTCTGCCGCGAAGGAATCAAGTTTGCATTTTGCATATATGAAAAATCAGATGAGCAGGGCTTGTGTGGGTTATTTTTTTTTTAAAACCTTGATTGGCAAAGCTTGTGCTCCTTCTATAAACATGACTGCAAAAGCTGTCCCAGAATATTTTTGACTTGGTTTTTCAAACTACTTATAGGCATGTTTTAGGGTGTTGTTGGCGTAGCTGTCACATGGCAGCTTTTTACAGAACCTATTTAAAGTTGTAACAGGCAATTCTGTGTAAATGGGTGATATTTAATAGATCTGGTATTTTACAGAGTCACAGAATCCCAGAATGATTTGGGTTGTAAGAGACCTTAAGGATCATCTTGTTCCACCCCCTGCTACAGGCAGAGACACCTTCCACTACACCAGGTTGCTCCAAGCCTTGTCCAGCCTCGCCTTGGATGCTACCAGGGATGGGGCAGCCACAGCTTCTCTGGGCAACCTGTGCCAGGGTCTCACCAACCCCATGGAAGAATTTCCTCTCGATATCCCATCTATCCCTGCCCTCTGTCAGGGTGGAGCCATTCCCCCTTATCTTGACGCTGCCTGCTCTTTTTTAAAAAGTCCCTTTCCTTCTTGCTGCTGCTGTTCCCTGGGATATTCCAGGACTGCAGTACCTGTGTAAGCTTCAGCCTTCTCGTTCTTCCAGGTGGTCTAGTGTGGACCTTCCATCCTTTCCTGTGTTCCTCTTGCCTAATCTCTGGACTCTGAATGCCTTCATCAAAAGAAAACCTTATTAACTAGTTCACTGGGGAGTGATAGCAGCAAAAGCCAAGTGTCAAAGCATCTCTTTCCATCAAATTGTCAGCCTGGAGAGACAAGCTCAGCCTCATTTCCGCCCCCACATCCTTGTACTCACCTGCAAATGCTGGGGAATTCCTTTGCCCTACCTGGGCTTTCCATGCCGCAGCATGCTTGAGGCTGCTTATCCATGGCTCTCCCTGGGTTGCTGCTGCTGCTACAGCTGGGAGGGTCCTGTGGGAAGCACGAGTGATGGATGCTGTTTGAGAATTGCCATATGCTCTATCACACTCTAGAATCCATTAATTCCAAGTTTCCTTCTCATCCTGGTGCATCCCTCCCTAACCTGTTGAAAGGCAAAGAAAATAAGTTCCCTCTGAGAGAAGGAAGGTAGTTGTGTTATCCATCTCTGAGCAAACTAAGGGGACAGAAACAAATCCTGGTCTCTGCTTCCAGTTTTTCCTGGCTTTGGAGTGGGTTTGGAGTTTTGGGGAGGTGAGGGTGGCTTTGCCTGTGGTTAAGCACAGGGTTTGCATCTCTTCTGCAGAGTATAAAACTGTGGCTGTGCTGTTGCCTCTCAAGCTCTGACCCCACTTGAGCCAATTTCAGTGGGGTTTGGAAGGCTGTGAAGAGCAGCAAAGGCACCAGAGCTTCCCACAGACACACAGAACAACGCTGCTTTATGTTGGGGTCACAAGCAAAGGGCTTGTGACAGCTCTTGGGGTGGAAATCTGCAGTTCTTCAAGGCCATAGGAAGTGGTTTTGCCAGTGTTGATCATGGGTGTGCAGTGAAGGCTTTGCTTTCAGAAACTTGGGGTTTGCTTTAATGCAAATAAAATACCAGACTCCAAAGCTTTGGGGCTCCTAACTTCATTGGGGTTTGGTGTCTGATGTTGGAGTCACTGAGGTCACTTATCAGTCCCCACATTTGTTTTTCACTTCATCATTTCCTGCATATTCTGCTCGGTCGCAGCCTGTCACTGGCAACGTGACACAGTGTTACAGCTTCTTACCATCGCTAAAGGGGGAAGGAAAGCTGGTGCTTTCCGCCAAGGAATGTGCTTTTCCAGGTGTCACGTTAATTATCCAAACAACCTGCCTTCTTGTTGATTTTGAGGAAATATCCTCTGACTCTTCCCAACGCTTGCACGTTTTTTACTTTCACTGGTGTTTTTCCTCTTGTCCCCTTTTCTCCCCACCCCCTTCCACCCTCCTTTCTTCCCTTTCCCCCCCACTTTTTCATTGTCCTTTTACCTCCTTTTCTTTTTGCCCGCCTTTTTTTTCCCCACCTTTTCTTTCCCCCCCTTTTCCTACTCCTCCATTTCTTTTCCCCTTCTTCTTACCCCCCTCTTCTTTTTCCCTTGTTTCTTCCCCTTTCCTCTTCCCTGAGAATACTGCTTGCTGAGGCTGCAGAGAGTGTGAGAACAGCCAGAGAAATGTAATTTTGGCTTCCCCAGACAGAGCACTGCCACCAGGCAAGATCTGAAACCAGATAACGAAGGCTGAGCCAGACCTTCCCAAGGAATCAGCCGGGAAGCTCCTCGGGGGTGTTCCCAGCTCTGGCTCCGGGTAGCGCAGGTCGGGCCTGCGCCCGGCCGGATTCGCTCCCTGTGCCGCTGCTTTCGGACACATTCGGCACTCGGGGTGTGAAGCCCCGGGCTCTCATTGCAGTTGTATGTGATTTATCACGGCCACACACGGGCTGCAAAACTCCCAGCCGGGTGGCTGGAGCACACACAGGCTTTCGCAACGCGGCGGGGGGGGGGATAATTACGGGTGTTGGAGCAGGGAGTGGAGCAGAGCCCAGTCCAGGACAGCTACCAGAGATCCTCTTGGCTGTGCCAGAGTTGCCCCACATCCCTTTTTACAAGCCTGTTGGAAGCTGTGGAGGCTGTGTGTCCACATGGCTTTCAGAAGCTGCTGGCAGCGAATCATAGAATGCTGGAATGGTTTGAGTTGGAAGGGAACTTAAAGATCCATCCCCCTGCCATGGGCAGGGACACCTTCCAGGTTGCTCCAAGCCCTACCCAACCTGGCCTTAGACACTGCCAGGGATGGGGCAGCCACAGCTTCTCTGGGCAACCTGTGCCAAGTGCCTTCCTCACAGGGAAGAATTTCTTCCCAAATCCCATCTAACCCTGCTCTGGTACAGTGGTCAGAGCTGTGCTGATGAGTGAGAGGAAACCAGCCCTTTCTGCAGCCTAATGAGCTCTGTATAAACAGTTCTCTCCAGAGTGTGTGGATGATGGAGCTTTCAGTGGGTCTCTGGAGAAAAATCGGGACTGGACCTTGGGAAGACAAATTGCAGCCTCCTACAGCTACAGATTTTCTGAATGTTTGAGAGGGAGGCAATGTTTCCACTCAAGGGACATGCATGGCATTCAAGGAACTCAGCCTGGGATACCTGATGCTGCTGCGATTTATCTGGATTTCCCAGAGCTCCTGCAAGGCTTCTTCCATACAACACGTTCCTTAGAGCACCGGGAATTACTCGCCTGCAAAAGCAACAGGGAGAAAGGAGCCAATCCTCCAGATACTCAGAGTTGTAGGGCTGTTGTCACAGCATAAGCTGTTCCAATGGAAATGGATAGACAGGATTCGAGTGGATGGGGCTGAGAGTCATCGGAGTGGTGCCGTGCACAGAGAGGAGGATTGGTGTTGTCGTAACTCTTTGAGTGTTATTGAAGTGCCAAATGGATCAGGAGCTTTAAAAGCTTTAATTTCTGTGTTTTGGCATCGTCTCTTGGAACGTGTGTGTCTCTGTAGTGAAGCTCTGGAGAGGAAATGGGGCTTGAAGGGGTAGTCCCAGACTAGTTTCTTCTAATTTCACTTGCAATCAAGTGCTGGAGAGGGAGAGACAGATGCTGCAGCTGCGTGATTACCGAACATGCAGCTGTTACCACACTTGCTTCTTTTCCTGCTAATGAGGCATCAACTCTCTCCTGAGTTTGCTGTTTGGGTAATGGTTTTTATTCTAGCACGAAACTAGAAGTGGTTTTAATTTTTCTTTATTCTGATCTGGTTTGGGTTCAACAGCTGGCAAGATGGTCTTTCAGAACTGTTCTGGTTGGAGGAAGGAGTTGCCAGAGGAGTGTTGCCTGGAGAAACTGGGGGTTCATCCCTGGAAGTGTTCAAGGCCAGGTTGGACGGGGCTTGGAGCAACTTGGACTAGTGGAAAGTGTCCCTGCCCATGGCAGGGTGGTAGAATGGGATCAGCTTTAATGTCCCTTCCAACTCAATTCTGTGATTGAATGATAAGGAGCCAGCAATTCCAGCTAGCTTTAAAATGCTTGGTGGGCTCTGGATGCAGCTGGATAGACTGAGCTGGACTGAGCTGCTTGGAACTTTTATTTCCAACACCTCAGTGTCTTCTCACCATTAATCCAGTTCCTCAGCCACGAGCAGTAAACGGGTGGTTCTGGTTTAAGTATCTTCACTTTCATTTCTTCACATTTTATTGTGCTTTCTTGGAGACTTCTGGGCACAGGCGGCTTTTCTCTGCTTTGTGAAGCAATACAAAGGTGGAGAGAGGATGAAGAGCTCTGTCACTCTCCCCTCCCAGCTGGCAAGAGCACAATACTCTCTGGAAGGAAGCTCAGCAGGACTCTGATTTTGAGGAATGATGCATTTGCCTGTCTGAGGGCTGAGTTGTGAGCATTGTTCAAAGCTCTGTCTCTGTGTTGTGCTGGGGGAAGAGGAGGGATTGCTGGATCCCAGGTGAGCTGGGAGCAGGAGCATCCCCCTCACAAAACAGTCCATGCAGTGCAGGTGATTGCGGAGGTGTGGAAAAACCTCTGGGTAGTTCAGCATACTGAGGATGGGTTTTGTTCCATAGGTGCTGGCAATGAATCATAGAATCCTGGATTGGTTTGGGTTGGAAGGGATTTTAAAGCTCGAACAGTTCCACCCCCTGCCATGGACAGGGACACCTTCCACTATCCCAGGTTGCTTCAAGCCCCACCCAGCCTGGCCTTGGACACTGCCAGGGATGGGGCAGCCACAGCTTCTCTGGGCAACCTGTGCCAGGGCCTCCCCACCCTCATAGGGAAGAATTTATTCCTAATATCCCATCTATCTCTGTCAGGGTGGAGCCATTCCCCCTTGTCCAAAGCCCATCTCCAACTTTCCTGTTGGCCCCTTCAGCCACTGGAAGGGGCAATTAGGTCACCTCAAAGCTTCTCCAGGCTGAACAGTACAAATTCTCTGACATCCCCTTCCCTCAGTCTCTCCCAGCCTTTTCCTAACTTTAGAGCAGCTATGGCATGAACAGTCACATCTATAGCACCCAGTTTTTAGCAAATATTCCAACTCATTTGAGCATGAACCCTCCAGGATGTGTGGTGCCAGGCCAGATCAGGGTCCTGCCTGTGGAAAACTGAGGAGAACAAGGTGCCTGATGCTGGGCTTAAGGCAAACCATGGCTGTTTATTTTGGGATTTTCACCTCTGCCAGAGGCTCAGTCTCGCAGTAGGGACAGTAGAAAATAGGATGAAAGTTGCAAGGAAACCGGTGGTCCATATAGCCTGGGAAGAGTTGTCCTCCCCAGGGCATGTTCTGCAGGATACCTGCTCTGCCTCCGCCAAATCCTGCTCTGCCTGATCAATTTTTAAAAATTATAGTCCTCTCCCAAACTCCAGAGGTTGCATGTGGTCAGTTTAGCCTCTTGTGCAAGAAGAATTAAATTCTGGAGGAAATTCTCTCTGACTTGATCCTCCTGATTTCCAGAGCCCGATTTTCTGATAAGAAAAATGTGGACATATATAAATGCTTGTTCCCCACTGAGCCCTACTGTTGGGGCACCAGCCAAGGGATATATCCTGTTTAATGGGATGTGGGGACTCAGTCACCCCAAAACACATTGCCAAGAGCATGACATCTAGAAAAGCACCGTGCAAACCCCAGTGGGTTTCGATTCCTGAATTTCCCTTAGTTAATGCATATATAAGTAAGGCAATTAAAACACATCGGGCTTATTTCAAATAGATAATCTAATTATCAGCTTGATTAAACCATATCAAATGAACAGTTCTTGTAATTCGGGAGCTTTGTTCTAATCACTGCCAAAGCAGTAGGAGCTTTAATTAAAAGCCTCAAAAGTGGCAGACCAGTGTCAATTGAGGGGAGTTCCAGCTCGAATCCTGATTGCAGGGAAGAGCAAACCCCTCCTCGGTGGATGCTGATACGAAGATCAGCTCTTTGCTACCAATAAATCGAATTTGACTATTTTGAAAATACTATTAAATGCAAGTAAGTGTCCTTTGCTGCTGTTTCTGATGCTCAGAGACAGACCTAATTATCTATTCCACTATCACTCATTTACACTGACATTTTTAATGTCTATAGGTTGGTATCACCCAGTCATATCCTATCTAAGCCTTGGACCTACAGCTTCTTATGCAAAAGTGTACTCCTTCAGACTGAAGAATTCCTTAATTAAAAATTGGGTGCTGGATAACTCAGGAAGCCCAGACTTCTTTTTCTTGCCATGAATGTATCTTTAGGGCCTCTCTGCCCATCATGATTTGGTGTTCAATGCCCACAACTTTTATAAAACATAACTACAGGGAATGACAAGAGCAGTGGGCAGCCAGGTTCCAACCTGCACAGGGATTTGCATGTATTTAATTTATTAATGTTGGCATGTGTCTGCTTAGTAGCCCAAGTTTTCTTTCCACCTGAGTAGGTGGACTTTTTGTTTTTCTTTTGCCTAATTGTCTCAGAAAATGACACTAGAACAGCCTGCTTGTATCAACATGCAGGCAGTCACAGACTGCTCTGTGCCCCAAACCAGCCTTCAGATTTTGGAGATTTGATGGGAATTCGTAAGGTGTTATTAACAGCATCAGTGTAAGAGGGAGCTGAATGAACAGCTCTCTGTCCGGACCCGACTTTCCCCAGCTGCTGTGGCATTTGCCATCACCACCTTGCTTTTAATTACTGTCGTGTTCCATGGCTTAATATTAAACCACATCTAATTGCATCCTGTCTCTTAATTGGCTTAACTGGCCATCACCCAAATAGACTCTGCTGTATAGAAACAAGCTTCCCCAAATATTTCCTAATTGGCAGTTGGTGCTTTGTGAGGAGATGGGACCCTCTCAGCGATATTAATAGATGTTTTCTCCCGTTCGTTCCCAGGATTGGACATTGATCCTATGACGCATGCCCGGAAAAAACAACTTTTCCTTCTGAAACATCCAGCTGGTTCTGCTGGCCAGGCCTCGTCGCCAACAGGCAGCAGGAGGATGGACAGGGCCAACGCAGAGCAACGGGACAGAGATGCCTCGGAGGCTCCAAACTGTCCCAGTGGGTTTGTAGGGAACAACAAAAGCAAAAGTTTGCGTGAAGTGCGAAAGACGTACCCGCTGCGAAGGCGGCTGCTCCCCTCGGTGAGCAAAAAGACCTGCAAGGTGCTCCTCACCAGGCTGGAGGATGTGGCCGGCTCTCTGTCCAAACAGACCCCAAGCTGTAAAAAAAGGCACCTTCCCAGCTGGGTGGAGGGTTTGGGATCTGCTTTGTTCTCAGAAAAGGTTCAGCCTGTGGGAGCAGGCAAGAGTGAGTCATCCGGGGAGAAGTGCACAGTAACTTATCCTGGGTCGGAGCAGGATCTTGATCCTGCTCCCTCGGAGCCCAGGAAGCGCCGTCTGGCCTCGCTGAATGCAGAGGCGGTGAACAACCTGCTGTTCGAACGGGACGATGGCTTGTTATCTGGCAGGCGCTTCCGCAGGGACTCCGGGAAGGCTGCTGGGGACAGTACCCTCAAGGGCTTGCAGTGCAAAGCCGGTGACAACTGCTCTGCCCTGGAAAAACCGGCTGTGAAAACAGGGAAGGGAAAGAACCGGCATGAGCCCAGTCAGAAATGCAATAGCTGTGAGCATTCTCTGGACGAGGTCTTTGATGATGGGGCAAAGAGGGAGGATGGTGCCATCTCCTACCATCCCACCCCAAAGAGACTGGCCAGCCTGAACGCTGTGGCCTTCCTGAAGCTGACCCATGAGAAAGACCAACCCCTGAAGCAAAGGAGTAAATCAGATGGAGAGGGAAAGTCCGAGAACCACTGTTCTAAATCTACCCTCAAATGGGCCAAAGCCGGTCGGAAGAACTGTGTCAAATCCAAGAAAGAAGTGGCTAGCTTAAAAATGGATGGGCAGCACGGCTGGCAAGGCCAGACCCTGGGCACCTTTGGGAAGGGGGAGCAACGGGACTCTTCCAGGCTCTACAGGACAACAGAGCCTGTCCCCTACGAGTCACTGTCTGGCTCCTATGCCAGCACAGAGGGCTTCTACCACAGACTGCCTTTGCTCATGGGAGGACAAGCTTCCATGAAGCCAGAGTATGGAAGACCCGGAGAGAAATCCCCAACCCCCAAACAGGAATTTCATCAGCCTTCCTTTCCCGTGCAGCAGTTCCCTCCTTTGCCTGTGCCCGGGAATCACACGGATTGTGGATGTCTCTATGAATCCTCAGATCTGACTCCATTGAACGGGTTTTATGTTTATTATGGCCAAAGTGGATACAGTGGCTACTCCCCCTGCTCCATTTATCCCAAGGACGAGCTGTCGCAGGCTGCGACCTGCGAGGGGCTCCTGGTATCTCCCAGTTCCTTGCCATCAGGTGCTCATTTCCAGCCCCTGCACTGGTGCAGCTCTCCGTACTGCTGCGGAGAGGGAGCGGCTGTGAGCAGCTACAGCGTCTGCGGTGTGGTGCACGTGCCGGAGGGCAGGATCGGCAGCGTGCACGCGGGACGGAACAGCTACCCCTACAAAATGCCTTTTGCAGCAGGTAAGGTGCAAAGTGCACGCAAATCCCAGCCGGCGTTCCTGGGAGAAGAGGGTGACTCGGCGCGGTGCCTGCTTGCCGGGAGGCAGGTTCCCTCTGCGAGCAGTTCTCAGCTCCACAGCCGAGTTGCGGTTTGGAAGGAATCCGCCTCCCACCTCCCCTTCCCCCGTTTTTAGCCCGGAGGGTTTTTCCCACTGAAAGGTCTTGTTGGTGTGGAGAGCAGGGAATCGGTGAAAGGATTTGGGCAGCGAGAAGGTGACTCATGGCTTGTCATGCTGGAGCTGAGGCTGAGCTTTGATCTGTGTAAAACGAGCAGAGTTCAGTTCCTGCACGCCATCCCACTGTGCCACTCCGAGCAGAGGGTCGGGAGCACACCAGGATGAGTTACTCCACCCATCCCAAAATCTCGCTCTGGGGGCTGTGACATGCTCGCAGAGCCTGTGGAGAAGCAGGCATTGCCTCTGCTGTTAGGCTCTCATGGTGCCAGCCAGGGAGTGCAGGCTTTTTGGATTCCATGGATCAGAGCTGGCAGGGCTGCATAGGGAGTTTCACCGTGGTGGTCTAAGTGCCAGGCACACTGTTAGTTTGGGAATTCTTGGTCCCATCTTTGCTCTCTGTGTCTGACAATGAAGCACTGGAATGAGGAGGGGTGAGGGGGTGTGGAAACGTCATTACCTGCCCGGCTCTCGTCTGTCCCCGCCTGCTTTTCAGACTTCCTGCTTTATCTTGGAGCTTTGCCTCTGCTGTTGAAAAACAACTTTTTAAATATTTAAAAGTGGAGTGTTGTGTGGGGGTTATCAGACACCAGCACTGTGTGTAAAGCCATCAGGCTGGACAGTGCAGCAAACAGTCGGTCTGTAGAGGAGGCTGCTTTCCAGCTGCCGGGAGTGCCAGCGTGGGATCTTTCTGCTAACCACGTGTTCCAGCCAAGAGCTGGCATGACTTAACCACTGAAAACAGATTTTCAGGTAGGTGGATGGAGTTTTGGTTCAAGCGAGGCTTTGTCATCTTCCGTTGTAGGAAGCTGCTGAAACTCTGGAGCGTTTGGTTGAAGTGTAATTTCTGTTTTCCCAAAATATCCCTGCTGTCATGGTGCGGCTTCCTACAGCAGCAGCCAGACAGGGCTCACTGGTGGCTTCAGAGCTCTTGAAAGTGGAATGCTCACAAGACAACCAGCTCAGCAGTATGTTCTTGCCTGACAGTTTCTGTGTAGTGCCCTGAGGTCATACCAGTCTGCTTTGTTCCTCAGCTTTTGCACGCTGGTGCCTCTGATTTGTGCAGCCGGAAGGATGCAGGCAGTGCAGACAGAGTATTTTCCAGAGCTCAGCCCTCCCTGTGGACTCAGTGGTTCCTCCTGGTGCTGGCAAGGGCAGCAGCAGTTCCAGGAGTGGGTATTTGCTAGTGTGTCACCCCACTGCTGAGATCTTCCTTGCCGTGCTTTCCTTCCTGGGAGCAACTTGGATTTAAAAACCTGTAACACTAGAATCACTGAGATTTTGGTTTGTGGATTGAAGCAAATAAGGAGGTCTCAGAGAATATTAGCAGGGCCTTAGGCTTAAGGTTTGATTTTTTTATAATTATGCACCTCTGAAATATTTTCCTTCCCTAGGCTGGGGCATTTTAGTGAACTAAAGGAGCACTTTGGCTGTGAGCAGCAGACTCCTATCAGAGAGGGATCCAGCTTGACATGCCAAATGCTGTGTGTTACATCTATCTGATTTGGTGTCTTCCAGGTGTTCATAGGGGAGTATCAGTGGCTGTGAGGACTGGGCTGTGATCTTGGGCGGTGGTTGTGGGTAGTGTGGAAGCAGAGTGGTCGGGAAGGAGCTGGGACAGGCTGTGAGAGCTGCTTTAGTGACAGTGCCGTCGGAGAGACTGAAAATGTGTGCGACCAAGTGTGTGCCAGCAAGAGCAGCTCTGTACCAGGGCCCTGACATGCAGCAGAGATTTTTGTGAAGCTCTATCCTGCTATAGCTCAAGCTTAAAAACTGTTTTTGTAAGCAAAATACCTGAGAGGTGATTCCTTGCTCTGTGTGTCCTGTGCCTGCCAATGCCTGCATCCTGATGACCAGGCACTCTGGGGGTTCTTGTGGTGTGTGCTACTCAGGGTTGATTTGATTGATTGATTGATTGATTGATTGATTGATTGATTGATGATGATGATGATGGTCTGTGGCATCCCTCACCCTCACAGCTCCATAGTGGCTTGGTTGCAGCCCCTTAGAGGAGGGTAAGGTGAGAGGCAGGAGTGAGTAACTTCCCATCTCTGCAAGGAGTCCCAGCAGTTCTTTGGCTGGAGCTGAGTGACTTCAAATGGAATTTTTTAACCTTCAGATTCGAAAGCTCTGGTCTGAGACATCTCCTGGAGCCTGACTGGAGCTGCCCTTTGGTCACCCCAAAAAGCACACTCTTAGGTTTGTGGAATAGGGATGCATCATGTATTGGTCCAGGAGCTCTTTTCCTGCTGATAGGGGGTAATTGCAACTGGTTCTTCCATTGGCCTGAGTTGAGGCTTGTCTGTGATTCCTGAGCAGAGCGAGGTATTTCTGGGATGCTCTGAGGCAGCGTCAGCCAAATTCCAACCTGCTGAGGTTCCTGTGTCTGCTGCAGAGACACAGTTTTGCTGAGGGTGCAGCATCTTGTGGTTGTGTTCCACCTTGTTTCATCTTTCTCGACATAATTTGGAGAATCGTCTCAATTTCCCCTGATTAGTAGAATTTGGCTTTTTGAAAGAAGCTGGCTGGTTTTGGCAGAGTGATTTAATCCTTCCCATTGTTTCGATAAGCCTTTTATTTCTTTTATACATATTGACAGGCGGGAACTGCTTTGGATACTGGCCAGCCTTGTGTGTTTTCCTGGCTGGCATTACTTGGGATTCAGATGGGTTTGTTGTGGTGCAGTGTCAACGGCAGAGCACTGGAACACGCAGGCTCAGAAATGGCTTTGCTTTTACAATCCAGTGACAGTGCAAAACGAAATTACAACCGGGAGAGTCTTTACTGCTAGAATACAATAACGGGGATTTCAGGGAGAAGCAGCCATGGTGTGGGACAGTCCCAGCTGTGTAGTTGCTTTATGTTCCAGACGAGATCCGTGACACATTTCTTCCCTTCCCTTAGAAGGCTGCAAGTCTCTGGACCAGCTGAACCTCACAATCCCGGTGGCAGGACACCCTGCGTCGCCTGCCCACCCGCTCTCAGGATGTCCTGTGCCCAGCGTGCCGCCGGCTGCAGAGCCCGTTCCTCACCTGCAGACCCCCAACTCTGACCCTCAGACCATGGCCCGAGAATGTCCTCAGAGCTCCAAGCCTCCCAGCGGCTCCAAGTCCGGGCTGCGGAATACTCCAGGCTGCCTGCACGCCTCCAACAGTAAAGCCACGGGGGGCCATTCCCACCCCAAGCAGCAGCGGATCAGCCGGCGCAGAGCCACCAATGGCTGGATCCCCGTGGGCACGGCCTGCGAGAAGGCCGTCTACGTCGTGGTAGGTGTCTGAGTGCTGGGGCTGGGCGGGGACAGCTGCCTGTGCACCTCCAGGTGTGAAGGCTTGGGAATTCTGGGGCTCACTTCCAGCTGGAGATGGTCACTGGGTGCTGTCTAGAACCTCTCGGTGAAATTCCGGTGGGAGCAGAGGTGCTGCTGGCTCTGTTAGCTGTGTGTGTTAGCTCTGTTAGCTTGCACGGCGTGGTTTGGGAGGGGAGGAGAACCTGCTGCTCCTGTGCTACCCTTACCTGAAAGGTGACAGATCCTCCCTGCTCTGGCATGTACAAGGGTGGCACCTGAGGCACGTGGGAGTCCATCCTACAGGGATCATCCTCCAGCTGCTTTCTCCTGGGTAGGGCAGACCTGTCTGAGAAGGTGAGGGTTGTTGTAGCCTCAATTATAAGGGGCAGGTCTAGAGGCAGCTCTCATAAGGTAGCTCTCATTGACAGTGTCTGTAGCCCCACAGGGATCTCCCAGAGCACAGAGGACTGAGACAGTGTGCTGGCTCCCAGATGGAATTTTTCTAGCCCCCAAAATCCCCTTACTTGTAACTTACATGGTGTCATGGCCAGTTGCTCCTCCAGGGATTTCCTGGCTGTACTTTCCCATTTGTTGTGTTAAGGGGCAGAGACTGGTTCCTGTAAGATGGGAGATTTCCTGCCAGAGAATTCAATTAGCTCCAATCAAGTTCACTTCAATTGTGAGAGAAGGCAGTATTCTTCATCTTGTTAAAGCATAAGAGCTTGAAATGGGCCACACGTGGTGTCTGGGAAGGTGGGACAAGGCATTGATGTGCAGTAGATGTCAGAAGGAAGGAGGGCCCTGGTCCGGGCAGGATCTGTGTCGCTGCTTAGTGTGGTAGCACAACCTGGGGCTGCTGAGATCAGCAGCCAGGGCAGATTTTGGAGCTTTAGCCTTTGGGACTGTGTCCAGGTGCCAAGGGCTGTGCCAGAATGAAGCCTGTCAAGGCCAGGGACTGGCCTTGTGCATCTATCCCTCAAGCTGTCACACCCCAAAGGAGCAGTGAGGTGTTAATCTCCTTACAATGCTTCCAGTCCTGCCTGGGAGATCTAGAGGTTAAACCATCCTGCCCAGGCATTCTGAAATGAAACTTGGAGCAAAAGTAAACTAAAAACCCCCCGTTCATAGTCCCAGAAGCGATCATTTTGTACTATCAGAGGGTAGGAATCACTGGCAGTCCTGCTAAGGAAGGCTTTGTGCCACAGCCTCCCTGCCACTCCCTGCCCCGCTCATGTCAAATATTTCATGTTTTATTGGTTTTCCTACAAGGTTTGTATCAGAGAAACACACAAAATTCAAAACACACCTAATTTTCAGTGCCTTTGAATGGAAAGGAAAAGCAGGCCTCCAGGGAGGCAGGTGGAAATGTGATTTTCCTGAAGACGGTGGTTTTGCATGCAGAATGGAAGGACCAAGTGTGTTTTAGTTTGAAATAAGAGTATTAATTTCAGCAGTTAGGGCTCTTGTGAGATATGCTGTCCCCCAGTGAGCTGCTCCTCACTGCCAGCACGATGGAGGAGAACCATGAAGTCACCCTTTGCCTGTTCACCGGGGTTGTTTTGGTTCCTGTGTGTGCAGAACGAGCCAGAGCCGGCTGTGCGTAAGAGCTACCAGGCTGTGGAGAGGGACGGGGAGATCATCCGGGTGCGGGACACCGTGCTCCTCAAATCGGGGCCCCGCAAGAAATCCATGCCCTACGTCGCCAAGATCTCTGCACTCTGGGAGGACCCCAAGACAGGTACTGGGCCAGGAGAGTGTGTGTGTGTGTGTGCTCGACAGAGCAAGCTGGAAGCAGGGAAGGGGTGGATCTCAGGAGAGCTGCAGGCTGGTTAGGGTACCAGGGTGATGGAGAGGAGATTAGCAGGGGAGGGGTGGATCTCGGGAGAGCTGCAGGCTGGTTAGGGTACCAGAGTGCTAGAGAGGAGATTAGCACCATGGCTTCCATTTGGATTGTTCAGGAACTGAAATGCTCCTTAATCACTCGTCTGGGGCTGATAATGGAAATCTTCCTGGATGTGAAAGCACATAATATTTGCCAAGAGCCTGTCTTAGCAGCCCTCTCCCGTATTATTTCATTGCTCAAACATCGGGGGAGCTGCTGTTTGCTCCAATCCAGCATCTGGGCTGGGAGCTGGTGGGAACAGGGCTCTTCTGCAGGAGCTCTGATGGACCCCAGTAGAGCTGGGGATGGGAGTTGTGGGAACTTATGGTGAGGTCTGGTGTCTGACTGGCAATCCCTGAGCCAAGGAGGCTGAGCCAAATGCTTTAAAGTAGAGGTTGTGCTTAAAAAAGGAAAAAAAAATTAAAAACAACAAAAATTCTGTGTAAAAGACATAAATCAAGGTGTGGTGAAGCCCACTGTGGTTGTGTCAGTGCAGCAACAATTCTGCCCTGAACCTGGGAATCAATGCTGCAAGTTCCCACCTTAGGATGAGCATATTTTCCAGCTTGTGTGCTGAATGGATTCTTTTTTTCAGGTGGAAACGTTTGATTTTTGAATTTTTGGGGAGTTTTTTGTGCCTGACTTCCTTGGGATGTTGTAACCTGAGTAGAACAAGGCAAAGGTGTAGTGGAAAAGCAACATGACCGACTCCATTCAGCGTCTTGCTGTGACAAAGGGACACCTAGTTCAGCATGAAATATTCATGAGCCACAGCTGCCTCTCCATGAGCGCTGTGGGAATGAAGGGGATGGAGCAGCAGGAGGAAGCTGGGAATGAGTGGGAAAACACTCGGAGAAAACTGAGGCTTGACTTGTTTTAATCCATGCTGTTGCAGGGGAGCTGATGATGAGCCTCCTGTGGTATTACAGACCAGAGCACACTCAGGGAGGCCGCAACCCCAGCATGCACCAGGTGAGTCTGGATCCAGGCCAGGGCATCCCAGGCTGTCTGTGCTCCTGCAGGAAGAGGGGAGTGCCCCAAGCATCTCCCTGCATTCCTGGGTGGCCTCAAGCTGAGTACAGCAGAGCTCTTTTGGCTGTGATGCAGCTGTTGCCAGATGTGTTGAGTGGTGGTGTCTTATAGATGGGCTTTTTCCCCAGATTTATTGTCCTGTGGAGAAACTCTGGGCTCTTAAAAAAGCTGCTATGTTTCTTACATAGAGGCTGTAACAGAAACTGCTGAGTGTTGATGCTTCTCTCTTTAATCTGAGAAAATTCCATGTATTAAGTAAAAAGTAATTTTGACTGTTACCTTAAGAATAAGGAATAAGTTTCTACTGAATCAAGATCAGACACCTTTCCAAAAGCATATTCTAATTCCTACAGGACTGGAGAGCCTGAAAAGCTCCTGCTGCTATTTTGCAGGAAACTGGAGTGCCTGTGTAATGTGCTGCCTTTTAATAGGTCCCTTAATCTGCTTCTTAAACTCCAAAAATGTTAGTTTTGTACAGAAATGTGGATGCATCATCCTTGCCCTGCATAGATTTAGGATGAGAAGGAAAGTCTGACTTGAGGATGCTGTGCCAGGATAATGGAGTTGCTTTTTAAAGAAAAGACGTGTGAATCATTGTGACTTCACACCTTGCTCTGCTTCATATGGGCTTGTGTTGGGTGACAGAGCAAGCTGGTTTTAACTGGGAATGAAGAATTCACTGCTGTGTTTAACCCAATTTTAAACACTTGGCGCTTTTTTAATTTCTATTACTTTTTTAAATAAAAAGGGAAGGAGGGAGGGAGGGGTTGAGAGCAGGACTCAGGAGCAGCCAGTGAATTGTACCTGCCTGGCTTGCAGGGCCCAGGTGACTTTCTAAACCAAAATGTGTCACTTTTTAAATGAAAGGTGAGTGTATCCAGTTGCATTTCAGTCCAGGGAGAATGCCAGGAGGAATTAAGCCAGGTTTTTGCAAACCCAGTTAATTACACAGGTCTTCAAACAAGAGAGAGCTTGGACTGAGGGCTGGGTTGGGCTTGCCAGGGTGACTCAGGTAGTTTTGACTCAAGGAGTAAACCAGAATCCCAAGGTGCAGAAGGCAGGTGTAGCATTCCCAGTGTCCCTGATCAACCCTGTTCCCAAATGTTCACCCTTTTGTGAGTCTTCCCTTCCAGCAACACAGAAGTGGAGCCTGCAGGGACGTGTGCAGGGCATCTGTGTTCCCAGAGATCATCTCTGCTGATCTAACCATACCTGAAATTCTTCTCAGTGGCTCTGTCCAGGTTACCCTGTGTCTAACCAATCCTGCCAGCTGCAGAGCCAAATTCCCTAAATTAGTCTGGGAAGAATTGAAGAGAAGTTTGCCAATAGAGGCTGCGGCTGCTCTTCCTTGGATGTGTTCAAGGCCAGGTTGAATGGGGCTTGAAGTAACCTGGTCTAGTGAAAGGTGTCCCTGCCCATGGCAGGGGATGGAACAAGATAATTCTTAAGGTCCCTACCAAACTAAACCATTCGAGGACTCTATTCCATGATTCTGAAAAAGGCTGTTGCTACTTCTCTCACTAAACCAGCCTTTTTAATTGAATGAGATGAGGAAGTGATTGGACAAGAAGGGTTTCCTTAAGTTTTGAGATAAAGATAGATTAGAGAATCCAGGAGGAAAGGGGAGACCAAGGGGTGCAGCCAGCAATGGCCTTGCTGCTGAAGATCTTTGTGACATTGGAAATTCATGTGAGATTGGGGCACTCAGTGTCACAAAGTATGCTGGGCAGGATGAAATGGTGGGAGAGCCAGTGTTGCTCACTGTTGCTGGATAAAATTGTGGTGCAGAGCACATGGCAGGTGCCTGGGTTATGTGGGACACTGGCTCTGAAGAGTATTCACCATGGACACGCTTCAGTGACTCCACGTTTAGGTGATGGGTGAAGGTGCAGAGCTGGCCCTTCCCTCTGTGGGTGGGTGAGGGTGGGGAGCCGGCCCTGCCCGCCGGGGCTCCAGACCAGCTGGGTGACCTGTCCCCTCCCCTCCTCGCACAGAATGAGATCTTTGCATCACGGCACCAGGATGAGAACAGCGTTGCCTGCATCGAGGAGAAGTGCTACGTGCTGACCTTCGCAGAGTACTGCAGGTAGGTGGAGCTCTGAACCTGCTGCACTTCCCAAACCTCCCCCCCGCCTCCAGCCTTTCTCACTCTGCCCATTTCCAGCCATCCTAGCTGTCCCAGCCCTTTGGGCTGTGGTCTGCCTGAGACACTTGCTCTGCTGCAGGCTGGGGGCTTCTCCCACTCCAGATCCATTACATGTTTGGTTTGTACAGAATCATATTGGAAAAGACCTCTAAGATCATTGAGTCCAGCTGTTCCCCCAGAACTGCCAAGGCCACCACTGACCCATGTCCCTAAGTGCCACATCCACACAGCTTTTAAATCCCTCCAGGGATGGCAACTCCACTACTGCCCTAGGCAGCCTGTTCCAAGGCCTGACCAGCCTTTCCCTGGAGGAATTTTCCCAATATCCAACCTAAACCTTCCCTGGTTTAACTTGAGGCTGTTTCCTCTCATCCTGTCCTTGTTGCCTAGGAGCAGAGCCCAAGGTCCTCTGGCTGCACTCTCCTGTCAAGGAGTTGTGGAGAGCCAGAAGGTTCCCCTGATCCTCCTTTTCTCCGGGCTGAGTCTCCCAGCTCCCTTAGTTGCTCCTGGTGCTCCAAACCCTTCCCCCTCCTCTCAAGAAGCTCCCAAATATTGGTGCTTGTATGACCTTGATACCACTGCCTGTGGTTTCAAGGAAGACAGGAACAGGTGTGCAGGAGAACATGGAACTTGGAGCTAAAAACTAAGTGAGGTAGGAAAAGATCCTATATATCCATCCCTTGTGGGACACAGGTGCCAGACTAGCCAAAAACCTGCTGATACACATGCCAGTGTTTGTGCTGGACACCAGATCCTGAGATTTTGACAGCAGCACCCCTTAGAGCAGTGACTTGGGATGTTACAGTTGAGCTCTTGTTGATTCAGTTGCAGCTTTGTCAGTAAGAACTTCCCAGCATCCATATTCCAGTCTGGCATCCTGTGATGGATGCACAGGGCTGAAGGATGATAGGGACTGAATGGACACAAACCCATAATGCAAACCAGTGCTTTAAATCTCTTCAGTTCTGCTGGGTGCATCTTGTGGTCTGTGCAGCCTTGCCATGGAGGGGATGCCTGAGGCTTCCTCCTCAGCCTGCTCCTGGCCCAGGGCTCTGGTCTTGGGATTTATAAAAACAAACTGGTGTACAAACTCTTTAGAAGCTGAATTTTGATCTTTCTTTTGAGAACACTAAAACAAAAATCCCAAACAAACAAAAGAACACCAACCTAACCCCAACAGCAACAAGCCAAACAAAGCCAACCAAACAAAACCCCTCATCCCCAAGCTTTGCATCCAAGCAGTTCCTTTTCTTTCTAACACCCCGGTCTTCTGGGACAGCTACTGGCAGGAATTTTTTCACGCTCTTGTGGGTCAGGTCACCTTTGAGAGATGTTCCCTAAAGGCATCCTTAATTCTTTGTTTTCCTAAACATTGGTGCATAAGCATTTATTAGGGGCTAATAAACAAAAATGAGGCCAAAGCAGTAAAAAACAAGGTGGTTAATTGCTGTCATCTTTGCTGCTCTACAATATCCGCCAGTATGGAAATATAAACTTGTGTTGCTTCCTGCAGGAGTTCTCTTTAAAACAAAGCTTTGTCCACATTCCTCCCCTTCCCCTTATCCTCCAGCAGCTCCAGGGACACAGGCAGCAGGAGAGGGAATGAGTTCATGGTCCCCAGCACAGGAAGGACATGGATCTGTTGGAGCGAGTCCAGAGGAGGCCATCAGGTTGATCAGAGGGATGGAACACCTCTCCTATGAGGAAAGGCTGAGAGAATAGGGATTATTCATCCTGAAAAAATGAAGGCTTCGGAGTTTGCCCCTTCCAGTACCACAAGGGAATCTACAGAAAAAATGGAGAAAGACTGTTTACAAGGGCCTGGAGTGCCAGGACAAGGGGAAATGGTGTCACACTGCCAAAGGGCAGGGATAGATGGGCTATTATGAATAAATTCTTCCCTATGAGGGTGGTGAGGCCCTGGCACAGGTTGCCCAGAGAAGCTGTGGCTGCCCCATCCCTGGCAGTGTCCAAGGCCAGGTTGGATTGGGCTGGGAGCAGCCTGGGCTAGTGGAAGGTGGAACCTAGTGAAAGGTGTCCCTGTCCATGGCAGGGGGTGGGACTGGATGAGCCTCAATGTCCCTTCCAACCCAAACCATTCCAGGATTCTCTGATAACTGTTCTGATGTGATTGCCCTGCAGATTTTGTGCCTTGGCAAAGCGTCGAGTCGAAGGGATCCCAGGCAGGAAAACCATCATGGTTCCTCCCTCAGAGGAGTATTCCACCCCTCTGCACCGCAAGGTGCCTGAGGACACGGACCCCGAGCTGGTTTTCCTCTGTCGTCACGTCTACGACTTCAGGCACGGGCGCATCCTGAAGAACCCGCAGTAGCACAGCCCTTCCTTCGGAGCGCGGCGGGAGCAGGCAGCACTGGGGCACCCATGGCCCGGGACACCTGTGCACTCTCACCCACCTCGTGCTGCTGCAGGTGGGAGCGCCCAGCGCTCCGTCCTGGGACTCGGGAGCGTGCGAGGAGCGGAGCCCGTGGAGGGAGGCAGCAGTTGAAAGCACAGCACTTCGTTAAAAGCATAAATGAAAATATATACGTAAAAAAATAAATATATGTATATAGATATAGGGATTTGCATAAGTAAATCTATATCTATATATGTACGTAGAGCTGCATCTATTGGGAGGGTTTGCAGGGGATAAAAGCTAGGAAGCAATGCAGAGCCATGGCTGGGGGAATGGCGGGAAGGTGCAGGAGGGATGTGTTGGTGCAGCATTGGTTGAGTCTGGCTGGGACAGTCGGTGGTTTTCAGGCCCTGAACTGAGCCCAGTTCCTTGGCAGAGCACAGGAGAGTCTCCTTGGTCCCACGGGACAGACTCTGAGGATTCCCACAGGGAGAGCTTCTTCAAAATACAGCTTTGGGTGCAGAGTGGCCTTGTGTCATGCTTGGATAGGTTGCTCCATCAGGGGAAGAGGTGACCCCTGTTCTCCCCCGTCTTTTCCCTCCCCTCACCTCACTGCTCCATGATTCACCACCTAGACTGGCCAGGGCTTGGAGCCTACTCCATGGTGGAGCAGAGGGAACTGGCAAGGTGGAAGGTGTTACACCCCAGTGTAGGGTTAGAGCTGGGCCTGTCCCAGGTGTCCTGACTGAGCCCATGGGATCCTATGCCCCATCCCAAGGCCCAGCATTCACTGGCATGTGTCACTCAGAAGCTTGGAGCTCACAAAGTGGGCTCTGCTGAGGAGATCCATGTTTCCTCTTCTCTTCCAAGTGTTGCTCTTTCTCTGATGGCTGAAGGGGCCCTGGATTTTCTTTCTTCCCAGTTTGTTTCCTGTAACGTCGTTTACAGTCCCTGCTTATCCCTGTGTGTCTGCAGTGGGAAGAAGCCAGAGGGGAAAGTGGCAAACCCTTTTCTTGTGTGTTTTTGGCTTTTTAAAATTCCTCCCCATGTGACTGTCCTGATCCTGGGAGTGCTGTTGAAGCTATCAGCAGCCTCTCCCCCTCCAAACTCATCCTGGTGTCCAAGCAAGCTCACCAAAGTGGCTTTGTGGCTCCTGAAAGGACCTGAGCATCGGGAAAGGTTCACATGGACCATGCGAGCCCTGCAGGTCCTGCCTCTTGCCTTACCTGTACAGATCCCAGACAGACCTTAGATCCCAGACAGACCTTAGCTTATCTCAATGCTAACTTGGAGTTAATCCCAAAGCAAACCAAAGGACAGTGTCACATCCCGGGGAGTCACTGCATCAGGCTGGGAGCCCAGCCCGAGATTGCACTAACGTACAGCAGAACCAACCCCATGCCACCCACATTCCTGCTGGCTGGAGCCACTCACTGAAACGAGAGATCTGCGTTTTCCCAGTCTTTCAGGGCTTCTGAACTTGTGTCCCGTGGTGGAAGTGTTCATTCTGCTTTAATGTCCTGTCATTGGAAGCAGCATTCGCTGTACTCCTGGGGATGCAGGGCTTGTCACCTTGCTCCAGTGGCCGCACACCTGCCTAGCCTGGAGAGAAAACCCACGGCATCCAATACTTTACATGGAATAGTTCAGGCATGCAGGAGTTCTCCAGAGATTTGCTCTACATACCAAAGAGGGGAATGTGTCCAGAGGCAATGGCTTGAGGGGTTGACAAGGTCTAGCACCCGCCACAGTGGGCAGGCATCTCCTTGCAGCTGGTGGATGATTCCTGCTGGGAAATTCCTGTTTATTCCCACCTGCATAACCCAGGGAGAACATGCAGCACCAAGAAGGGAGATCCCAGGTTTGCAAGCAAGAATTGTCAGGTGAAGCATTTTCTCTCATTTATACCTCAAGATACTGTTGGTGTCAAAGGGATTGCCCAGATGTCTCCTGAGCAATTCGCTTGGCACTGGGGGTCTCTTGGAATGATGTGGTGGGGCTGTATTGGGGTGGGAAGTGGTTGGCACGTTGGGAACACTCGGATGAAGGGGTGCAAGGAGGCATTAGAGAACATGGTCTTTGATGCTTCTGGGGGAGGATATGAAGTGGTTTACCGCTGTAGGAGGGAGGGAAGATGCTGGAGAAGTGGAGTTGTTCCTGCCCGTGACACAGAGGGAATGGCAGCTGCCTGGCCATGGTGGGGCAGAGCAGCTGCACCCCACAGTGGGTGGCAGGTGATGGGAAGCCCTAAATCCACATAAGTAGCTCCATGGTGACTCCTTTGCCCCTGAAGCTGAAGCAGGAGAGCTGCTGGGGCCAATTTCCCCTGGCAGTGCCTCGGACACGGAATGCTGTGAGACCCACCGGCCAGGTGAGCCTGAGCACTGCTGCAGCTGGGGCCAGATGCGAGACCCAGTCTTGGAACCACAGTAACTCACTGAAATTCCTCCTTCAGCCCCATCTCCCCCTGCTCCCACCTTGTCCTGGCTTCTCTCCAGGTAGCAGGGAAATTATCCTTGCCCTGGGTCTGTAACGGGCTCCGGTCCAGCTCCAGAGAGGACAAACCTGACTCTTCTCATGTTGAATCTGCTTCAGGCCATGAACATTGATGTTCACGTGGTTGCTGATGCTGTTGTGCAAACAGCATGTAAATGAACTGAAATGTCTTATCCCTAATGAAAAGATTTCCTGCTTTTTTAATCTATTAGATATGGAAATATTTTTTGAAACTCAAAAATGCAGTCGGTAGAATTTAAATCGAAGCGTAATACATGTAAAATATATTTTAGTTGATAATTTTGTAAAATGCACTTTTTTGTGTCTCTTCCCTGGTTTCCCAGATCTGTATTTCATTGTTTACAGATGGAATGAGAACATTCCCTATTCCCTCCTTCTGTGAGAAAGATATATTAGAAGTAATTCTTAAAAAATAAATTTGAAAAATCGTATTGATTTAGAAAACAAACCAGTGCTGGCCTGTTCTTCCCATTCCTGTTTAAAGTTCCCACCTGGACCAGGTGGTTGCAGGAGTTAGGAGTGCTTGGGAGCAGATGTGGGTGCTCAGGGTTGTGGGATGAGCGATCTGTTGGGTTTTCCATGGAAATAGAGCAAGGACTGACTGACTTTTTTCCAGTCTGCTCTTAACAGCCACTGTCAGTGGAATATTTGAGTCTCTGCTGTTCCGGCAGGGCAGGTGGTGGTGGCAGATCTCGTCTCAGCTAGGGTTTTGGAACCCTGAAGGAAGCATTTGGGAGTGTTGCTTTGGAGAAGCGTCTCGCTTGGAGCGCTGTCTCCACCAGCTTCTGCCATCGGAGTGTCCGGGCCCCGTGGCACCAAGTGCCACATGCACCCTGAGAACAGGTCCAATAGCTGAGCTGTCTACACAGACATCCCAAGTGGCCAGGAGGATTCCAAGTGGGAGAAGAGCATTGACAGGAGTCAAATAACCTGCTTGAGGAGCAGGATAATGGAATCGGGAGTACCTGATGGGAATGTCTGCAGCCATGTGCAGGTGAGAGCTGTCCAGGGGTGTTCCCTGGGGTGCGAGGCTGAAGGCACAGGCAGGTGCAGGGGCATTGCAGGGGATCCTGCACACTCATCCTCAGGGGGAACAGCTCCTGTGGCCCTGGGTGGTGACACAGCCATTCCCACACAGTCCTGAGGCATGGCTCCTCTGGAGCTGTCCTGTGGGCTCTGCATCAGCTTTCATGATTTCTACTCCCTGCTGAGATGTTCTGCTGCTTCCTGGGGCTGTGGCCCTTTCACACCTGGGGACAGAGGGGATGAGTTCTGAGAACAAAATGTGCAGAGTAATGTCTAACGTGGAATTGGTTCCTAATTACAGAGAAGGGAGTGAGGGGCGCATGTGGTTTGTGGGGTGAATGCAGATGAGTTGGGCATGGTGGAACTGCATCCATAACCCACTTTGGACCCTGGCTGCATCCAAAATTTGCAGCATCTTTCACTCCCAGGTCACCTTGAGCAGGAGATTCTGAGGTGGTTCCATTGGATGAGCTGGGGCTGCTCAGTCCCTGTCCCCTTGCAGCCCTGCCAGCATCACACCTGTTCTTAAATTCCTGACTGGATTTCTTCCTAGGATTAGGGATTTTCCTAGAGGATCCTTGCATTTTGCTTCCTGCTCCCAGCCTTGTTGGCACAGCTCCTTGCAGGGAGCTGCCAGAGGCACAGACCTGGAGAAGCAGATCAAACCAAGAGAATTCCTGAAAAAGGAAACCATAGTGATGGAAGTGAATGCAACTGGGAATTTTCCTCCCAAGGAGAGGAAGGAGCTCATCCAGGGAGCATGTATGTTTTTGAGCTGGTGTGGGGTCCCTGAGCATGATACTCCTGGCCCCCCTGGCCTGGGATTTCTGCTGAAGAACCAATCTGACAGTTTCCAGTTGGATTTAATGCGACTTGGTTACTGGGAGCCATCAGTGATGTGGGTGCCAGAAATGCAACAGAAACCCACCCCCTGGGCATGACCCACGGCCGGCTCTGCTGCTTATCTGGGTGTGGATGCTCCCTTGGAGAGGTCCCTTGGAAAGACAACCAAGAAAAAGCTTTTCCATCCCTGCTGTTCCTGTGTGGCGAGCCATCACCAAAAGGATAATCTGTGGCACGCTGAAAAGTTGGGATTAATGTCAAGCAAAATTGGATTTACTGTTGAAATCTGCTACCCGAGGGAGGCGTGTGGAGCTGTATCCGGCTCTCCTGGATCTGACGTTCAGCAAACTGCTCTTGTATCATGACTGATGCTGCCAGGAATGTTCTGCTGTCACCCTGGCAGAGTCCTTTTGGCCACAGGTTGTTGTTGGAGTCCCCCATGCGTCAGGAAGCTGTGGGCTCACCGGCTGGGAAGTGTGAGGTATGTGGCCATTGGAATCCTGCCTGGCTTCAGCCAGCTGGGCATCCCCTGGCAGGTCTTGATGACCAGCAGTGGTTCAGGTACCTGGCAGAGCCAACCTGCTGTGTCCCATTTCCCTCATTTCCATGTGCACTGTCTGAAGGGTGACAGAGTCTTGTAATTGCAGGGAGAAGGAGGCACTTGGGGTGCTGGGAAGGAGCTGTCGAGGCTGTGGGCACTTCCAGAGGCTTTGGATAAGGTTTGGGCACCAGGATGAGCACGCTGAGACGGTGGGAGATGTTGAAGAGTGCATCCTGGCCTTTGGGAATTAATCTTTTGAGAGGAACAGCACTGTCCTGCAGATTCAGGGATGCTGGTGTGGCTCTTTGTTCCACTTTGGAGCAGCTCTTTTTTCCAAGGAAAGTGCCAGCTGGTCTCCTGGTCTGCTGTGGGAGCCTGCTTGGGGGGTTCCCCACCTCACTCCCCACATGTCCCAGCCAAGCAGATCCAGAGCAGCATCCAGGACTGGCTGAAGTGTCTTCCCACCTGGAGCGAAAGCCACGAGCTGCTGCTTGCATTTAACTGCCTCTTTAATGCCGCTAATTATAATTGGCTGTAATGGTGCCAAGCTCCATGCGAGCCAAGAGACGGGAGCAGTTGGGACTGTCACATGAAGGTGACAGAGCGCTCTGGCACCCACCCAGCTCCGTCCCTGCCGATGGCAGAGCCGTGCAGGGGCTGGGGGTGCGATTTGTCCCATCGCCGGTGGCAGGACCAGCCCTGGCAGGGTTGGTGCCACACAGGGTGAAGGGATACACGTCCCCTTAACCTAGTGGCTCCAGAGGCCTGAGCTTGGGCAATCCCTTGTTTTACTGTGCCCTTCTCACCCCATCCATATGGGATAAGCACTTGGCTCACCAGGCTGGGGGCTTGAGGGGAGATAATGGATAACTGCTCGCTAATCCCTTCGTGCCATCGTTGGCTCTGCTGCTCCATGCTGCTACAAGTGCAGCAGTGGCAGCACAGGGAGCCCCCAGCTCCATTGGCACAGGCTCTATCCATGGGAAAGCAGCCACAGCCTTGCAGAGCCACTCTTGGAATGGCTCCTGCACTGCCTGTGTCACTTGAAGCTGAATCAAAATGAGGTTGAGCTTTTCATGTTTTCTCCAGCTGCTGCTCCTACCATGGCTGCATCCCTGTGCCCAAAACCTCAGGGTCCTGGAGCAACGGTGCATGGAGCTGTTTTTCCAGAAACATGAAGCTGGACATTCCTGGAGGCTCTTTTCTGCGATAAAGCCCTTGGCAGAAAGGTAATTCCCATCTGGCCCTTGGGAAGGGAGCTGTGCTGAGGGGCCACATGGGGACCGGCCAGGACTGTACTGCTCCAGCCTCCTGCAAAAACCCAAAATCAAGCTAAATTACCCCCTTATATGTGAATTTTCCTTAAATTCACAACACCAGCCTGGAATACGTTGAGAGCTCTGCAGGGCCACTGGGAACGGCACAGGGCAGCGTGAGAGGCTGAGGCTAAATGTAGGAAAAAAAGGAAAATAATGAGCCAAAAATCAGGGAAACAGAGGAGGAATTGGGTGAGCATTGCCAGGTGTGCTGGGAAAGGCATCCAGCCTCTATCCATGCATTCCGTATGGGATGGGGTTCACTGGGGCGCTGTGAAGTTGCAGCACAGTGCTCAGTGCCAGCCTTGGGGTTGTAATTATTAGTGGGAGACGGTGATTAATAAATGGAGGTGGTATAAAGGGGACACCTGAGCTGTGATGAAGCCGAGGGGCTGGCCTGGAGCAAGGGGTCTCTTGGAGTGCAGCGTTGCCATAGGGATTTGACAGCTTCTCCGTCAGAGCCTCCAGCGAGAGCAGTTAATCCATTTTTAAGAGGAAAGGATATTTAATAAAGGGAACCATTTAAACTGAATTTACAAGGCACACTGAATGGAGGCCCCATTTATTCCGTGACTTCATATTTAATTTTAATATCTCTATAAACCTCTCCAGAGTGTTCTGCACAAACAAGCCGGAGCCAGAGCGGTTCGACCGCCCAGTGATTCTTAAAAGCAAATCAATTTAACAGGGCTGGAAAAAACCTGCCTCTCCAGGAATATTCTTCCGCTCTCAGAAGGAGCACCGGAATAGCTGTATTAGAAAGCAACAAGCAAGCTGTTCCGATGGAGAGGGATTTTTGAAAGGATATGGTGCAAAGCAGAGCTGGGAGCCTCCACAGCGAGCCAGGTTGTTGGGAATTTGCTTTGTTGCTCTGTTTTCTCTGCACTCATAAATAATGTAATTAATAATCATATAACTACATCAATAATCCAGCTTTTTTTTGTAGTCATGCTCACTGCTATTCCCGTGCTGCTTCCTGAGCAGGGATGTGGTGACTGTACAAAGTCCATAGGAAAGCTGGGATAGGGACGATGGCACCTGGCAGCATTTAGCACTCCATAAATGAGAAAAGCAAAGGAAGGCAGCCAGATTTCCCACAAGGAAGCAGTTTATGACTGTTCCCAGAGCATTTCTGCTTCCCACACTGGGAATGTCATGGTTTTGGAAGAATTAAGTTCTCTGGGAAGAGCTGGTGAGAAAACTCTCTTCTTCCTCTGTAGCAGGAAAACTCTCCTGCTCCTCAGTGCCTGGCTCAGGGCACGGAGCAAATTCCCTGGGTTTCCTTTGTCCCTGGAACATCTCATTTGTATTTCTTTTTAATACATAGAGATTTGTGCAGATTCTGCTGCACAAAGCTGGCTCCAATTTCTCCTTCATCTTTTGCGTGGTCCCTGAACACGGATTTAAGCAGGTGCCCCTGGCCACCACATCCCAGTCAGCCCATGCAGTGGTTTATACTCTCAGATCACAGAATGTTCCCTCACTTCCACTTAATCTCTTTTTCCTCTCTTTTTCCTTCTGCACAAATGACCCCCCTAGCAGGAAACAGCATCCTCTGCTGTCCTGAACCACAGAGATGGATTTCTCAAGGAGCAGACTCTGGACTGCTCAGAATGAGGGTGATTTAGCAATCAGCTGTTTCTCCCTGTCCCAGGCTGGAGGATGTTTCTCCCTATCACAGCCAAAGATCCATGAGTGGGATGGGATTTGTAGCACATCAGATAATTAGTTTATAAAAAGGGAATTATATGGCATGTTAACGAGCACGGCTGGGTTTTGTTCTCGCCTCCCTGCGAGATGAAAGCTGGGACTTCCTGAGAGGATTGATTTCCCCGTGGGATCTCCGTCTCAGGAACACGATTTCTCAAAAGCCCCAGAGATCCATGACGGTCTGGAAACTGGGATCCAGGCAGGCAGCAGCCCCCCATTTCCAAGGGCAGACCCCTTGCTCCCAACCCGTATTTTTCCTCATATTTCAGCACATTTTCTTGTAATTTAACTTTCCTAATTAGTTGTCTTCTAAAATCTGTAAATAATGCAACTTTTTTTTTATGGATAGAGAGGGGGGAAAAAACTCTTTAACAGAAAGCCTCAGTCTTCCATGGTCTGGAGCAAGAGGAGGCACAAACGGACTGATTTTTTTCATTCTTCCTGATGTTTATTTTAAATTAATCCTGTTGGGACAGATGTCGGGCCAGAATCTTGCTGGGGTTGCTTCTGTTCTTTGATATAATTAACAATGGCTTGTGTTTTATAATAACTCATTTTTCTAATAATTAATTTTTCATGAGGGATGGGGTTCGCTTACTCTTTGCCTTTCCCTAGATCCTGAGTTTCCTCCCTCATTTTTCTTCCCTTCAATGCTCATTTTCCAAACCACCTTGATGCTGATACATTTCAGGCTTGAAAACATTGGAAATAACTTTTCAAACATGCTGCATTTAGAGAAAATTTCAGATTAATTGTACAAGTTTATTCATTAAAAAAAACCGGTGGGATCCTGCTGTGCTCACACAGGGAATATAACATGGAAAAACTAATGGAGTGTGTACATCAGTAATAATGAAATAGGAATGATGCTGCCATGATTCATTGACTCAGGATTTCCAGCTGGAATTTACAGTAGGCTTGGTGATGAACCCTCAGACTTTCCTTGGGAAGTGCTGCTGGAATACTCAGGAAAATGCTTTTACGGATTACACAGCAATTTAAATAACATGGTGCCTAGGATGGCCTGAAGGCACAAAACTTCCTTTTCCTATAAAATCCAGGTTACGAATGGAAAACCATATCGAGAAGAACAAGAAAAAGATCTGAATATTGAGACGTTTTCCCCAGTACCACAACTGAAGATTGGACCTGATGATCTTGGAGGCCTTTTCCAAACTAAATGCTTCTGGGATTCTGCGAGTCAGCCAGCCTGGACTCCACACAGATGTCACTGTTGCTCCGACATCTGACTGTCCCCTCCAGGATAAATTTGTCCATCTTTCTGGCCAGATCCTCTCTCGTTCAGCTTACCCCGAAAACTCCCAGCACCCATCCACCACCAGTCTCCACTATTCCCGGCAAATTTTCCTGGGGCAAAGCATGTTGTTCACAGGCCGTCATCACTCTTGGGACACGGAATGATGTACAAACCTAAACAGGGCTCAGTCAAGTGGGTCCTTATCAGTCCCTTCCCGGGTTTTTTTGCCTTGGTGTCAGGGGTTTGCTGCACGTTTCTGAGATGTTGGAACAGATTCAGTCCTCGTCCTTCTGCCTGTGAAACCACAGAAACATTAATTGCCTACAGATTCCAGCAGGAACTTCACACACACAGTCACGACTTCATTACAGCCCCGCAGGAGCCGCCTGGGAGCCTCGGGAAACTCCGTGTAAAGAGCAGCAGATAGACCTACAATGAGTTAAGAGACTTGGAGACTCTCCTGCGACACAGGTTTGGGAGCTGTGTTGGATTTAATGTGTGTTTGTACTGAGCGCTGGTGGTAAAACCCCGGCTGGCTGCGATTCCGAGGATGTCTGTGTGTGCATCCAGCAGCCCTGGGCTCGGAGGGATCAGAGGGATCAGAGGTGGGTCAGCGGGAGGATAAAGGATGCAACAAGGGAGTTGTGGCTGTTACTGACTTAAAACTGGATGCGCTCAGCCTGGCAATTGGCTCTGCATGTCAACCTGATTTTTGGGGGTGGAAGATCTGGGAGCAGGAGAATAACTGGGAGAGCTCTCTGCCTGAGCCGCAGTCCCCGAGCGCTGTCCCCGTTGCGCTGGCGCCTGCGGTATTCCTGACCTCGCTCCGACCTCCGGCCCAGCTGGAGCGTGTGGAGTGTGTGACAGCTCTGCGCTGCTCGGCAGCGTGTAGCCCGGGGGGATGTGTATCCATGCGGTGTCTGCCAGCCCTGCTGGCTGCCTGCCCCGCAGCCCGCGCTCCCGGCCCGCTGTCTGTGCCATCCCCGGAGACCGGGATGCGCTCCGGCTCGCTCCCTGCGTCCTCAGCCCAGATCCAAGGGGGAAGAGCTGTCACGGCCTCTGCTGAACGAGCGGGGCCTGGCGGTTCTCCTGGCGTTAAGGAGCTGAACCTCCCAGGATGGCTTCATTCAGAAGTGATTCCACAGTCGTGCCCAGCAGAGCAGAGAGAGAGCTAGGAGTTAAGGCACTGAGCTCAGAGCAAAATCTTTGCAAGTCCAGCCAACTGCCCATCTGAATTCATAACCAGATCCTTCAGCACAAAGCTTTCCTTGAAAACAGTGATCTTTGTGTTTGACCATCTCCTCAGAATTACTCGGCATATTCGTCCAGAGTGTTTGACTTTGTTTAAAAAGGCTTTTTCCCCTAGAGATAAGAAACTCCGCCTCAGTAGTGAGCTGATTGTGGAGCGGCTTCTGTGCTTATCCCCTTGGATAAGAGGCTTTATTATACCAAATTACGGGATAATCTCTGGACACGCAGCCACAGCATCGGATCTCTCCTCCTCTGCTTGTTTTACTTTTTGATCCAGAGCTGCTCAAACCAATTCAGGATTCCTCTGATTGGAATCACCGGCCTGTTTCTTGTCTGGGAAGCTGGCATTGGCCCAAACTGATGTTTTTTCAAGAAACCTTCTTTCTCTTGCTCAGCTTTTCCAGAGGCCTTACCCATTTGTCGTTTTTGCAGTTCTTCAGACCAAAATAAATATCTGATCTCACCCCAAAGGCCAGCAGAGCCTTGGCAGGGCATTTGTGGTGACATCAGTGTCCAGCCTCACTCCAAGCTGGAAGGACAGGAGCATCCCTCAGTCTTTCTCTCCATCCCCTCTGGGAACTGGCCTTTTCCTTATCACATTGATAAATATTCCTGATTTCTGACAGCCAAGGTGAGTTCTGCAGCCTTCCTTAAACCTGTGTGTGCATAAATACTGCTGGGAGACTGGCTCAGTGTAATGCAGTTGATATTACAACGTAAATAACAATATTATTAAAATAATAATATTTTGATGTTTTTCTGCTTATGTGAGTAAACTGTGAGGAAAAGACCCAGAGATTTACTGCTCCACTTACCCAGGGTGGAGGCTGTGGTGTTCTTAAGGTGAATATTGGGGTTTGGAGGCTCCTTGAAGAGGGCTGGGAGTTAGAAAAATCTTTTTTATATCTGTAAGTGGGAATTTCAGGGATGAGGCTGCTGCACCAGGCCCTGGTAGCAGATCACACTGAGGCCTGGCAGAGCATTTCCCTGGGAAGGGCTGTGTGGGTTTCCCTTCTCCCACAGAAGAGAGAACCAAACCCTTCCATCATTGTGGTGTGTTGTATAAACTCGTAGGCAAACCACACAGCCTGAAGTTTGGTTTCCTCAGTGACATTTTATTTGCTAAATGTGCTTTTTCTGAAGGGATAGATCTGTCTGGGAAATATATTCCCATAATTTTGCACATTCTGAACATGAGGCGGCTTTTAACTGCTTTGGAAATCAAATTGCTGCTCGCTCTGGGTGTTAATGAGGCATGTTGAGTGTAACCACAATTAACTTTCCTTGGTGACACAGGGTTTAGCCCTGCAAACCAGCCCCTGAATCCTGTATTTGCTTGGCTGTGCTGTTCCTATAGAGACTCTGCCTCCTACCCCATACCTGTGCTCTTCAGACCAGTCCTTAAATCCAAGTTACCTTTGAAAAATAGTCCCACTGACCTCGTGGGCAGTTTCCTATTTCTCTGTATTTCCAAAACTACTGGGCTCCCCTATGTAACTGCTCCTGACCTGGAGATTTTAGTGGGGAATAGGAACAAAAAGGGATGAGTGGTGCCAGGCTAACACTCCTTCAAAGAAATAAAAACTCCCCTTGGCTGCTTGGGAGTTTATCGCAATCAGGATTTTTCTGCAGGAGGAGGGATTGATTTTTGTCTCCGTGACACAGATTATATATGTTGGCACGGCTTCAGTTTGGGCTGGTGTTGAGATCAGATCAGGACCTGCCCTCTGAAATGAGAGCAGGAATCTGATAACACCTCGTGTGTGCAGCTTTGCTGGTGGCAGGGTCGGATATCGGTCTCTTCCTAGAGCTAATGCTGTATTTACATCCAAATAAAACCGGGAAATGTGCAATAATCTAGCTGCAGGCTCTCGCGCTGCACTCCAAGTGCTTTGTCTGCCTTGGCTGACAAAACGCTCTTGGCTCCTGATCAAAGGAAAGTAAGTGGAAGCTGGTTTTCTCTTGATGTTAAGAAAGCTCCTGACAGAGTCCCTGCAAGGCTGGTTAAGAGACCAGGCCCCGTGGTAGGCTACGAAAACTCATTGAAGGAAAATACGGAGAACAATGGCAGTGTGGAATGCTTTCGGAAGGGGCTGTGTGAGGAAATGGCATCCTGATGGCTGGGTTAGTGCCGCAGGCATCCAGGGGATGGCCTGAGCAGCTGTGGTCATTCACAGAGGTGGTTTGGGGGAAATGCCTGCGAAGTTTTGGCATCTTGGGTGGTGGCACAGCCTCCTCGGCTCAGCAGGTAGCCGGTGTCTGCTCCTCCTCCAGGTGCTAAACCTGTGCAGGAATTATCAAATTATAGAATTATATAAGGTGGTGCACAATGCCTAAATATGGGCAGTTTGGCCTGGTATTGCAAAAACCATCCATTATCACTGCACAAGGCCACGGAAGCACTGGGATGTGAACTGTGCTGCCAGCAGCACCCAGAATCTTGGAGCAAAAATGGTGGGCTGTTTGAAATCACATTGAAATGTATTTTGGGATGAGGGCAGTGTGAAGTGTTGCTCAGGCCTATGCCTGACTGTCATCCTAGAGTGCCAGGGTGCTGGTGGGGATCAGGGATGGCTCTGGACTCGCTCCAGAGGGATGATCACGGGGAGTAAGTCCTATGAGGAGTGGCCGAGGGAGCTGGGGGGCTCAGCCTGGAGAGAAGGAGGCTGAGGGGGACAGTCTCGCTCTCCACAACTCCCTGACAGGAAGGTGCAGCCAAGTGGGTGTCAGGATCTGCTCCCAGGGAACAAGGGACAGGAGAGGAAATGACCTCAAGTTGCACCCGGGGAGGGTCAGGTTGGACATCAGGAGGAATTTTTTCCTGTAAAGGGTTGTCAGGCATTGGAAGGGGCTGCTCAGGGAGGTGGTGAAGTCCCCATCCCTGCAGGTGTTCAAGGAAGGACTCGATGTGGCACTCAGTGCTCTGGGCTGGGTGAGAACATGGGGATCAGTCACAGGTTGGACTCGATGGTCTGGGGGGTCTTTTCCAACCTGAATGATTCTGTGACTAGAGGGCTGGAACAGCCTTGCTCTGAAGACAGGCTGGGGGAGCAGAGGGTTTTCAGCCTGGAGAAAACTCCAGGGTAACCTTAGAGCTACTTGCAGTGCCTAAAGGGGCTCCAGGAGAGCTGGAGAGGTATTGGGACAAGGGATGGAGGGACAGGACAAGGGGGAACGGCTTCCCACTGCCAGAGGGCAGGCTTAGATGGGAGATCGGGAAAGAAATCTTCCATGTGAGGGTGCTGAGGCCCTGGCACAGGTTGCCCAGAGAAGCTGTGGCTGCCCCATCTCTGGAACTGTGTAAAGTCCTGTTGGACGGGGCTCGGAGCAACCGGGGCTGGTGGAAGGTGTCGCCGCCCATGGCAGGGGCTGGCACTGGATGGGCCCTGAGGTCCCCGCTACTCGGTTACCCCGTGACTCCGCTGTCCCCG
>VXAC01008520.1:248709-263673 GCA_013399225.1 Rhipidura dahli
CCCTCCGGGCCGCAGCCGGGCGCGCTCCCGGGGCGCGGCGGGCGCGGCGCTCCTGCCCTCCATGCTGATGTTCGGCGTCATTCTGGCCTCCAGCGGGCTCCTCCTCATGATCGAGCGCGGCATCCTCGCCCAGGTCGGGCCGCCGCCGCCGCACCCGCCCGCGGGGCCGTCCCGGCGGGACGGGCGGGACTCGCCGGCGGAGCTGGAGCTGGAGGTGCTGCGGGACACGCGGAACCGCACGATCCGCGCCCTGTGCGGGCAGCGCTCGATGCCCCGCAGCGTGTGGGAGCTGCCGCCCGGGCAGCGCCGCACGGTGCTCCGGCACCTCCTGGTCAGCGACAAGTACCGCTTCCTCTACTGCTACGTGCCCAAGGTGGCCTGCTCCAACTGGAAGCGCATCCTCAAGGTGCTGGACGGGGCGCTGGAGAGCGTGGACGTGCAGGGCAAGATGGACCACAAGAGCGACCTGGTGTTCCTGGGTGACATGAAGCCGGAGGAGATCAGCTACCGCCTGAAGCACTACTACAAGTTCATCTTCGTGCGGAACCCGATGGAGAGGCTGCTCTCGGCCTACCGGAATAAATTCGGGGAGATCAAGGAGTACCAGCAGAAGTACGGCGTGGAGATCGTCCGGCGGTACCGGAAGAACGGGGGGAACTCTGCGGGCGACGATGTGACCTTCTCCGAGTTCCTGCGGTACCTGCTGGACGAAGACGTGGAGCGCATGAATGAGCACTGGATGCCCATCTACAACCTGTGCCAGCCCTGCGCCGTCAGGTACGACTTCATCGGCTCCTACGAGCGGCTGCACGCCGACGCCAACCACGTCCTGGAGCACATCCAGTCGCCCTCCTTCGTCCGCTTCCCGGAGCGCCAGGCCTGGTACAAGCCCGTCACGGCCGAGACGCTGCACTACTACCTGTGCAACACCCAGGGCCGGCTGATCAAAGAGCTCCTCCCGAAATACATCCTGGATTTCTCCCTCTTCGCCTACCCCCTGCCCAACATCACCAGCGAGTTCTGCAGGCAGTGAGGTGTTCCTGTCGGGAGCTGGTGGGAATTCTGCCTTGGCTACAAGGACTTGCTCGCACAGCCCTTGCTGCTGTGGGAAGCACGCTCCTCTATGCATTATTTCCTAAATTAATACTTTGCAAGCACTGTTTATATAAAACACAATCTACTGCCTTTGCTACTTAGGATCCTTTTTGTACTGCTCTGACTTTCCCGTTTACATACGCCGCTGGCTCGAGCACAGTAGCTTTTGTATCTCTATTTTGCTCTAAATCCCTTTTTTATGGCACGACATGGAGAACTCCTGTAGGGAATCTGAGAAATTTATATATTTTAAGTATTTTCCTTCCTTTTTTGGGTTTTGTACTAGACTTTGGTTGACTTGAGATCATCACGTGGCAGTGATGCACTAAAATTTAGCGCTGTTAGACCGGTCCTGGGTGGGTTTTAGGTATACGTAGAAAAAAAAAAAGGGTTTTGTAAAACCAGGCCACATTTATCCTTTATTTTCTCGTTGTAGAGGGTGCTTAAATGAGGCTGGTCATTTTTTTCTGTGTCAGTAGTACCTCTGTTTTTTATTTTTTTAATTATTGTTATTGTTATTATTATTTACAATTGAAATATAGTTAGATATAGGATAATACTTCTTTACTGGGTGATTTTGAAAGTACAACTATTTATCCGACATCATGTATCAGATGCAATATCAAGCCATCACATTCTTCTTTCTTTTCTGAATTGAAGCAATGCAGACTTGGGATAAGATCAAAGCCCATCCTGGTCCTTAGGATGGAAAACAAATCCCAAGGTCCACATGCCAGCTTGCAGCCTCGTGGGTCCCTGCTTGGAAACCACTGTGGAAAACCCCTTTCTCCAGCCATGTTTGAAACAATGGCAGTTTGGGGATTGATTCTCCCTCCTTTAGTAGGTGTGCACACCTTTTTTGTAGCTCTTGTATTTAATTATGGCTCTGAAATCGTAAAGGTTTGGGAGATAATGCAGGATGTTGTTCCTAGGAGGCTGTGTCCTCGTTTCTAATAAAGTTTTTATATGAATTAGCCTGTTAGTGCTTTTCCTTGAGATTATCTATGTCCTTGGAGAGGCCTCTGCCCCTCATACTGAAGCCACAACACAAAGGTGGGATGGATTGGTTGTTCCTGTCGTGATTAATTAATGTTTTAATTGGCAGAGCAGCACCAACACATGGAGAAGGGACACTTCAGAGCTGAACGTTTAACAGGGACACAGGGAAATGGGATGAAAAGCAGAAAAATGGGCTCCTAATTGCTGTGGAGTTGGTACAAAGTGGTAGGGATGGGTTATGGAGCTGGCGGCTTCCTGGGATTCCTCTCCTAATTTTCCAACCCCTTTTTAAGGTGTTCTCCTCAGGATTTTCTGAAAGAAGGGCACGGAGCTGCATCCAAGCCCACTGCTGGGGTGAGCAGCCAAGGACAGTTTGGGCTGAGAGATTTTTGCCTTTGCTGAGGTGGTCATGGCTGGGTATGAGGGCAGTGACTGGAACTTTCATGGATTTGAGCTCCTGGCTGTGTCCTGAATCTGCAGGCACCGATCCCAGGCCAAAAATGGGTCAGAAATTGGCTTTGCTCTCCTTGTGCTCGCTCTGGAATCGGCAGCATTCCTGTCTGTCCCCAGGGATTTTGGTGCCTGGTGCTGGAAGAGCTGGAGATCTGTCCTGTCATCCAGCCAAAGACACCAGATCCAGCCGGGAATCAGATTTTGTTTAGTAAAACAGATGCTGCTGGGTGGGCGGGGCAGGGGGGGGGGGTTTTGTGTGGGATCTGAGCGGTAATTAAACCTGACCTCCAGGTCTCCCTAACTAGGAATAAGTTGGTGAGACTTTGCTATCTTTGCTTCTGGGAACATTTCCTGCTTGTTTGGTGATTTGGTTTTTAATTAAATGTTTATTTCTCCATAGTTTTAAAGGTTTATGCTGCTTGTTTGTTTATCTGCTGCAGCTTCTGTTCTCTATATTAAATTTCTGTCTCTTGTCCCCTTAATCTAACTTACTGTGCAGAGAATTTTGCTTTTCTCTGACTCTCTCACTCCTTTTCTGGGCATCACTGATCACCCTTTTCCCTTTAAATAAAGCAAACAGGCTCCCACCTCCCTGTACCTTCCCGTCAGGAGGATTTTAATTCAGGTAGAGCCTTGTAGCTTGGGAAGAAGTTCGTCTGCAGGTCAGCAAAAATGAGAAATCCATCAGATTTCTATTATTTGGGTTTCATTTTATCTGTGGCCAATGGTACAATTCTCCATGGTAGCTTTGGACAAGTAGAGTGAAAAAAAGTCAGCTCCCTCTGCAGCTGTGTAGTTTCTTTCCTTTGTCAGGTGTTTTTCCAGGGTGGAATAAATCAGGAGGAGATTCCAGAGCTGACAGCAGGCACTGGAGGTGAGAGGTGCTGAGCAGAATCCAGCCATCCCCTGGAGCACAGGGAAAGGGGTGATGGCTGCAGGAGCAGGGAGGAAGAGAGCTCAGGTACAAACAAGGAGGAAAACATGAAGTTATGAACTGGTTTGGATCTGTTCTGGTCTGGCAGCTCCTTTTCCCACCTTTCCATCCCTACATGTGCAGTTATCCCACAAAATCAAAATGGAATCTTTCCTCTTTTGAATTCTGTTTTGTTAATCCTCAGTTCTGCACTGAATGCCCCAAACTTCCCCGACTGAACAACCCAAGGTTTTGAGGTTGTCCCTGCTTTTCCCTCACCTGCTTACTCCAATTTTGTGCTGATAAATCCCATCCCTGACCCCACTGCTCTCGTGTTGTCCCTGTAGAACCTTGTCCAGGGATGTGGAGACACTCCAACAGTTCAATTCCACCTTGTGACACAGATACCTTCTGATTCCCTCTAAAGTACCACAATGTTACTGTATTTTGTCATTAGTCACTACTTCTGCTCAATTTTTGGAGTTTGGAAATGATTTGGTATTCCCCTGCGGACCAGGGAGAGAGACAGGTTAGGAACCTTTGCTGTTCCAAAAATCTCACTTCACATGTCATCTTCTTTACTAATTCCAGTATTACACCTGCAAAGCCTCATTCCAGCCTTTCCAAACCCCAAGCTGTTGGCTTTTGTCAATGTGACTCTGGGAAGGGGTTTGGAACATGTTCCCTCTGGTCCCCATGCTCAGCTCCGGGTGTATGTCAGGTTTCTCCTCTTTCCTGTGGGTCTTCTCCTGTGGATTTCGCAGGAATAACCAAGTTCCTGGCCAGGCACTGGGGCTGAAATAAATGCATTAAGGCTGCCAGTCGCCATGCTGGCTGGTAGCCATGACCCTGGATCTAGTGGGAATAAAGCTTTGGGAAAGGCGGCGGGAGCAAGCAGTGCCAGGGACAGCTGCTCTGACTCCTGCAGACGGCATCACACCAGCCTGGCTTCTGCTCCTCCTGGCTCCCAGCCTCCCTCCCGATGGACGAGAGTCACCGTGGGCTGTGGATTTTGCTTTGAGCACAAACATCCTTGGGATGTTCCTTCCCTCGCAGGCAGGATTTTGAAAGAGCCAAAAGAAAGCGTCTCCAATGGGTCTATTTTGTGTAGAGATATTTTGATATTCACAGAATCCCGGAATGGTTTGGGTTGGAAGGGACCTTAAAGATTGTCAAGTTCCAACCCCCTGCCTTGGGTGGGTTTGAGAGGGTGTCAGGTGCATTCCTGGATGAGGCTCTTTGCCACTGTAAAGCAAGGAAATGAGGAAGGCTGGGATGAAAAGCGCCGTGCCCAAGCGCTGCCACCACCCTGCCCCCCTCGGCTTTTATCGCAGCTATTTTGCATGTGAATGAGAACTTTCCCACTTCCTTCTGGGGCTTGAATTGGCAAACGGGGAGTTGTTAAAAAATCTCCAGTCTTCATCCTCGACAAAGGATGGTTGCCATGGAAATAATGGAAGTTGCATCGTGAGCAAAATATGTCCAGGCCCGGCGCCAGAGGGAGGGAGGAGGGAACACCTTGTCTGTCACACACCTTCTGCCAGGGCCCATGTGCTTCCACGTGGTTTTCCTTATCTTTGGCAATTTGTCCTTCGGGTTAAAAGGGGAGAAATCAGAAGTGTCATGGTTGGATGGAAAAGGCTTGTAGAACTTCACCTGCTCTTTCCACAGTGCTGGTGCCTCCAAATTCAGCAGAGCTGCCCCATATTTAGGATCCCAAAGGATGTTAGTAGCGGGGTTGGAACCAAAGCTGGAATCCCATCTCAGGTAACAGGCAGGAGTCTCCTGTCTCAGTTATATCCAGCCTCTTCTTTGTGTCAGGGAATCTTCCAGGTCTGTTTTCTGCTTGCCTATAAAGACAGACAAGGTGGCTTTCTTTTCTTCTGGGAAAAAAACACCTTTGGATCTCAAACTCTCCAAAAGCCTTTTCCTTTGCAGAGTCACAACTACAAACTGCATCTTCTGTTGCTTTCAGCAAATCTTAACATGATTTCAAGCCAAGAAGCTTGAGGAATTTGCTTTATACTTCCCAAAGTGCTAACAGGAGCCACAGAAACCTTGCTGAGCTATGAGAGGGACTAAAATAAATCTCCATCAGGCTTTATCCATGAGCTGCAGAGCTCTTTGGCGAGGCCCAGAATCAGTGTGGAAACTGCACCTTTCAGTGGCTTCAGTGAGTGGTATTTGCTGGTGGGAGCTTGGAATGGGGAACAAAAGGGCGCTTTGGAGCCTAAACACAACCTTCTGCTCTCCTGAAAGCACCAGGGGCTTGGGAAGAAACTCAAAGCAACCAGCAAAATCCTATTTATTGCTGTTGGGGAGCATCAGGTGAGGAGGGAAACAGGGATGTGGGAACCAGCAGCAATACACAGGGGCCTGGGGAGACCCCTGTTGAAGCTGTCACTGTTTGAAGAAATTTTAAGGTGCCAGAGTGAGGAGTAAAAGATTAAAGAGTGTGGCTGGGTGTAGGCTCAGATCCCCTGCCAGCAGTGGAGCGGAATTGAGGGGGTTCAGGCTCATTTCTAACCTGGGAAAGGGCCAAGCAGGGGGAAGCAGCAAAGCCTTGAGATTTAAATGTAAAAACATAATAAATACATATAAATATCTGGATCCCCATGCTGCTTGCTCATCCCACACCTCAATCCCACCTCCTGAACATTAGCAAGTCCAAGTGGATGTTAAGCTGATGGCAGCCCACCAAGCCTGACCTTTGGGGAGAATCCCAGAATTATTTTGGTGGCAACAGACCTTAAAAATCATCTAGTCCTGCCTCCTGCCATGGGCAGGGACACCTTCCACTACACCAGGTTGCTCCAAGCCCCATCCAGAATCTAGTTGTTCTATGGGATCGTGGGGGCCAGGGGGCTTTTGCAGGCTGGGAAGGAAGCAGCAGCTGGGGATGAAGAGCTGGGGACACTCAGGGCGGCCACAGAAACATCTGGTTTGTGGCAGAGCCCTGACAGCAGGGCAGGGCTGGAGGGTTTGTCCTGCTGAGTGCTCACAATGAGCTCCCTGGAGTCAGGCCTGGCTCCGGCAGCAAATTCCTGGCGCTGAGAGGATGATGCTGCAGAGGCACAAAGTCTCTGTGAGTACCGTGGCCGCCCCGGGCGCTCGGCTCCGCGCTGGAGCCTTCCCCAGAGCTGCTCTGCAGGAATCCACCCTCTGCTCGCCGGCTTCAGACAATTCCTTATAAAAAATCCCTTTTAAAAATCCCTTTTAAAAATCCCTTTAACCGAGCCTTGCAATAGCGAGGGCGAGCCCTGCAGCGTTTCAGTGGATCTTTGAAGACTTGTAAGTGGTAAGTGTCCTCCAGAGTGGGCTGGAGCAGCTGCCTTGGTGGGGACACTGTACAGTCCCGCGGCCCCATCCCGGCCTGTCACATCCCTCCCTTCCCTGCTCGCGGCTGGGATGCTCCTGCACACCCTATCCCTGCCACCCCACCCCTCTGATCTTCCACGGCTCCGGTCCGCCCGTTTGCGCGGTGTTTGACACAACCCCATCCCCTGCCGGTGGCTCCCGATTCCAAACCTGCTCCGTTAGAGCATCGTTTTTCCTGGGAGACTCTGCCAGCTGCTCCCTCCCGTCCACACGAAGCCCCGGAGGGCTCGGCAGAATTCCTCATCCCACAGGGACTGCTGGCAGGAAGCAATCTGGCAGACAACATGTTTAGAGGAGACTAATGTCTCGGAGCCACCGAACCATTTAATTGCCAATAAACAGCCCACATGTAAATAATTATGGAGACCCAGGAACTGTGTCGTCTTCCATGGAGGAAAGGAGCTGGCAGCCTGGAAACACCCCGTGGCAAGGGGAGAAATTAAGATTTCTTGTTAATGTGGGAGGGATGAGCATCAGTAAACCTGCCCGGATATTTCCAGACATTGCTTTGGGCTCAGGGTGGCCCAGGAGGTGACGGTTCCTGATGGAATGAGAAGGACCAGGCTGTGCCTTGGGGTGAGTTTGAGGGTAAATCTTGAAAATTCATCCATTTGCTTCACCAGGCTCTTGTTGCAACCCAGTGGGATTAGTGCAAAATCTTTTTTTGCCACATTTTTGGGATAAGAGCTGCGAGGATCTTGGTCCAGAACTTTGGAGCTTTATCAGCATCATGCACATTCTCACCAATGCAGACTTTTCCTTCCGAGCCCTGCTAAAATCTGCAGGGACCCTTTGTTCCCCTGCCAGGACATCCCATCCCATTCCAGCCCCTGCCTTGAGCAGGACCACCTTCCACTGGCCCAGGTTGCTCCAAGCCCCATCCAACCTGGCCTTGGACATTTCCAGGGATGGGGCAGCCACAGCTTCTGTGGACAACCTGTGCCAGGGCCTCCCCACCCTCACAGGGAAGAATTTCTTCCCAATCTCCTACCCTCCCCTCTGGCAATGGGAAGTCATTCCCCCTTGTCACTCCAGGCCCACGTCCAAAGTCCTTTTGCAGCACTCTCGGAGCTCTTTTGGGCACAGGAAAGAGCTCCAAGGTCTCCCTGGGGCCTCAGGCATCCCCACTGCCTTGTTTTGCCTCCTGAGGTTGCCCTGGTTCCATTCCTGGAGCAGGAGTTTGTCACCATGCAGAGCTCCCCGGAGCGGGGAGGAGCTGCCTCGATCCAGTAATTTGGCTTTTCCCGGGGGGGTGTTGATGAGTTCCTATGGCAACCAAGAGCCGCTCGGCAGCGCTTCCCTGCGTGGCAATCAGCGCTCGCCTCATTTATGGAATTAGCGCCCGTCACCCGCATGGCCCCGGCCTCATTCCGCTCCTCGCAGCCGGGAGATGGGCTGGAGCATCCCGGGGAAGCAGCCACCCCCTGCGTGGGGGATCTGGCTGGAGCATCACCCCAAGTTCTCTGCTGCCAGGGGCTGTGGGATGACTCTGTCCCTGCTGCAGGAAAAGTCTGGGCATTCCACATTGCTCCCAAAACTGGGTATTAACGTGCAGTATAAATGATGCTTTGAGTCTGGGGGCTTTGGGGCGTTTCCCAGCCCTGCTCCATCCTTGGCATACTGGAGAGTCCCAGGCAGTGGCACCAAGTCAGGGATGTGTCTGTAGGTTTTTGGGGACTGATACAAGTCACCTTATCCCTCATCATCACCTTGGGGAACAATGCTGAACTAGGTCTGGTAAATGCCAGATTGGTCCCCGAGCGAGGGCGAGGTGACCGTGGTGTGTGACTAAGGAGATTCTTGGCATCTGCTGCGGGAGTGGGATGATGGATAAAATAGATGGATGAGGAGTAAACTGGGGTTTAGGAAATCTTGGTTAATTTGCTGCAGCGAGAGCTTGCTGCGCTCACAGAAATTAAAGTGTGAGCGCTCCAAAGCGTCTCGCAGCGACAGAGGAGGAGGAGGAGGCACCGGGGGAATACAGGATGAGTCGGAAGTGGGTACATCCATTAATCAGCTGTGGTGCTTTCAATAATTCAACAGTGCTGGAAGATCCAGCGGTTCACAGAGAGGTAATGTCCATGGGAAGGTGCTCAGTCTGCCTGATCCAATGGGATCCAGCCCCCAGGCGTCGAAGGGCAGGTTGGATGGGGGTTGGAGAAACCTGGGCTGCTGGAAGGTGTCCCTGCCCATGGACAGGGGGTGGAACTGGGTGGGCTTTAAGGTCCCTTCCATACCAAACTGGGACCCATTCCTGGTCATTGCTGTGGGCCTGAGCTGTACCAACTGTGCTTTTCACCTAAAGAAGTGAAAATAAGCCTGATTTACTCATGTATGTGTCACAAACCTGCATCTTTAGCCAGATCCAAGATCTGGGAAGAAAGAGTTGGCCACAGTTTGTACAGCCCATGGAATCTGCTCAGAGAAATGCAAAACATCTTTTGCAAACCCTGTCAAGGAAATCAGAAGCAGTGGCTTGAGTCAGAATGTTATTCACAATAAACCAGGAAATAATAATAAAAACAATAACAACAACAACATCATAAAATGAATCAACATTTTCTAAGCCTTTTCCAGCTCCACAAACAAATTTGGCCCAATGATCCTGGCTCAGTGGAGGAGCTTCTCTGTTCTGGTTGTTTTGTGACTGGTGACATCCAGACAGAACAAACACAGTGAGGGGGGGGGGGCCTAAAAGTCAGTGGAAAATTACCAGACTAATTTTGTTTGCTGTGCCTGATTGGGTGATAAAGGAAGAAGTTTCTAGGAGTACACATGGAAACAGTGTTGATCCTTTGTGTGCATTTAGAGCTGATGCTCATCTCAATTCATTCTGCAGTGCAGGACAAAGGGCCTCATCATCTGCAGCCACGGGAGAAACCTGGATAGGGATCAAATAATGGGAATAATACCTTGCTTTGATTATCTTTCAAATAATCATCTCTCAAGTGCTTTTGAAAGAACATCACTGTAATAAATTTATTTTCTGCCCCTTAGAGCTGTAAACACCTAAAACAGGCCGACCAATATTTTTCCTTCCTGGACTGTGTCCTGGCAGATGGGAGAGCTACAGGCACCAAATCCTAGTAGAGAAGAGGGTCACGGAATTGTGGAATTTTTTAGGTTGGAAAAGATCTTTAAGATCATCGAGTCCAACTGTTATCAACCATATTTCAACCAACAAGAGAGTTTGTGAAGAATCAGCCTCAGGGAGAATATTGTGCAAAATTCTTAATAATTGAGGATGATTCAACAAAAATATCCCCTTTATACTCCCTGGTTCCTGGGAGAAAAGCTTCGAGCAGTTTCCTGAGGAAAGCTCTGCAGAATCAGCCGTCAAACATGTTTTCCTCCCTCATTTATCTAATTAATTTACTTTCATTAAGAAAACAAACCGTGTTCTCCTTTATATATCCAGTTTCTGTGAATCACAGACTGCAGCTCCGGGATTTCTGTGTTTATTCTCAGAAGTCACTCAGCTTTTAGCTCACCCTCCCAAAATAGTGTTTCCCCTTTTCCTGCAGGTAATTTGGGGAATGAGCAAAACATCTCAGCAGGGGGACCTGAGGGTGGGGATTTTCTCTCCCAGTGCTCAGTAACTGCAAATTCTAGTCTAGTGGAAACATGGAAGAGGAAACTTCATCCTCTTTGTGGATCAGTTCTCCAGGATGGGTGTATGGATTTTAAAATGGTCCTGCCGGTAGATGTGGTGATGGGAATGAGTGGGTGGTAGACTTGAGGGCAGAAAAAGGCTAAGAAGAGTAATTTCTGGAAATTTAGGGGGTTTTATTTAAGAGTAAAGTAATAGAGGTTGTGATGGGATGAAATGAAGAGAGAAGGAATCAACACTGGCAGTGACAGGATATGGGGAAATGGCTTCAGTCAGACAGAGGGCAGGGTTAAATGGGATACTGGGAAGAAATTCTTGGCTCTGAGGATGGTGAGGCCCTGGCACAGGTTCCCCAGAGAAGCTGTGGCTGCCCCATCCCTCAAAATGTCCAAGGCCAGGTTGGATGGGGCTCAGAGCAACCTGGACCAGCCCTAATCCCAGCCAGACCTCCAAGGATCTACCACTGCCCAGGACTGGGACAGGACTAACCTCATCCAAGCTGGCATCTTCCTGGGATGTGACTGAGCTGCAGTCAGGGGTTGCTGGGTTTTGTGGGATTCACATCAACACACACACACAGCCCAAGCTCTCGAAGCCTTTATTACAGAAAGGACAAACAGAGACTTCCTGCCTCGCCTGGCTCCTCCAGGATGAGCAGCCCAGGCCCAGGGAAGCCGCAGGAAGCCGAGGAGCGAGCTGCTCTGTGGGAACACAGCAGAGCCCACCGGCACCATGTTGGATGGGTCCCTGTCTCCACTGGCCACCCCACAGAAGGTCACATGTCCTTCTAGGGCTACCATGAGGGCCTCAGCAGGAAGGTGAGCAAGGTTGCTGATGGGCATAAGGGAAGTGGGTTAGGGATCCTGTTGAGGTCCAGCCAGCTGTGTCTGCACTGGATGCTCCCCAGCTGCTGGCAGAAGCGGGAATGCTGGCCAGTGCCATGGGCAGGTCCCATGCAGGGCTGAGGACCTGTTGCCTGGGGATTTGAAGTCCTGTCCCCAAGGCACAAGGAGCAGTGGGAGGTCACAGCTCAGCCCCACAGAGCACGGCAGCTCATGGTGAGCCAAAGGCACGGCCACGGGCAGCCAGGAGCTGCCATAGCCCTGAGCCGTGGTGCCTGTGGGGCTGCTGTTCTCAAGAGTTTCTCCTGGGAAATCAAGAGACTAAAACCTAGATGGGAATTGGGTGTAAGGAGACGCTGCCTTCTGCGTGTGCTGCTTGCACAGAGCAGCCTGAGAGGCCACAGAGGCACCTCAGACACCGAGGAGCACTGACAAGCAAACCAACCATCCTGCAGCTTCTGGGATAGACCAGCCTGGCACTGGGGTTCCCACCTCCACTGCAGGACCCTGAACGTGGACACACACCAACCTACACTTGCCTGAGGGCAGAATTTGAGACATCATTCCCAGAAAACTCATCACTTGAGATTTTTCGAGCCCTACTTGGCCGTGAAGAGCAGCAATGACTTCATGGATGTGCCCAGCTGCATCTGCACATTTGGCTGGAGAAACTGGGATGTCTTGTCTGGTTATGGGGGCGGCTCCTCCAGCAGGCCAAGCAGGTTATGAAAGTCACTCCCATTGCAAACCAGCCACCTGCTGTCAGCAGCCACGTGTCCCCGTCTGCACCTGCAGAATGCACATCACGTTGTCCCTCCACCAGTAAGCCACAATTCAAAAGGATAAATGCGCAGCAATTTCACAGCTCCCCGTGCAAGTCGACCTCTTCCCATGGCACAAAGTGCTGCCTGTTGCTTAGGAACAATCTATATCCTACAAAATGAAGACGTACTCTCTCCAAAGGGTTTTTTGCACGCTGGGTGTTTGCCTTGCTCAGACACTGACCCACCTCCTGCATGAACTGTGGGGTGAAGTCTTGGTGCTCCTAATGTAGCACCGGACACCTACTACACCCAGCCATGATTCAGGATATAGGGATATGTCCCAGCCATGGTTTGGGATATAAGGCTATGCAAACCCCATCCCTCAAGGTCCTTGGGCTAAGGTAACCTGGATTGCAGAGCTATCTTGTCCGAGGCCCCGGTGGGAGCATCTGCCAGAGTGGAGCAGGTGTTGAAGCGGGAAGCCTTGCAGGACATGGTCCTGGAGCTCTGCTTCTTGCGGTAGAAGTAGCTGCTGAGGTGGAACCAGAACTTGTCGTGGAGGGAGGCGTAGATGAAGGGGTTGTAGCAGGCAGAGCTCATGGCGATCAGGTGGCACGAGACCTGGATGACATTGACGTACCTCTTGTCCAGGATGGTGAACTCCTCATCAATGTCCCGGATGAAATTGACCACCTGCAGGGGCAGCCAGCAGATGGCAAAGCACACCACGGAAACGGTGAGCACCCGGAAGGTCTTGTGTTTGGTCCTGGTCCACTTGTCCCGGCAGCAATGGGCAGTGCCCGGCACGTTCCTCCTGCGCAGGTGGTAGGTGATGGCGCAGAAGGAGACGGACACGGCCAGCAGCGGGAGCATGTAGGACAGCAGCAGCATCAGGCACGAGTACAGCAGCCGCTCCCGCTCCTCGTGCTTCCAGAACTCCTCGCAGATGACCATGTCGTGGCCGATGGCGTTGAGGTCCAAGTAGTGGGTGTGCAGCGAGGTGGGCACGGAGGCCACGATGGAGAGCAGCCAGATGCAGGCCACGAGGCCAAGGCAGGCCCTGCGGCTGATCCGCCTGCGGATCGGGTACGCCACCACCACGTAGCGGTCGATGGCGATGGCCGTCAGGGACAGCACCGACACGAAGACAGTGGCAGCCTGCAGCAGGGTGATGAAATGGCACATGAACATGCCAAAGAGCCAGCCCCGCTCCTCGAAGGCGTAGGACACGGTGAGGGGGACGCAGGCCAGGCACATGATGAAGTCGGCCACTGCCAGATTCCCAATCAGGAAGTTGGTGGTGCAGTGCAGCTTCTTGGTGAGGGCAATGAGGAGGATGAGGAAGAGGTTCCCGATGCATGCCACCGCCACCAGCGTGGCGTAGAGCGGGATGAAGAGCGGCTTCAGCTCCAGGAGCAGGTCCAGGCCAGTGAAGAGAGGGGCTGAGCTGTTGTGCCAGGAGTCATTGGGCAGCTGAGCCATGGGAGCCTCTGTGGCCGATGTGGCTTCTCCACAACTCAAAGTCAAACAGTGATGAGCCTGTGAGCTCTGGAGGGGACAGAACCACATTTTGGTTAAACTTCTGGGCAAAAGAACCTGTTCCCAGAGTCCCTGCCTTTTGCACAGCCCTGTGCTGAGGCACTGGGTGATTTAAATGACTTGTTTAAGAGTGAAGGTGCCCTGTGACACAGTGAGAGGAGCTCAGATTGGAGTAGAGTTGGCAAGCAGGTGGAGTAAAGTTGGCAAGCTGGCTGTGAAATGGTTAAGCAGCCAGCACAGATCTGCAGGGAGCTGCCAGCTTGGGGCAGCAGGACCTGGAAATCAGTTTGAGAAGCCTCATGGAGAGTGACCTGGGAGCTGCGCTGATGTAAGGTGGAAAAACAGACACTCCTGCATTTCTTGCTTTTTATTTTTTCCAGTTAATTCCACCCTGACCCACCAGCTGCATGCCATCTGGCTGAGCAGGAGTATCCTTTCCATCCCCTGCACTCCTGTGTCTCTCCCTGCCAGCCCAGCCCAGCCCAGCCCACCCCGTCCCACTGGGTTCTTTTATCCCCTTCGTTATATCTTCACCACCCGTGGATCTTTGGCTTCTCCTGTCTTTCCCTGTGGCAGCTGTGACGGGAGAGGTGGAAGCAGCCAGTGCCTGACTCCCTGGACACCTCCACAAACCCACTCACAGCAGCACAGGGGGATGAGATAAAATATATTCCAGCAGAAAGTGTATGGAAATTAAGAGTTCTCCTCCAGGACCCTCCTTTCAAGACTCACACTCTCAAAATTACTGTTTGATCCCCCTTACCAGGATCTGGACAGTCTTTTCCCCCCAGTGGAGAGTCAAATCAGCATTAATTAAGAAACCCTTGTAATTAACCAAGGGATATTGTGGTTTTCTATATCCCAGCTGCACTCACAGGGTGCACGCTGTGATACCACAGCTCCAGGTCCCCGTGCCCTGCCTGGGGCAGGAACACAAAATCCATCAGGAAACTTGCAGCCGAGGAGCCAAAATGCTCATTAACTAATAGAATGAAAATTCTGAAGCTCAATTAAATTCTTTAATTCCCCTTCGTGTACCCACGAGAGTCAAACCAGCTCTTCTGTGCATCGCCAGGATCCTGCTCCCTCTCCGATAAACGCTGAACCCCGCGGCTCTGGCTGGGATTTGGGGGGTCCAGGGTGCGGCTGCGGGACCCCCTATCCCTCTCCCGGAGCGCTCTTACCTGCGGAGGGGGCCGGGGTGCTCAGGGCTGGGAGCCGCCGGCTGCCCGCCGATGCTCCCGTGAGGGTGAGGAGGAGCGCTCCCTTCGCAGGGTGTTGTTCACCGGCAGGCTCGGCACAGCCGTTCTCAGCCGCGTTTTTATGGTGTTGGGGTGGTTTTGTCTTGCTTTGTCTTCTTTTTTTTTTTTT
>VXAC01008520.1:263709-274958 GCA_013399225.1 Rhipidura dahli
TTTTTTTTTCTTTTTTCCCCGCTGCTTGAGCCTTTCAGTCCCGGAGGAACAGGACGTTCCCACCCACGGGGCGCGGTGTTCCAGGTACCCGGGGGGACGCGCACATCCCACCGCCCGGCACCGCAGGTGGAGCCGCATCCCGCCCCCCGGCCCGGCGGGGAGCACCGCGGGGCTGCGGGGAGCCCCTCCCTCGCCCTCGGGGCCGGATCCAGGGACATTCCCCCGGCAGGGAAAGAGGGGAAGGCGAGGAGGGACGGACGGGGCGGGCGGGCGCAGGGACCGCGCCGAGCTCCCGGGGTCGGCAGCGCCCGCCCCGTCGGGGGGTCCCGGCTCAGGGGCGAGGGAAGAGGGAGGGAAAGTGGGGTGAGGGCACAGTGGGGTGAGGGTGGCCCAGCCGTAGGGTGATGGGCACCAAACCCCGGGATGCTGGTGGCCCAGCTTGGGGGGCAAGCGTATTATGGAGTGATTTTTCCCCAGCCATTGGGAATTGCCCCAAACGAGAAAGGGTACCAGGGTCAGCCTTACTTAAATAAGGGAAAGTGATAAATAATGATCGTGCAATGGAATTTTGGGGGTGATAAGAGGAATGGAAATTGTCAGAGCAGTCACAGAAGTTCTGCAAAATGGAGAGTTGTGATGCAAGGTGGTGATTAATTCATCCCAGTCTGATGGAGCTGGGCTGGTTATTAAAGCTGGCTGAGCTGATCCAGAGGAGAGTGCTCACCCCTGCCAAATAATCAGCAGGAAGAAAATCATCTTTGTCTCCGTATCAGTGCCTGACAAGAGCTGCTGTTAATTTTAAAGAGCAGAACAATCAGATAAGGAGAGCCAGAGGCTGGTTGGAGAGGAGAGCTGGGCTTTGGAGCTGACAGTGGGATGACGAGTCCACCCCAAGGCAGCCGCCTGCTCCATCCCAGCCTGGATGCGCCATGGCCAGGGTGACCTGGCTGCAGCTCTGCGAGCTCTTCCCTCTGCACTGCCTTATCCTGAAAAAACCTTCTTTGACATCATCTTTGCTGCTTTCAGAGCATTCAATGTAAATCACTCTTATTCCCAAAGCTTGTATTGTCCTGCCCCAGGTCCTGGCTCAGGGGCACAAGGATGGATTTGAAAGCTGCAGCCCACCCGGGTGGGAGAGCTGGAGGTGCTGGAGGCACCTGCTGTGGCATCCTGGTGTCCCTCCCATCCTGTACAGAGGATAGGTGGGAATCAGTTTGCTGTGATTTTTATTCTTTTCTGTGTCACCAGGGTGGTTATTAGAAATAACCACAGGTTTTCATAACCTTGATCCTTGAGAGCCTGTCAATTCCAAATGAGGATGGAATATTTAACAGCCATAAACTGAAGGAGGGAAGGGATTTTGGGAATAAATTCTTCCCTGGGAGGGTGCTGAGGCCGTGGCACAGGTTGCCCAGAGCAGCTGTGGCTGCCCCATCCCTGGCAGTGTCCAAGGCCAGGCTGGACCGGGCCTGGAGCAATCAGGAATAGTGGAAGGTGTCCCTGCCCATGGCAGGGCGTGGAACTGGATGAGCTCGGAGGTCCCTTCCAACCCAAACTATCCTGGAATTCTGTGATTCTCAGCATCACCTCAGGGTGCTGCCAGCTTATGCTTCTGTGGGATTGATTCTTTTGGTCCAAGCTTGTGGAGAACCACCTTTTTTCCCGTTTGGGTGGGTGGGAGCCTTTCCTTGCTGCCGAAAGTGCTCTGCCAGCCCTGCCCTCCCCTTGCTCTGACAAGGCAGCAGGTGAATTGTTTTAGACACAACTTTATTCTGCTCCATTTTGAAAGCAAATCCCTGCCAGGCCGGGGCTGTCTCACCGCATGGGGTCTCCACTGGCTTCAAGGGGTACAGAAATGCTGCTTCATGCAGAGAAAAAGGTATAATATAGTCTTTAAAAGGCACAAAGGGGAGGGGGGGGCGCTGTTTCCTTTGTGATCACTCATTTATCCTGCCTGAAAGTCACTCCCCGTGTCTGCTGGCAGCTCTGTGCCTCGCAGTCTGGACCTGATGCCTCCAGGCACCGCGACTGCAGATCTGCCTGCGCCACTGAGGACGAGCCCTTTCACTGTCCCTGAGCTGCCACCGATGTCTCCTTTGGGTTAAATTATGAAAAACAGGCTGCCCAGGGCAGGGGTGGGGTCCCCAGCCCTGGAGGGAATTAAAAGCCCTGTGGCTGTGGCATGTGGGGACACGGGATAGTGGTGGGCTCAGCTGTGCAGGGCTTGGATTCAGTGATCCCAGAGGGTTTTCCCAACCTCAACAATTCTCCCTCTGTGGGAGTTATTTTCACACATAGGAAGAGTGGTGTTGCTGCAGAAGCAAACCCCCCACAGTGAGGTTGCTGCTTTTACCAGCAAGAGTTTGTTGGGTGGAGAAGAGCCCAGCAGCCTGTTTTTCTCAAAATAAACCCCAACACTGGGAGGGGAAGTCCTTGCTACTCAAACCATGCACGGCATCACCAAGTGCACCAACACTGCTCAGACACATCACACTCCTATTCCCAGTTTCAGTGATTTTCTAAAGAAGTTTTGAAGGGGTTTTTAATGGTGATTTAAGTACAGACCCACCCCAAGTTTGTACTCTATGTTATATTTTAATTGTATATAATTATATTAATATAACTAGATTGATTATGGGGGGGAATAAGCTAGCTCTATGTAATGGATTAATTTAAGGAAATTATTGCACAGTCTTTGCAATGATCACTTGGATTTTCTTTTGCCCTATATGTTTCCACAGAGCAGGTCAGAGAATCTTGGAATGGTTATTATTTTTTATGAGTGAAATGGCAACAGCTGTTCCCTCAGGTGCCTTCTCCAAAGGAAATGCTTGGTGATGGGGATGTGGAATTATTTCAGTACAGTTCTTCTGGGTACATTTCTTCCTCAGATACATTTAAGAACAGATAAAATAATACAAAGCATCCTCACAGTGCTTGCTACCCTTAAGAACAATTTTATTGACTGGGAAATAGGCTGGGGACAGAGAAATTGCTGCTTTCTCTCTCTGCACAAACCATTTCTGGGAACAGCTCAGAGTTCTGCATCTTTGTCACAGCTTTGTTACATCAGGTGAGAGAGATTTGCACAAGGACATAGACTTAACAAAGGAGAGGTAAAGGATAAATTAAAAGGGACACTAAGGATAAATTAAAAGGGACATTTAATGACCAAACCAGCAAGACACAAAGCTTGCAAGTTGTGCATCAGATGATTCATGCCATTTCTCAAGATCTAAAAAACAAGGGATTGTTTCAATGGAGAATTCTGAGTGTGACTTTTTTGTGAGGTGAGCCTGGGCTGGGAGTTACACCAGGAAAGCTGATGGTGGGAACAACCTCCGAGCTGTGAGGCAGCGACCGAGAGCAGCGCCTCTGGTTGTGCACAGAGACAGGAAACTGGAAGGCTCTAGCAAGAATTTACTCCTAAAAAATATTTTCAAACAGATACATAAATGAACACGGTCTGAATCCCGTGTGGATTAACTCCTAGAACCACTATTTCTCCTAAGGAGCTCTGACAGACTCTGCTGCTTCCCTCTACCGACCTCCAGTGTTGGTGCCGAGGCAGAACACACGGATCAACGAAAAACCAGCACAAAATCATGGATTCTTGGATTAGTAAAGGGAAATAACCCTTTGCAGAGTTAAGTGGGGTGAAGGAAAACAATTAAATACTAAATATATTTCAAGTCAGAGAATTCTATGCAATTCTGTGATGAAAACAAGTTGTTTATAGCCTCCCTGGCTACCACGCTTGGTTTCCCAATACAGAATCTCATCTCATCTTCTGGAGAGGCTGAAAGGATAAAGAATAGGTACAAAATGACCAACAAGAGGAAAAAGACTCCCCCTCCAGTTTATAATAGAGAGTTTGGGCAATAAAATGGGATATTAGGGGGTGCATTACAGAGAGGAATGTGAAATAGCTACAACGTCAATGACACCATCAATTTAGTGACTGTGCTTCCTTCAGGGTCCCAAATTCACAGAGGTGAGAAGTATCCATCTTCTTTCTGGCACAGCTTGGGGCCAAGTCAGACTGGAACAGTGAAGATCTGGAGAAAACACCAAAGTGGACTTGGCAGGAGAGGAAAAAATGCCCAAATGAGTATGAAAAGGTAAAAGACAGGAAGACAGTGATTCAGTGGTTTCTCTGCTCTATTCTAGACAGTGATGTTTTCTGGTGCTTCTCAACAACTGCTTTTTTTGTTGTTGTTGTTTAATGTGACTCCTGATGGATTCCAAGCAATCCACATCCAGGCTGGAATGATGAGGTGGCTGCAGGCTGGAGAAGATCAACGTGAGGTTTCGGTTCAGCCGTGTCACAGGCATTCCCTCTCATCCCCACCAGTGCCAGTCACTGTCTGTGGACAGCCAGAGCTGGAATTTGGTGTGTTGGGGGTTCTTTCTTTTAAAAATTACTTTTCCAATTACTGATAATTTGCTCTGTGCCCCCCTCCCTGCTATTCCTGTGGCTGGGTACATCTTCCTGGGGGCTGGGACAAGAGGCAGCCCCCGGGCACAGCTGGGGCCTCTCACTGCTCCGCAGCCGGAGGCTCCTCCTCGGCCTCTGGCTTCTCCGGCTGCAATTCCGGCGGGATGAGGCACTGCACCTCCTCGGAGCTGATGGCCACTTTGTCAGGCTGCAGCCAGCGTTTCAGGTGCTCCAGCGTGCTGGGGACAGAAAGGGACACCATGACACCACAGAGTGACAGAGCCACACAGGGACACACAAGAGAAGCAAGAGGAAAAGTCTCCACAGGCATTTCCTGCCCCTCTGCAGGTATTCCCATTCCCACAGGTGAGGTCTGGCGTGGGATGGATCCTTGTGCCAGAGGGACAAGCAGAATCTGTCATTCTACGAAGCCATTCCCTGCAGGTGGGCCTTTTAAACTGTGGTTAGAACACGTTTTATTCTCTGTTTTCTCTCAGTGTAAAGGACCTGCCCAGGATCCCTTTCAGCCTTCACACCCCTGAAGTTCTCCTCTGCCTCTGTAGCCAAAGAATGCAACTCAGTCAGACAGAGGGCAGGGTTAGATGGGATATCAGGAAGAAATCCTTCCCTGGGAGGGTGCTGAGGCACTGGCATAGGTCGCCCAGAGAAGCTGTGGCTGCCCCATCCCTGGCAATGTTCAAGGCCAGGCTGGACAGAGCTTGGAGCAACCTGGGATAGCGGAAGGTGTCCCTACCCAGGGCAGGTGGGTGGGACTGGATGGGCTTTAAGGTCCCTTCCAACCCAGTCTATGATTCCATGAATTTCCAGCTTTCTGGGCTGGAAGTAAGAAACCTCTTGTTCAAAGAAACCAACTGCCTCTTTGTGATGAAGATCAGGAAATATGGGGCGGGGGGGGGTTGGGGGGGAAGGGAAGGGAAGGGAACAAAACCAAAGCAGGAAGAACATCTCAAAATGTGTGAGCATTAACAGCACTGAAAGGTTAAAGAACTTATATAACCCTGAAAGTCTAACATCATAATTCAGTGCATTTAGAAGTTAAGGCTTGTTTAATTACATTGGTGGGTGAGACTCAAAACTCCAGCACCATTCAGGAGTGACCTCTAACTAACTAACTGACCTCTGACTAACTTCATAGTCGAGTTCTAGGGACTGAAATTCTTCCGTGGATAACACCCTCACCCTTTAAAAACAGTAGAAAGAGCACATAAAACTTTGGTTTTAAATACAAATCACACTGAAGTTGACTGGGGACCAAAGAAACTATCTGAAACCTCACTATAAACAGGGATTACTTTTCATAGTTCTGGCTTAAGTATATTTTCTTCAAGGGAGAGAAATAATCTTCTTGTCAGCCAGAAGCAATCATGGAAAATGTCAGCTGAGAAATGAGGAATTTGGAGAGCGTTCCATGTGATCAGGAATGGGAGATTGCTTAGGAAAAGGGCTCCCATCTTACTTCTGACATCATCTGTGTGAGGGCAGTGGGGGAGAGGGCAGAAGCACTGTAAGAGAGGCAGGGAAGGGAAATCTCACCCCAGGACTGGCACCAACCCCAAATCCCCATCTGAGACACACTGGACATTCCCTCCTGTGTTCCATTCCTTTCCTACCCCATGTGTGAGGAAGGAAATCACTGAGTAGGTCCCAGCTGCTCCCATCTTTGAGGGGCACAAAGATCAGAAAGGAGCTCTAGAAGCTCAAACCCTACATGCTCTGTGTTCCCTCTAGCAAAACCCCAATGGACATTCCCAAAATTCTGCAGGAATCCCGTAGCAGCCTCTCCAAGCTGCAGGGAGATGGCATTTCTATTTCTTTGTCCTGACAAAACCTTTCTGCAGTTTTTAAGACGTAACTGGTGACCCCTTCCCACTGACTTCCTTGTTACCTCTCGTCAGCATCGTGGCCCTCAACGTAACACTCAGCCTCAAACTTCTCCTGCAGGAACCTGTCCCAGCACTCCTTCTTGGCCTGGGACAGCGTGCGCAGCATGTCCTTGGAGGTCACCTCCTGGGACAGACCTTTGATCCTCATCAGTCTTCTCTCTGGGAGGAGAACAGGGGGTTTTGTTAGCTTTGTTATGGGTTTTTTTTCTGGAAGGAGAGGAGAGAAGGATCTGGACTTCTGTATCAAAAAGTAAGTTAAATTAACCTTTCAAGACTAATTTCCATTTTGAAAGTAATTTCCCCCCTGTATTTCAAACCTGCGTGGCTCTCTTTCTTATACATACACAAGATTATATTTTTCAGGTGATGCTTCTGAAGGAAATAAGGTTTGTGCAACCAGCCAACTCTGCCCATTTGGGGTTTTAATAACTTTCCCATTTACTGCTCAGTTTCCATGAAATCACACAGGAGGGTACAGATCTCGCAGGCGCCGAGTTCCCACAATTTCCATGCAAATTGGAATATAAATCACTCTCATTGCGCTACTTGGTGTGCTGTGAAACAGCAACGAAGGCAAGATGGAAGTTCTGGTAGAAATAAAAGCTTAAAAAGCCACTTCTGCCACCTGTTCTGTTGCTGTGTGCAGCCTCCCACTTACTGTGGAGGGTAAAAACCAATTTCCTCAGCTTTTACTTGACAAAAAGTTCCTTTTTGTGGCAGAGCTGAAGAAGCTCTGAGCGAGCTTCCCATTTCCACTGCTGCACTTGAAGAAAATGAGTCAGATCCTGTGTTTAAATAGTTAGGAGACTTTATGACCACAGCACTGACACCACATAAAGAGAGCTGTCACCAGGCACCTCAGCAGCAGGAGACACTCACCCAGGGATGCCAAGTACACCTCTGAGTCGTTCAGGGGTGCCCAGGGCTTCAGGGTGCCTTGGGAAGAGCCGCCCGATCCGCTGCCCTCGGCGTAGGAATCCATGAAGGAGTCTGTGAAAGCATCGCCGGCGTCCCTGTGCTCGGGATGTGGCAGACAGGAGCAGATCTCAGCCCAGAGGTCCTCGCTGGACCGGGTCACCACGGAGTCCACGCTCTCGATCATCCTCATCGTGGGATCCTGGGATGGGGGAAATAAACCGTGAACACCGAGCAGACCCGCCCGCCCAGGCCTCCGCCACCTCCCTCCCTCTGCCCAAGTCCCGCTAGCGGACATTCCAAGGAATTCCCATCCCACCAGGACGCCCGGCCGCCCTCCAGGGCGCGATGTCCCCGCGGCTGCCCGTGGCCTGGAGGGTCCGCCCCGCTGCCGCTCCCGCACCCCCCGCCCGCGCTCCGGGCAGCCGCGGCAGCTCCGCCCGCGCCTCTCCGGCCCCGGGCCCGGCCAATCGCCGCCGCCACCGGCCCCGGGCCCGGCCAATCACCGCTCGCCGTCGGCGGAGCGAGCGCTCCCATTGGTCCGCAGGGTGAGGGCCGCTGACGCCGCCGCGCCGCCATGTTGGCTCAGGGCGGAAGTTGTCGTGGGCGGCGCAGGCGAGTGCGGCGTGAGATCCCCGAGCTTTTGTCCCGTTCCCGCGGTGTAGTGAGCGCGGGATGTGTGCCAGCGGGACACGGGGAGCTCTGGCGTGCCTCTGAACCCCCCTCTCTCCGCAGGCCGCTGCCGTGTCCGTGGGATGAGCCAGCTGCCGCCCGGCGCCGTGCTGGCACTCATGGGGCTGCTCTTCGCCAGGACCATGGCCTGGACATCCAGCGGGAAAACGCACGCGGAGCTGGTCAACAACCTCTACAGTGAGTCCCGGCAACACCCGTTGGAATGTCAGTGTACGGATATTTAATGTCTGTGTATGGATATTTAGTGTCACACCGTGTCACACTGCTCACTCGGAAGGGCTGGGGTTAATATCCCTGAATTTCGGCATTTGCCCCAGCCTGAACTCGGTCTATTTATAGTTGGAAACAAGGTGTAATGCCAGAAGGGGCAGGAAAGCCTTTCCACACCTTCGTTGCCTGCCTTTGGAAGCGTGTGACGCCTTTTAAAGTGCTGCAGCTCGGTGTTCCGAGCCCGGGGGTGCAGCCGAGTGTCCCGGACGTCCATGCTGTGCCTCCAGCACTGCCCGGGGGCTGGAATGGTCCCCTCTCAGGACAGCGAGCTGGAACACGCATAAAATTAGCTGTAAACTTCCCCAGAATTCCCGCAGAAAGATGTGAAGGGATGTTGGATGTCTCTGCAGTTATGGCCCTTGAGTTCGCTGCTGAAACCTGAACCGGAGTCTCCGCTTCCCGGCTCCCGTGACTCCCTTTCACTCCCTGGCCACTTAGCAGTGTCAGAAGTGTTGAGGATGCAGGTGGTCACCCCCTGGAGATGGGCTGGTGGCCGGGCTCCCAGCGGGAATGGGAAAGGATGTCCTTCCACCAGCGTTGTGTTTGCTGTCTCTCTCAGATCCCTCGTTAATTCCCCCAGATCCACGAACTCCCTGAAGTGTGCATCCCCTTTCAAATCTCTTTTTGCTGGAGTGCTGGGGTTTTCAGTCCTGCATGTCTGTTTTCCTTCTTTCCCAGAAAAAGGGATCATTAAGTCTCAGCGAGTCTTCGATGTGCTGCTGGCTACGGACAGGGGTCACTACATCAAGTATTTCCCATACATGGATTCTCCTCAATCCATTGGTGAGTCACTTTTGGGAAAGCATCTGCTGTCAGCAGGGCACAAGGTGCCTTGGCAGGTGCTCCATCGTCTACTTCTGGAATCCCTATCCCTGGAACTGTCCAAGCCCAGGCTGGATGGGGCTTGGAGCAACCTGGTTTAAGGGAAGGTGTCCCCACCCATGGCAGGGGCTGGGACTGCATGAGCTTTAAGGTCCCTTCCAATCCAAATCATCCTGGGATTCCGGGAAAGGAGACAAGTATTTTCCTCTTTTTGGGGGAAGGTGGGTGAGAATTAAGAACTGTTTCCACTGGGAATTTTATTCTTTATCAAATAACTTGTGCCTCCCACTTCCTTTTAGGCTACAAGGCTACGATCAGCGCCCCGCACATGGTAAGGTGAAGACTCCTCACTTCCAACAGAAATTGAGGAAATTGTTTATTTCTCTTTGTATATTTACTTTTCCTTCAAGTAGAAAAGTGAAACATCCCATGGACATGATTATCCCGCTTTTTTCTTTAGGGATTTTTCTTTTTAAGAGGAGTTTCCCCTATACTCTTTCAGTCGCTTTAAAAGTTAGCTTAGATGGGAATTCCATGTTGTCCCCTTTTTTTTTTTTTTGCATGAGACTTTTTTTCCTTCTGTTTCACATCTAATTCCTGAGCCTCTGCCTAAATGATGTTCTGCAAAAGATCTTCCAGGTCTAACACATGAGTTTTGCTCTGGGAGTGTCAGGCACAAAGCTAGGTGTGCTGTGATTAAATCAGAGAACAAGGAAAAGTGTTGGGAGAGGAGACTAACCCAGGATGCATCCCACCTCCTTGTCCTGGGTGTCCCTGCAGCATGCCCACGCGCTGGAGCTGCTCAAGGATCAGCTGGTGGAAGGTGCCAAGGCGCTGGATGTGGGATCTGGGAGCGGATACCTCACCGCGTGCTTCGCCAGGATGGTGAGCTCACAGCACTCTATTCCCAGCCTGGAAAGCACATCCCTTCATTAGCTGATAGAACTGGGACTACTCAGCCTTAAAACCAAGGAAGGGGCACGGTGCTTGCACCTTCTCTTCAGAACCTCTGCTCTGGAGTTTCTGCCTGGAAATTCCCCAATTCCCACTAAAACCTGCCCTGTCAAACATGCCTCTCACATACAGGAGGCATCAGGTGTTTGACTGATGTTCTTTCCAGATTGGCCCGACGGGAAAAGCTGTGGGTGTGGAGCACATCAAGGAGCTGGTGCATGAATCCATCCGAAACGTTCAAGAGGATGATCCGACGCTGCTCAGCTCCGGCCGTGTGAAGCTTGTGGGTGAGCTCCCTGCAGTGCTGGGGTTTCTCCCTTGGCTCTGCTCCTCGAAGTCCTTCCAGTTTTGTGTTGATGCTTCGAGTTGTTAGGACAACCAAAGTCTTTCCTGCGTGTTTTCCCTCTGTAGTCGGAGACGGCCGGCAGGGATACCCCGAGGAGGCTCCTTACGATGCGATCCACGTGGGAGCAGCCGCAGCCACCGTCCCCAAAGAGGTAAGAGCAGCCCTGCCAGGTGTTTTGTTCTTGTAGAGAAAAGACAAGAACCTTATTTTCTGTCACGGCCTTCACAGCACGGCTGATTCCCATTGTCTATGTGGGGTTTCTTTGCCTCTGCTGACCGGGATTTCTCTGTGCTGCAGCTGCTGAAGGAGCTGAAGCCGGGCGGGCGGCTGATCGTGCCCGTGGGGCCCGAGGGCGCGAACCAGGTGCTGATGCAGTACGACAAGACCAGCGATGGGCACATCGTCGAGACCCAGCTCATGGGCGTCATCTACGTCCCTCTCACAGACAAGGAGAAGCAGTGGCCTCGGTAAAATCTGCTCTTCCCTGAGGAACACTCCTTCCTCTCCCTCTCAGCTTGCTCTCCTTGGCTTTGCTGACCGAGTCCTGGATCCCTGGCAGATGCTGTTTGTGGAAAAAAGAGGAGAGAGCAGCTTGGCAAAGCGGGGGATGTTTTCTGTTGGACAGGGCTTGAGGCCTTCTGTTTCCTCTTTTTCTGGAGCCTGTGTGTGTTTTTAAATTCCACGTGATGCTGGCACAGAACTGAGGGAGTAGTAACTGTTGGTTTTCCTTTGCCTCAGGGATGACCTCTGACACATGGATGGATATTTCTAAAGGCACCTCTGAAAGCTCATGAGTGAGACTTAGGCCTGTAGATGGTCAGTATGGTTTTTCTTTTGAATGGAAATTTCATCAATGGATAAAGGGAAGTTCTGCTTCAGAGGAGCTCGTTCCGGAGGGATCGAGAAC
>VXAC01008520.1:275376-316602 GCA_013399225.1 Rhipidura dahli
GCCGCCGCCGCCGCCCCGCGGGGACATGGCCGAGCCGGGACCCGGCCCCGACCGAGCCCGGGAGGAGGAGCCGGGCCCCGCCGGCAAGGAGGAGACGGCTCCGGCCCCGCTGAAGCCGGGCGGGCGGCTGATCGTGCCCGTGGGGCCCGAGGGCGCGAACCAGGTGCTGATGCAGTACGACAAGACCAGCGATGGGCACATCGTCGAGACCCAGCTCATGGGCGTCATCTACGTCCCTCTCACAGACAAGGAGAAGCAGTGGCCTCGGTAAAATCTGCTCTTCCCTGAGGAACACTCCTTCCTCTCCCTCTCAGCTTGCTCTCCTTGGCTTTGCTGACCGAGTCCTGGATCCCTGGCAGATGCTGTTTGTGGAAAAAAGAGGAGAGAGCAGCTTGGCAAAGCGGGGGATGTTTTCTGTTGGACAGGGCTTGAGGCCTTCTGTTTCCTCTTTTTCTGGAGCCTGTGTGTGTTTTTAAATTCCACGTGATGCTGGCACAGAACTGAGGGAGTAGTAACTGTTGGTTTTCCTTTGCCTCAGGGATGACCTCTGACACATGGATGGATATTTCTAAAGGCACCTCTGAAAGCTCATGAGTGAGACTTAGGCCTGTAGATGGTCAGTATGGTTTTTCTTTTGAATGGAAATTTCATCAATGGATAAAGGGAAGTTCTGCTTCAGAGGAGCTCGTTCCGGAGGGATCGAGAACAGTGGCAGGACCAGGGGAGTCTCTTGGAGGCCGTGGCAGCTTCCAGAGAGCAGATCCAGACACCTGCAGCTATCCTCTCTGATAAACTCTAGATAACATCAGTTCAAAGAGAACTCCGAAAGCAGACAGGAATACTTAAAGCTTCACTAAAACCACTTTAATATCGACTACTCTGCCTCATGCTTGGCAAAAATAAGTCGCAATTAGTGTGTCGGAGCAGCAATGTACCCTGATTTGTCAATGTATTTAAATATGGGAGCGTGTTCTCTTCCTGCCTGCACCCACTAATTTAATTATGGGCAGCAACACTGGATTATGAGGTTATGAAAAATGCTTGTTTCTTGGAGTTTTTTTTTCTTGTTTGGCGTTTTGAAAAATGCGCACTTCTGGACTTTTCCCTCTTTGGGGCTATAAAAAAATGCACATTTCATGGTTTTTCTGATTGGGGTTATAAAAAAAAGTTCAAGTTTTGGCTGTTCCCTGACGTGTCCCTCCCGCAGGCGGTGGCTGAGGAGGCTCACGAGGGGCAGGCGGGCTGCGGGCTGCGGTGATGCTCGAGGGTCATTTGTGGAGCAGTTCTGAGGGGGGAACTGCTCGGAGGTAAATAAATAAAGGCATTCCCGCTCCTCCATCTCCTCCCTCCGCTCCCGCGCTCTCACGACACTGCGGGGCGGGAACGGGGCAGGGGCGCCGGGGGCGTGGCCTGGCGGTGCCGGGCTCGCTGATTGGCCGCGCCTCCCGGCGCAGCGCGATGCGTCACGACGTGCGGCGCGTGGTGTGGCCGGCGTGGGTGCGCGCGGCGCGGATCGGGGTCCGGCCGNGCTTCGGCGCCGAGCACTTCGCCGAGACCTCGTACTATTTCGAGGGCGGCTTGCGCAAGGTGCGCCCCTACTACTTCGACTTCCGCACCTACTGCAAGGGGCGCTGGGTGGGCCGCAGCCTCCTGCACGTCTTCGGCACCGAGTTCCGAGCGCAGCCCCTCGCCTATTACCGCGCCGCCGCCCGCGCCGGCCGCCTGCGCCTCAACGAGGAGCCCGTGCGCGACCTGGACATCGTGCTTAAGGTGGGCGGGCCCCGGGATGGGCGCTCCGGTGGGGAGCGTGGTGTGGTGACAGAGCCCGGAGTGCCCCGAGCCACGAGCACCACCCCGCGAGCTCCGTGGTCACGTAACACAGGGCCAGGAGTTGGATTCGATAGTCCTGATGGGTTCCTTCCAACTTCGCATATTCTGCGAACCTTGTGGAGGGACTGAAGGGGAAGGGCAGTTCCCGGGGTATCCCTGTCCCACTGGATTCGGGAATGTGTGGATGCTACAACCCCACGGCTTCCTGTTTGGCCCCTGGGAATGGGAGTGTGCTACGGCCAGGCTACTGGATTTGCATGGTGACACACAAAGTTATTATCCTGAATCCAGGGTTCCTGGAGAAAGGGCCTTTACTTCTTCTGCCATAATACCAAGTCTGGGTTGTGTGTGGCCGGGTGGGTGGTTGCACCGGCTAGGCTCAGACTAATTGTCCGTATCCTTTGCAGAACAATGACTTCCTCAGGAACACGGTGCATCGGCACGAGCCGCCGGTCACTGCGCAGCCCATCCGCATCCTGGCGGAGGATGAGGAGGTGGTGGTGGTGGACAAACCCTCGTCCCTGCCTGTCCACCCCTGCGGCAGGTTCCGGCACAACACGGTCATCTTCATCCTGGGCAAGGAGTACGGCCTGCGGGAGCTGCACACGCTGCACCGCCTGGACCGCATGACCTCGGGCGTGCTCATGTTCGCCAAGACCGCGGCCGTGTCCAAGCGCATCGACGAGCAGGTCCGGCAGAGGCAGGTGAGGCCTTGGAGCCGCTGCTGCTGGGCTCTCCTGGAGCAGCTGTGCTCCAAAGTCAGCCAGATTTGGGCTCTAGATGAGTTCAAGTTCTCCACACAGCTCGTGGTTGTGTTGTTGTTCTTATCTGTTGGTGCTTCCCGTCCTTAATGGGCTAAAGACAGGGTAAAAATTGAGTTTGGTAATACTGGATTGGAAGGGAGCTCCTAAAATTTCATTGGATTTGGTAGTACTAGATTGACAGTATTAGACTGAAAACCCTAAAACTTTAACTGCTTTTGCTGATACCAGATTGGAAGGGATCTAAAAATTTGGTTCATTGTAGTAATTTAATTTAATTTGGCTATATTGGACTAAAAGGGATCTCTTACAAATTTAATTGGATTTGGTAATATTAAATTGAAAAGGGTATCCTAAAGCATTAATTGATTCTGGTAATTTTAGGTTGAAAGTGGTCTCCTAAAAATTTAAATTATTTTGGTTATATTGGGTTGGCTGGGATCTTCTTCCCTAAGGGATTGTCGTACGGGACTGTGCAGACTTACTGGGATCATGCAAACCAGTTAGAGAACAGATTTATTTTTGAGTGGACACATGTCAATCATCCAGTGCTTTTGCAACTTTAAAATTCCCTTTTTTTCAGAGTGCGTTGATCCAAACAAAACTTTTTCCAGGATTAGCTTCAGGGCTGTAAACCAAAGGCTGCAGAGAGATGTCTTCTGAATTTAATTCAAGGAAAATAGGCCAGGCCTTTCTGTTCTTGATTTCCCAACTAGCTGCGGAAAATGTGAGGGGAAATTTGGCTTTAAGTAGCTGATTTAGGTTTTTTCCCTTTCCTGTTGTAATAAAATGCCACCTTCAGATGTATTTTATTGAGGGGAGAGGGAGGAGGAGCAAGGCTGGAGCTCGGGTGTGTTTTCTGCTGTGTTTCCTGAACCTTTCTCTTGTGTCTCCTGGCAGCTGGAGAAGGAATATGTCTGCCGGGTGGTGGGGGAGTTCCCAGAACACGAGGTGGTCTGCGAAGAGCCCATCCTGGTGGTTTCCTACAAGGTGGGCGTGTGTCGTGTGGATCCCAAGGGGAAGCCCTGCCAAACCCTCTTCCAGAGGCTTAGCTACAACGGCAGCAGCAGCGTGGTGAGGTGTGTGCCGCGCACGGGCCGCACGCACCAGATCCGCGTCCACCTGCAGTTCCTGGGGCACCCCATCGTCAACGATCCCATCTACAACATGGAGGCGTGGGGCCCGGACAGGGGCAAGGGCGGCAAGATCGGCAAGACGGATGAGGAACTCTTGAAGGCGTTGGTAGAGGAGCATCGTTCCAAACAGAGCCTGGAGGTCTTGGGTATTGGGGAGGAGGACTTGAACTCCAGTGGGGAAAGTAAAGACTGTGGGAATTCAGGTGACTGCACAAAGTCTGCAGAGGGTGATCCTATAAATGGGAGCTCTTGCCCTGCTGAGGGTGAGAAGGATCCCAAGAGGAACAATGAAGCAGCTTGTCCACTGAGCTCTGATATCAACCTGGAAATGTTTAATAAAGACAAAGAGCTCGGGTTGTGTGGGAACCAGGATGGACAAACAGGGGAGAAGGGTTGGGAAGAGAAGGACCCTTTGTGTGTGGAGTGCAGGACGAGCAGGCGGGACCCGTCTCCCAAGGAGTTGGTGATGTTCCTGCACGCCCTGCGCTACAAGGGAGCGGACTTTGAGTACTGCTCCAGCATGCCTGAGTGGGCCATGGAGGACTGGGAGGAATGAGCAGGATACCTGAGGCCACTGCTGGCCAGGAGAGCAGCGTGCAAAGACCAAAGATGGACTTTTCAATGTGATTGAGGTGAATAAAGTGTGCCTTGAGCTGGGCTGGGAGGGATCAGGGCGGCTGGAGAGCTATCCTGGCATCCCACAGGTGCTGTGAAGAATGAGCAGGGAAATGAGGCTAAAACAGGAGTTCTGTGTTGCCCATCAGTGAATTGGCACTGGAGGGCAACAAGGACCGAACTGCGCTCAGCACGAGCAGCTTTGCCTTCACCTCAAAGGATTCTGGGTCAATTATTCACATGGATAGTGAAGTGCATGCACGAAAAGTCAAAAACTGATCTTCCTTTCAGCCTGCTGTGTTCCTGTGTCTTACAGTAAGAGTTCCTGGATGTCATATCATAAAAACCTCTATTTTTACTGTATTGTATTGTCAGATTGATTTCAAAATACCAAGATTATCCCTGAGAACACTGTGAGGTAAAACCAGAACACTGTAATCTGTTTTGTGCCTGCTGTTCATCAGCAAGATCCACTTGCCTTTGAAATTACCAATATTCATTTTCAAATAATTACTTAAGTTAGTAGTTCTGGGTGCAGACACTTGGCAGTTTTGGAGGTGCTAGTCCCCAGGTTTTGTCTTGAAGAGATTTTTTAATATCACTTCAGTGTGACAGACAGCTTTCAAGAAAAACAAAAGCTGTTTTATGAAGCAGAAGGATTTTTAAAAAACAATTTTGAATCAGTGTATTTCCAGAATGATAAGTATCACCATAGTTCTTAATTTCATCAGTGTTTACACAGTCAATTCTTGGCTTCTGGGAGGGTTTCTGTATTAATTTTGGAGATCTCAGGTTGGCCAGCCCGCAGGAATTAGTACCTTCCTTCTAAAATCACTTGATGATGTCACCAGGGTCAGGACATGGCTACCAAACCACAGTAAACCAGTGTTTGCTTCCAGTAGCTCAAAGGAGCCCGGTGATGTCTTTCTCTGCTGGATCATCCATCTCATGTTGAATATTTCCATTAAAATGCACTCAGGTTTGAGCTTTGCTCTTTTACATCCTGCCAAAGGTTTCATGATTCCTATTTAATTCCAGATATTTAGAGAGATGATGCTAAAAGTCAGCGTTACCCAAGTTTTTGATGCATTGGAATATGCACCTTTCATAGAAATAAATGGAACCTGCGCACCTTCAGGTTCCATAAGAAAGGGTGGCTGGAGTTGTTACTGGATTTGGATGCAAGGGAAAGGGGTACATTTAGGGATGGTAATTAAATTAGACTTCTGAGGTGTCCCAGATTATGGTGGGAGGTTTTTTGGTTAGAAATTTCTGTTAAAAATAAGCTTCTGGCAGGGATTTTCCTGACTGAGATTGTGGAGGAACTAGAGCTCAGCACTGCTTTCTCCCCTTTTCCTGGAATAATGGCTGCAGTTGGCAACTTTTAATTTCCTGGTCAAGAAACCCCTGGGCTTCAAAATTCTCTGAACACTGAAAATTTAGGATTTATTTCACAAGGATCTTACCTCTAACTGCATTTTAATTTATTTTATTTTATTTTAAGTCAAAGCAGTGTTTGATGCTTTGTTAGCTGGGAAAATGTTACTCCTGGAGATGCCCTGTGATAAATTCCCATCTGAAGTTGGGAGGGTCTGAGGTAAATACTGGGTCCTGGTTGTAGGCATAAAGTTTTCCATACAAAGTGCAGGTCCTGGGAAAATTCCATTCTTTAGTACACCTTTACTTGGACATGCCTTGACAGGGCTGGGTGGGGCTTTGGACTTGATTTTGAAGGTCTTTTCCATCCTAGATGATTCTATAATTCTCTCTTTATCAGGAGAATGTGTATCTCACTGTGCTAAAGCACTTTTCCACACAAATAAACCCTCCTGGCAAACTTCCCCGTGGCTTGGCCTCTCCCTGTGCAGGACTGACTGGAATTGGCCCCTAAACACTCACCTTCCACACAGTAACACTTGTCCACTTGTGTTTTAACTGGTCCTCTGTGGTTGGGAGCCTTTTGTGAGGCTGCAGCATTGTGGTCTGGCCACTCTCTGCTCAGGATTTGGTATGATCTAATTTCCAGAAGGATTTAAGTGTACTTAAAACCTTGGTAGTGTGTGCAGGAAGGGCTCAGAGCTGTCACAGCAGAAGTGTGAGATGTCCCTTCCCCTGGAAGCTCTGTGTTTCATTAACTTCTACTTCCAGGCCTCTAATTCCAGATTTTTTTTTGTAGTGAACCCTCGATGACTTAGGCAGAGAGGAAAAGTTTTTCTGTATCTTGTCAATACACTCATTTATGCTTTTTTAATTGCCATAACTTGATGGAAGACAAAGCCAAGTGCAGTAATTATCCATGAGAATCTTGATGTCATTTTCAGTGAGGGGCTTGGACTTCAAAGCCGATCCAGTCCCACCCCCTGCCATGGGCAGGGACACCTTCCACTATCCCAGGTTGCTCCAAGTTCTGTCCAACCTGGCCTTGGACACTGCCAGGGATCCAGGGGCAGCCACAGCTTCTCTGGGCAACCTGTGCCAGGGCCTCAGCACCCTCCCAGAGAAGAATTTCTTCCCAATACCCCATCTAAATCTCCCCTTTTCCCATTCCCCCTTGCCCAAAGTCCAGCTTTCTTGGAGCCCCTTAAGGCACTGGGAGGGGCTCTAAGGGCTCCCTGGAGCCTTCTCTTTCAGCCTTTCCTCATAGGAGAGATCTTCCATCCCTCTAATTCTCACTCAAAGCTTTCATGAAGGACCTGGCCAGCCCTAATAGGACGTTTTGTTGGGATTACAGAGCAGGTTGAGATTAAAAGGGATTAATTCCCAGTGTTGTCGCAGCTAGAAGCTCCAGAGCAGAGCTGGTTCTGAGGAAGGAAGGTAAATCAGGCTACCCCATGGAGAGGCACCACAGGAAGCTGGATACTGGGTGAGATGCCTTAATCCCTCTGGACACTGTCCTGGCTGTGACTCCTAAATTCCTTGGGACACTATCCTGGGTGACCTCTAGATCCCTCATGACACCCCCTCCTGGCTGCAACCTCTAGAACCTTTGGGACTCTATCCTGTGCCGTGACCCTGAATCTCTCAGGACACTGTGTCCTGTCTGTCCCGGGCGCCACCTCCGCTTTTACTTCTCCCCATAAGGGCCGAAGGGAGAGGCGGGAGGGAGAGGTCCCCTTGGAAATGGGGACCAAAAAAAAAAAAAGCATATTTTTACGCGTTAGAGAAAAGTTTTTCCTTCCGACGAGGATGGGATTCGAACCCACGCGTGCAGAGCACAATGGATTAGCAGTCCATCGCCTTAACCACTCGGCCACCTCGTCACAGCGACTTTTTACTCATCGGGCCTATAAGGAAGTGCGCCCACCGCCCCCGCAATCTCCTCCCTCCCACCGCTCCAGTGCGCGGCGCCGCTGGTTACGTGGCCCTGCACGGGCACAGTGCGGAGCGAAGCCACCGCGCCGCGATCGAGCACCGCGCGGAGCCCGTGCAGTACCGCGCCATCCCCATCACCGCGGCTCCGGGCGTGCGGGCCGCGGGAGGCACCGAAATGGCAGCAGCGGGGCGATCCGTGGAGGCCGCCATGTTGTCCGACACAAGAGGGCGCCATGTTGTACGGAGCTGGGGGCAGCCATCCCGTACGGCGCCAATGTGTCGTCACGGGCGCGGGGCGGGCGGTTGGTTTTGAACGGGACGGCGGCGACCGGGGAGCGGGAACCGGGGCCGGGGACCCGGAAACCGGGATTCGGGAGCGGGGGTCCTCGAGCGGGAGGTAAGAGCGGCCGAGGGGCCCGGCGAGCGCAGGAAGCGGCGCGGGAGCGGCGGCGGCCGTTGGCGTTGCCGGGGCCGGGGCGGGTGCAGCGGGCAGGAGCGCGGGAGAAGGCGCGGGGAGAAGGACGGCGCTGCCCCGGGAGCGGCCTCGCGATCGGCTGGATGGAAAGAGGGCTGAGGCGGTGCCACCTGCGGTGGGCGCGGAGCGTGTGGGGAACCCCCCGATAAGGGCGGTGCGGATCGATCCGAGGTAATTAACGTCTGGGGAACGTGTTCGTGCGGTGTAATTAATGACAGAGGCGATTAATGCGGGGCTGGTGATTGATAAGTGATTGGCGCCTGGGCTGTGTCGGCGGCAAAGCGAGGACAAAAGAGGCGGAAAAAGAGACTATATCGGCTCATCCTAGTGAGGAACAGGCCGAGGAGGGGCGGGATGGGCGGCAGGGATGGACTGAAGGGGTGTGGGGTGATTCTCATGTTAGCAGAGTCAAACAGGGGAATAAATAGGCGGGGGTCTTCATCAGCACAGCGACTCAGCTCGGCGCTCATCCCTCAAGGATTGTAGAGGAATTTCAAGCAGGATTAAAGAACAGTTGAGGAAGGTGGTTGGGAAGTGAATTGCAGATTAATAACCCCAATAGCGGAGTGATTAAGGCTTTTGTAGCTCTAGGATTATCTCCCCCAGCCATCTTCCCTGTCTCTCCCTTCTTTGTGTGTTCAGTGTGACTGAGAGTGGGTTTAGATGGGGTATTGGGAAGAAATTGTTCCCTCTGTTAGGAAAATTAATTCACGACGTCAGCGGTTTGTGTCCAAAAAGGAGACAGAGGGGTCCCACAGCTTTATTCATGAATGAAAGGAGAGGCCATGGGGCATTTTCCATGGGGTCTCTCAAATTGCTGGAGGACACAGCCTCCTTTTTATCCTAATTCCCCTCTCCCCAGTGGCTGAGGTACTTGAGAGGTACAGACTTCCCAAATCTCCTAATAGAGATCCTCTTCTAAAGTGCATGGCTCTGTCCCCCTTTTTCTTCTTGTCTTAGTTCTTTTTCTCTAAGTCCAGGAGTTTAGCATGGATAACAACAGTTTGTGTTAAAAAGTAATATTCTCCTGATGCTTAACTCACCTGTCAGTTCCTGGCTTAGGCAGACTCACAGTTTTGTAAAAACACATCCCTCTTATTCCTTTCAGGAGGGTTTTAAGAAAATTGAGCCAGACTCTTCTGGCTGTACCTAGAGAAGGAACAAGAAACAACTGTCACAAGCTGAAATTCAGTTGAGAGGGAAAATGTCTTGTATGTGTCAGAGCTAACATTGTCTTGGATAAGGTTTGATCCCATTTATCTCCCAGCATTTACCAGAATCTTAACTTTAAGTAAAAGGTCACTTAACCAGTAATACTTAAACTGTTAGCACAGCTGTTTTCTGGTATACAATAGGAAATACATGTATAATGTGATTATAACAGAAGAACATGGACTTGAGGCCTGTTGTACTTCGGAGCATTTCTGTGACTGGAGAAGGATGGAGAGCAAAAAGCACAGCATCAAAAGCTAATAGCCAGTTGTGGGTTTATGCAGTTTTCCTACTGAGGTTCATGAATGGTTTTGAATTTTGGTGCCGTATTTTATAGGAAAAGTGCATCCTTCAGCAATGGACAAGATTTACACAGACCCTAACATGGAAAAGTGAGTTGGAACCCTCTGAAAATTTTGCTGTGGTATAAATATTGCCCTTTAGAGGCAAAACTTTTCTTAATGCACTTCAACTTCCCTTGAATGAAGTGTGTTTTCCACTGTGAAGAAGACCAGGGAGTTTCTTTGGTGTTTGGTGAGGGGATTTCATAGTGATGGATTATCAGGAGATGAGCTGACCATGGGACTGGGGGGGAATCTGCTGAGTTTTCCAAAGCTTATTCTGGGAACCAGTGCTGAAATGATCAATCTGTTCCAAGTACGTTATTTATTTAATTTCACACGTGTAAAAATAACAGGGAAATCAATTTATTAACCTCAAAACTGTGGCAGGACCATTCAGGAAACACACCTTGGTGCAATTTTGTGCCCTTATACTGATGCCTGGAAATAGAACACAAATTTTTCCAGGCTATATAATAATAATATAAAAGTAAAGCTTTACTTGAAAGCCTTCAGGTACACAATATGGCAAAACACAGTGCCTGAAATCAGATCCTTACACTTGGTAAGACTGGGCACTTAGAATATCTGGCCGATATTGTCCAATTAGAAGAGCAGTTGGTTAGGTAATCTCCCCCCTGGGTTCTGCCCTCCTACCCTGCCTTTATTATGCCTGTGATTACGTGGTGCAAAATAAAATGTCCTTGGAAAAATAACAGGCAAGACTAGAAAAAAGTTTGGGAATGTGTCAATAAGCAACTGTTCACTGTGGGAAAGTACTAGAACTTACACCGACGCATTTAACAGTGTGCAAAGCTACAAATACATGAAGATTGCATAAAAGCTAAAACTTTTAGGTATCAATACCTGTTTCCCTTTTTCCCCTGCAGTGATAACACAGAGCACATCAGAGGGAAGCGACTGTCCTCCGTGAGTAACTTACAGCATTCCTCAAAATAAAACTGGGTGAGGGGAGAAAGAAACTAAGGGAAACTCAGAGAGGAACTTGCTTTCTCTTGGGAATTGAAGAAAAGCATTCCAAAGGAGCCTCTTAGAGGAATGACTGGGGCACTGCTGGCTCATAGAAACTCTCTCTAGCCAAGAAACCAGCTCTTGGAGCTGCAGCTGATATCTCAGCAGTTGTATTTTCTTTCAGATTTTAAAGGCTCCACGAAATCCTCTGGATGATCTGGGAAATGGGAATGAAATGACCCAGGTAGGCCTATCAAGCCCTTTCCTACCAATGCTCCCCAGTGTTTTGCTGATTAAACCATGTCACTGGAACAAGGCAGGTGGTTTTAATGCAGCATTTTTGATAACAATATTGATACACCACTTGTGTTTGGTTTTGTGTTTCTTGGAGAGCTGTGCCTGCCATGGGTAGCAACCTGTTGTGTTCTTTATTGGCAGGATATCCACACAGAGAGACGCAGGAGGAGCTCGCGCAGGGTCAGCTTCGCCAACACCATCAAGTGAGGCAGCTGAAGGGTGCACACCCACATCCCTTCCTTAGCCATAAAATACAGGGAATAATCCCTCCCCCTAAAACTGTCCTCCCTGGGTAATCACAAATGACTGCAGGCAGCAGCAAGATTGTTTTGTCGAGTTGGGTTGAATGCTGAGAGCCATTATTAATTTTTTTTTCCCAGCTGAAGGAAAACCCACTTCAGTTAAATTAATATAGTTGGGAATTTTTGTCTTCCATTCATACATCTAAAGTGTCATAATGGCATCTTCTCCCTGAAAAATACAGCTGGGTTCAGAACACTTCTGGCTTTTGATATCTCGTTTCAGGACGTGAAATAGAGATGGTTTTGTGTATTCAAAAACTGGTGTTTTTGTTCTTAGCTGCAGAGTCTTCCAGCGAGATCTTAAGAACAGCGCGTCAGAGACAGAAAATACAGGTAGAACTCCTTTTTCTTTTCTGGACAGGATTCCCAGATTCCCCAGACTATTAGCACCAAGATTTTAGCTTGAATTTAAGAAATCAGAACTTTTCAATTTGGGGAAAGAGCAACGTGGTCAGCTCTTTATCCTGGGGTGACTGAAAACCCCTTAGTCACTGAGTTGTTGCCATGAGAAGACACATCAAGAGTAAGAGCTTCAGAATATTCGTTTCTGGGCAGTTCACTCTTGCCTCAAAGTTTTATTGACTCAGAATCATGTGGGTTGGGCAAAACCTTTAAGACAATCAAGTACAAATGTGATTATGCTTCTCACACTGTGATTTTGTCATGTTCTTACTTTTAGGGTGTTCAGCAGATGAGAAGAATGATACCTTGGCTAATCAGTAAGTATCATGTCTGATAGATATTTGTCTGATAGTTATTACCAAACTTTTCCCTCAGAATAAGATAAAGCATTAGTCTGGCCTCAGAGTTCTTGTAGATAAAACACAGTTATGAGATCTGTAAAATTAAAATGACTTGGTGGTAAAATAACAGATTGTAACAGATTTGTATGTGAGAAGGAGAATTTCATAGAACCACAGAGTCTTTGAAAAATAAAGAATGAAAATTTTCTTGTCATTGAAGAATTATAATGCCCCTGTACATTAAACAGTGTTTTGTGGCATAGCAGTTAATTTCATGGGAAAAATAAGATTGTGACTCAAATTAGAATTTATTGAAGACAAATAAGCTGTGTCTGGTGTCTGCTGGCTGGACCCACATGAGCTCTGCCATGGAATTCTGCACAGCACAATTCTCTGCCTCTTCTCTTTATTGTTCAAGACTTCTCTTTGGAACCCCTTAACAAACTGTTTCTCAAACCCACCTTTTGTAGGAATGAAGACCCTGGGGCTGTTCCATGTGAGATCACTGGTGAGTCTGGAAACAGATTTAATAACAAAATGACTCTGTTTATTTAAAGCTACTGATCGTGTTTGAGTAATTTTAACATGCCTGGAGCAATCTCCCTGCCTGGGGAGAGCTCTCTCTGAATGGGCTTTGTCCCATGGAGTTGTTTACAAGGATCCTTTTATGGAAGTCTGGGTGACTCTTCAAGGTGCTGAAGGGAGTAATGAAAATATTTTTCAGAAAATATTTGGGTTCAATTGTATTTATTTATTCAGTGTCTTGATCTTCAGCTCAGTGGACAAAATAATAAGCAAATAGCACAAAAACTGGAGTATTCCCTTTCCTTCCACAGGGATGAACACTTTGCTTCACGCCCCCATCCAGGCCTTGGGGCAGCAGACTGAGGTATGTGATGGCTTTTAGTTTTTTGGTGCTGAAAATACAGTGTCCAAAATAGATCACAAGAATTTGTGTAGTAAAGATTAAAAATGTTAAGTGCCTAAAAAATAAGCCTTTGTATCCACATAAAATTCTTCTGAAAGTGAATATTCTATGTTTCAAAGTGTTTCCTAATCTGATAGGCATTTGACTGCAACATAAATAACTCTTACTTCTGAAATTCCTCTGTAACTTCTCAGTAATGAACTAATTCCTCCATTATTCTCTTCTTTGCAAGACTTCATGAGCCTTACTTTTTTTACTAATATCATGTAAGTTTTTAATGCAAGTATAATATCACATTTATTAGTATGATCACAATTATACTTTGCAAATGTGAGGCCAGCTAACCAGTCAGAGAAAACCCAAATTCTTTAAAGATTTTATTGAACTAGTTACTTTCTAATTCAGCCCTTAATTCTATGCTAGATGCAGCAACCAATTCTTATCTCATCTGATAATCTAATTTAGCAGTCACGTTTGGAATGTGCACACAAGTATTGTTGTTTAAATTCAAATAACCACATAATCCATGTTTATGTAATAGGTCTAAAGTTAATCTGTTTTGTAAGGTCCCACATGTTATGGAAGTTACATTCTGTAATTTGTCAAAATCTTGCACTAACTTTAAGACTACATTTTCCTTCCCAGAAGTTAATATAGTTTCTGTTGTTATTATGAACATGGAATTGTTTATAATTTTCATCTAGATCTAATAAATGATATTTCCCTAGAAAATCATATCCTATCCTAAAACAATAGGATTTGCATGTATACATAAAAGCTCCATGGTGTGGGTCAGTCTTCTCTGTGCTGTGTTTCATGTGTGGTTGCTGGTTTTACCCACTCAGGGTTCAATTCCTTCCACTTTGAGTGCAATGTAGGTCACCAGGGGAATTTGATACAGTCCCTTCCACTCCTCCTGGATTGGTCCAAAACTCCAGGTTCTGATGAAAACTTGTATTTCTTGGTTGGAAAGGATGTACAGACAAGTCTAGTCCCAATGATTTGTTGTTAACAATGTACCTTTTAAAACTTAAAAAAGTTAATTTTAACTCTTAATAGGATATTGGTTTTGCTTTACCACTCTGGTTTCAGGTTTGAGAGTAATCCTCACTGGTTTGGCAGCTTCTGATCATCCAGGCATCTCAGTTGTCCATACCAACAGGGTTACAGCATTCTCTGCCTCCTCTGGGATTTCTTCCAACTATTCTGATTACTGTAGCATAAAAATCTTTGCTTTGATGGCTTTTGATTCTGGTGCTTGAATTTGTATTTCCCCATCCTAGAAAGTTATTTGAACATCCAGTTTTCCTAATAAATCTCTCGCCAGCAAGGGGATTGAGCATTCAGGCATATACAAATTGGTGTTTTCCCCACAGGTTTATTAATTGAAATAGTGATAGTTGAAAAAAGGCCTCTTCTCTTTCCTGCCTGTCACACGACCATGCTCACAGGTTCTGAGCTAAGTTTTCCTCTTCACATATTCAGTACTGAATAAGTTGTTTCTGTATCAATTAAAAATTTTACTTTTTCATTCTCAGCAATAATGTAACCAGGGTTCAGGTGAGGATGATTCCCCTGGTTCCTTCAGGGAGGTTTTTCATTTTCATTTGAGGTCTTGAGCCTGATGGTTTGAAGAGCCTTGTATAGGTTCTTTGTTCAATTTCCCCTGACTTGGGGACAATGTCCCCTTTCTTTACAAATTGCCAAATACAGTTCAGCTACAAACTATCACAGCACAAACTGCTAAATCCATTTCAGCCACTAAATATCACAATACAAATTTCCAGATATACTTCAGCCACTAATTAATGCAAATTACTAAAGTGCTTCTTTAGTCACCAATTATTATAATAATTAACCACTTAACCAATTGTTTCTGAGTGAGGGGGGTCATGAGTCCTAATTATGGTTTCAAATACTTAAGCAACTCTGTCTGGATCTTCCTTATAAACTCCTTCCACCTTTCTCCATGACATCAAATCCACTATTAAAAACAGGGTTACGGGACCATAATTCCCAAGCACCTGCTGGAGGGGAGCCATCAGAACTTCCCTGGCATCTCCCCCAACATCTCCTTGCTGCCTTTTAGTGCAGCCTGCAATCAGACCAAAATCCTTCAATCCCCTAAAACATTCTTTCTGTCCCAGTCCATTTTCCCAAGACTTACTTGTATGTCTGACCATATTCCCTGAGGATTCATCGTTCATCCCCCTCATTCTTTGCCATGGAGCAATGGCTCTAAATCATCCTCCTCTTCTTCTTGCCTGCACTTTAAGCTCCTCTCTCCTATGCTGCACACAAAACAACACCTCTTTCAACCCCTTTCCTTTTCAAGTGTATAAGGAACTTCATCCCACTTATTTTCCCTTCTGCAAAACTACATTAGCTGCAATCTGATGTTGTGCTGTAATATGGTGGATATACTGTACCCATCCTTAGGCCACTTCTCTTGATCTCCCAGCACGTAGAGTGGCCATCACTGATTACAAACTTCTCTAAGTTTTCCCCGTGTGAGGGGATCACCCCCAACTTGTGGTCGAAATAAAAGGTGGAAATCATGTTATAGAGACATAGAAAATACTGTTCCATAAGCCTCAATTGGTCTGTGCTTGCTAAGATGTGGCTAGATGTGAAGTGTAAGATGAGACACGTTGTTTCATTAAAAGCCATTTAAATATGATACATTTGAATAATTCAATCATTGTCCTTTCCTTAAATGTGTTACTGCTTATCAGGGAGGCCTGAAATCAACAGGTTGGGGTTTTTTAAAAAAACCCAAGATTTATAGAGCTAAAATCTTAGGACTTCATATTAGTCAACATTAGTTGACATCTGTTTTAAATAGAACAAACCATTGATCATTTGTTTTAAGTGTCAGTCACTGAATTCTCCTTTTTTGTTGTTTTTCAGTGGCATGACGTGGACCATGCTGCTCCAAGGACGGACAGGCAGGACACCACCCTCCTCTTCTCGGAGGAGAACGAGATGGAGATGACAGCCAGTCACACAGCCATGATCTCACGGAACCTCAGAGCCCACGAGCCCGACAGAACCGAGAAAATAGACTTCACCTCTTTCCTGGTTAAGTTAAACTCCAGCCAGGGGAAGGCAGAAAGCAGCAAGGAATTGAGTTTGCTCTCTGACCCCACAAACCATCTGGGCCCTGTTCCATCTTTGGAACAGAAGGGAGAGGCCACTACTGTGAAAAAAATAGATTTCAATGAATTTCTGCTGAGACTGAAGTCAAGCAGTCCTGCTGAGATACCTGACAAGGAGAATGTTTGCTGTGTCCCTTCCCAAGGCTCAGGAGACATGGCACGACCGTCCGGGGAATTTGGCCATTCCCATGAACCGCTGGACACCTGCAATGTGACAAAAGTGTTTAGAGGCCAAGAAGGTGGGATGGAGATGACAAAATGTGAGGCAGCTGATGTTAGAATTCCATTCCCTGGCGTCAGTGAGGCTCCACCAGAGCAGTGGGAGTGTGCAGATGTCACCAAGGCGTTTGCAGACGAGGGCATGGACGTGACAACCAGTCACACTGCAAAAGTGTCCTTTGCCCTCTCCACTGTCAGGAGCCAAAGTCCCGACTTCCAAAAGGATTTCCCACCCAGAGAGTTAGATAATTCTGTGTTAAGGAGAGCATCTAATCAGCAGGAGCTTTGTGCAGACAGAAAAACAGCAAATGCTGAAGACAGAGGAAACCCCCCAGTGCTGCGAGGTGGGAAACAGGAGGCCAGGGCACTGTCTGCCATCCACGGATCTGTTTCGTCTGAGACCGTATTCCGAGGGGACAAAACTGTTGTGTTTTCTGAGTGTGATGACATGGAAATGACTGGGAATTACAGAGACATCATCTGTAAGGTCAGCACCACAGAAAAGGACAGTGCGTGCCATAAAACCTGTGAAACGCCAGTGAGTACCAACCCTCTGCTCACAGGGAGCAGAACCCCGGTGCATGGAGACATCCCAAGGGGTCTGGCACCTCGACATAATCCTGCTGTTGGGCCCTATAAAACCAGTGTACTTGAACTGCCTTCAGCCTCAGGTGGACACATGGAAAACGTGTCCCAAGCTCGTGGTCCTGCTGCAGCCAGCACTGGGTTTGACTCATACACGCATTTGGTGGCTTGCAGTGCTTTGAAGAGCAGGTTTGAGCCCTCTGCAAACCCTCAGCTTGTTTTTTCAGGTGAGAAAACAGTCATATTCACAGGAGAAGACATGGACTTGGGTAAAACTTTTGTTAAGGATGGTGGAAAGAATGTTGATAATGAATATCCCACTGCAGTGTTCACCTCTGTCACCTGCAAACCTCATTTCCTGGGTAACAGATCCACATCTTCCAATGTAACTGAGCAGGAAGAAATGGAAATAACAAGATGCCACACCGTTGTCTTTGATGGTCAAAGCAGTGGAATAACAGCGGAATCAAAACAAATGCCCTGTAAAATCATTCCAAGAAAGAACCAGAACAAAAATGTCACTGAGGGTGACATATCTGCATATTCTGTAGATATGGACAAGGAAAACATTGAAGTGAGGAGTATTGATGGGAGTAATAAAAGGAGCCAGGCTATAGAAAGGAATGCTCAAGGACTTCAGATGATAATGGTTGATAAGAAGCTTGGAAAAAACAACTTCCAGGCAAGTGGTCTGAGTACGGGTGCCAAGAGCATGTGTTTGTTACAAGAGCAAAACAGAGGAGTCCACGAGAATGTTGTCACTAACACCAGTGCATCCCTGTCTTTGCAAAGCCAGGAAATTGTAGTCTCACAGCCTCTGGAAAAAAACCTTCCAAGCCTCTCAGATTTCTGCACAAATGACACAACAGGTGTGTTTTCAGGTGATCAAAGCATGGACATAACCAAAGCTCATCCTGCTGCCTTTGAGATTGCTCCTAGTAACACTGAACAAGAATTCATAGATTATAATCAAAACAGTGCACTATCCAAGCATCTGCAAAACCAGCCCTTCCCATTTTCCAGTCGTCGTGGTGGGGATATCGTGAGTCAGACTGCAGCAATGCAATGTGGGGACTTGAAAATGAGCACCAGTAAGCAAATGGTTACTGCTTTGACTCCAAGTGGTTCATTTACTTTCAGTAACAATCCTGCTCCCTCTGGAATGAGAGGAAATGAAAAGTTTGGAACAGTAATAGGAATAAATGCAGGCAGCCAAAACTCAGAGAGGCAAGTGAAACCCCAGCATGTGAGGGCAGCAAGCGAAGTATTGCCAACCCAAGGAGACCCTGACAGACATTTTTCCATGGTTAAAACAGGTTCTTCAAGAGAGGAATTAAAAGCTCCTCCCTCCATTCATGGGCTGCTCTGGAGGGGAGCAGAAGAGCCAGTGTGGGCCAGGACATCTGAAGCACCCCAGGGAAGTTCCCAGTCATGTTTGTTTGGAGAAAAGTCTGTTGTGTTTCCCCACGGTGAAAACATGGACATGACTGGCAGGTGTGTGGCAATGGCTCCAGATTACAGCATCAATGTTTTGTCACAAAACAAAGCAGCACCCAGATGCTTTGGCCAAGGTGGGAATGAAACAATGTCCTTAGAAAAAGGGGCCACAGTGGCAACGCCAGCGGAGCAGGGTGGATGGGAGGCTGATGCAGGTGGCAGCACCGTCAGTTCTGCTCTGGCTCAGGATATGGAGATCACCACAATTCACACAGCACGGCACAGACAGCCCATCCCAGCCATTCCTGCTGACAAAACCATTGTGTTTGCCCACAACCCGGAGGACATGGACATTACTGCATCCCACACCGTCACTGTCAGTAAGAACATCCATGGGTTTGAGGCCCAGCAGGTGCCCCACACAAACACCCAGCAGCCACCACAGCACACGCACGGTGGGTTGGTGCCCTGCAGAGGTGACATGGACTCCTCACAATATGCCACAAAACCTAAGGATAACCCCAGCATTCCCTCTTCTGCTTTGCCAGCCTCAGCATTTCCTAGTGAGAAAGGAGCTACCCAGGTCCCCAGTGGCACAACACCACATTCTGTTTATTCTGTCTCCCTCCAGGAAAGAACTCTGGATGTGGGGGCACCACGGGATCATGGACTTCCCACAGATAATTCTGTCCCTGTGAGCAGGGAGCAGGATCTCATATCACCAGAAAAACTGCAGTCAAAGAGAGTATCCTTCAAGTTTCCAAGTAAGAGCCCCGTGGATCACAGAGAAGAAAGTGGCAGTTTGGGATCCTGTGTTGCCTTTCCCATGCAAGGATCAGATCCTTGGAAGGGTCATCCCTATACCCCTAGTAGTCAGAGAAATCAGCTGGTAGAAGAGGCTTCATCTCGGTGTGGAGATTCAGATTTGGGGTTGGCTGGAGCAAACCTTGTTCCAGCTGCTAACAAGGAACCCAAGAAAAATGAGGAGCTGCCATCTGAAGAGGAAGTGCCTCCAAAAAACTTTCAAATAAACTCTGAACAAACTAGGCAACCTTTGGTCAGTGACAGTACAAGGGATCAGACTCATCCCACTCTTCCACCAGCAGTTTCAGGTATTTTAGATATTTGTTCAAAACTGAAAGATTTGAGAAGGAAATCTCTTTCTGTTTCCAAAACTGCTTCTTCTGACCAGTTGCCCAGCTCCTCAGCTCAGCCAGAGAATACCATGAGGTTAGCAAAAAACACTATCAGTGAAGCAAGTAACTTCTCTGATACCAAGAAGCAGGAGAACACAGATCTGGAATCTGGAGCTGATCCCATAGGAATGGTGCCTAAGGATGAATATCCAGGAATAAATATCCCTCTGGGTATATTCCAGCCTAAATTACCAAACAAGAGAAATTGTGTTTCCAGTGCAGAAGACATAAATACAAAATCAGACAGAGCAGAAGCCCCAGTTCCAGCAAACACCAGTGAAACCCCGGGTAACAAGTCAAGCAGGCAGAACTTCAGCCCTTTTCAGTTCATAGCAGAAGAATTTCTCCCTGTGTGCCTGGAGGAAATGGATTCCAATGAATCTGTCAGCTCTGAACTTGTGGAAAATGCTTGGGATGATAAAAATAAAAAACAAATCGCCCACTCTGAAAAGGGTCCATTTGAAGAGACAAAAACTTGCAACATGAAAAGAGCTTTGGGACCAACTGAGGAGGATCTTCAAAGCCCCAAGAAGGCCAAGGGGGATGAACATGTGGATGCTGGGGCCTCTCAAGACTTGGAGGTGAGCCTAGTCCCTCACTTTAAGAATACCGGGAACACTACCAAGCCTTCAGTTTTGGGGGTCTTAGTGCTTCTGTTAGTAGGTTTTCTTGTTTTGCATAACCACCAGTTTGCTGTCACTCTCCTGTGTCATTCCCCGTGGTTTTCATTGTTTTGCCAAGTTAGAAGAATCAGGTTGATGTGTGCAACATCCCTGTACCAGGCCAAACAGGCAGAATGAGGGATTTGCCAAATTTGAACTTCTCTGCGTAGTATCCCTTTAATCCTTTTGAGAAACAGCTACAATAAACCACTGATCCAGTTAGGTTGTTTCGTATAACTACATTACTTTATTGTTTTAAATTTTGTTACTATTAGGTGGCTTTTGATGATGTGCCTCAGGACCAAGCAGAAGTCGAGGAAGGTGGAGAACCTCCAAATCTCTCAGCTAAAAGCCCTGAGTGTCCTCACGCCAGCACCAGCAGCTCCCTGGATTCTGTGAAGGCTGACACAGAGCTAACAAGTAAGAGACCATTTCTGATAAGAGTCCCAAAATTTGTGTTCTTGGCCCTGTAAGAATGTTAGTAACTCCACCAACACCCCCCGCCACCACACACACACACTCTTTCTATTTTGTATTCCCAGTCCAGCGCAGCAGTCAGGCGGAGTCCCAGCTTCTCACGGACAGCATTTGTGAAGAAAATTTATGGGAGGTATGGACACAGCTGGAAGACAGCAACTTCTTGTCCTAACAGGAAAAAAAATCCTGTGTACATACCCCAGTGAGCGTTCTGTCTTGAAAAATGGACTTACCTGTATGTTTTTCCTCAAATGTACAGAAATTTCAGAGTGGTGCTATCACGGTCGGGGAGTTTTTTACCCTTCTTCAAGTCCATGTGGTGATTCAGAAGCCCCGGCACAGCCAGCTGCCAGCCAGTGTGAGTGGAACGATATAACTGACCTGAAATAATACTCCTTTGTTGGTTTGGGCTTTAAGTTTTAGCAACTCAAACATCTTTAAAGGAAAATGGGAACACATTTCCATCTCCTCACTAAATACCATATATTTGGGATTGCAGGATTACTGTTCTTGGATAAATATGCTAATTCTTGCTTTTTTAACTTGTTTTAAGGACAATAAATTTGGAAGTAAGAGTTAGAAGCTCAGTCTGGTCTTTTCACTTTATCTTCTCACTGTGTCCATCAGCCACTACTGCCTGCAGCTACTCTGCACTCCTCCTGCCTGTTCTAGTCTCTCCTTTGGAAATGCTTCACCATGACATTGCTGCTCTTTATTTCCTCACCTGAAGGGAGGGGAAGAAATAAAGAACAGAAGTCTAACTTCTAAATCCCTTCCATTTTTATTTAAAATGCTGTCCCAGCTTGGCTGCAGTTTAGCTTACAAATTTATTCATACTGAGCTGTCTCTAAATACTCATCAGGCTTAGTAATGCTGCTGCTGTGCTCTAGTGGCTGATAAAAAGCAGACACCACCCCCACAAAAGCCCCTGAAAACTTTCTCTGAAGGAGTGGAAGTAAATTGATGTCAGTTATTTACAAGCTTTGCTATACAGGAAGCTTTCTGAAATATCTCCTCTCGTATTTATTTGAGGAATAAAGCTCCATAAGGCTTCCCTAAGACTTGGGAGCTTTGATTCTGAATTAAAGATAACTTTGAATTAAGCACTGTTTTATTGGGGAGCACTCTTGCTACCTGCATAACGTATACATGTTTTCCAAGTCTTCATCTAAAAGGGAGTTAACCTCTTTCAGTAATACTTAATTTCAGTTTTTTGAGCTCTGATAATGAGGCACATATCCCAAAAGGAAGCCTGTGCTCTGACATGAGGAAACACAAGGCGTGAAAGTGGAATTTAATTGATTGGAAGTTACTATTTCTGAAAAATATGGACTTTTTTTTGTTTTTCTTCCTACTTTTCCCAGTGTGCAGTCAGTGCACCTCCTACTGCAGAAGATCTCCTCTACAGCCAGTACGTTCACCGGCCCAAGCTGCGGATTTACGAGGAAGATTGCCAGGACCTGTCTCAGAAAACAGTGGAGTGAGTGGTTTTCCAGTCACACAGTTTATCAGCAGTACCATTTTTTTCAGCTCTGGGTGCATGGAAATGGCCTGAAGGAAGTTAATACATTGCATATAGGAAAAGTAAAAATATAGTTGGTAGTTTATTACAGATTTAGGAATGAATTGTGCAAATATCAACGTGCTGCTTTATATGGTCAGTGCAATTGCAACAAGACTTTCAACTTTTTTCTTTCCATATTTCAGGTTAAAACCACATGTGAGTGTCCTGGATCAGCCCCTGGTGAACGTGATCAGGAGTTTGTGGGAAGTTATGAGAACCTGCACTGACGAAGAGGTAATGCTGTATGGAGAGAATGTTTGTATGTAATGAAGAAGTGAAGTTAATTTATTTATTCACATCAAATAAGGACCGGAATAGTCACAAAATAACAGCAGGTGAAACAAGGGAAAATAGTTTCTCAATGGGAAACTGCTGAGAACTTCCAGCATGTCAGGAGAATGCAATGAAATGTGTCCTTTGAAATATATTAAAGGGGAAAGAAATGACCCACAGTTACTGCATATGAAACCCAGAAAATTTATACAAGTATCCCACAAGAACTGAGAAGGTGGATCCAGAGATTTTGTTTTCTGTGGTTCTAATGCCAAGAATAACGATCTGTTCCTTGAAAATAGAGTCAAAATTGATTGGAGACACAGTATTTTCCATAATTCATCATTAGTTTGGCGTAGGATATCACTGAGGTTGGATGGTGAGCTAGAGTCAGGAAGGATTATATTTCCATTCACTTTCTCTTCTGTATTTCCCATTCATCACAGCTGAGTAAGTTTGGAGCAGAACTGAACAAGATGAAATCCTGTTTCACCAAGGAGGCTAAAATCTTGTCTCATAATGAGAAGGAGACATTGTACAGGAAACTGCTGCAGAGTGCTGAGGTAAAGAGCCACAGGGCTGCAGGCATTTGCCTTTAAAAACTCACTTCTACCACATTTCCTGTCTTTAAATGTGTAGAAGCTTAATTATTTTAAGTGTGTACTCTTATGGAAGTTTCTTTCTTATAAATACATTTTCCTTTTATTTGTATGCAAATATAGCACTGGGACAGTGACTGATAGTGATTTCTTGCAGTCACACTGTAGGAACCTCCTGCCTAAGAGTTTTGGTGGTTAACAGTGAAAAATGGGAGTATTAAAGGAAACACCACCAAAAATTAACTCTTTATACTGTAGCAATGCAGTGTTAGTAAGTAGGTAAGTAGTATTAGCAAGTATTTAGGAAAAAAATCTTCCCTAAGAGTTGCTGAGGCCCTGGCACAGGTTACCCAGAGAAGCTGTGGCTGCCCGTGGATCTCTGGCAGTGTTCAAGGCCAGGTTGGATGGGGCTTGGAGCAACCTGGGATAGTGAAAAGGTTCCCTGCCCATGGCAGGGGGGTGGACCTGGATGATCTTTAAAGTCTTTTCCAGCCCAAACCATTCAGGGGTTCTCTGATGAGTAGCAAGTAAGTGCACAAGTAATGCATTGACAGGGATCAAAGATGTGTGTTTATTAAAGCTCTAGGGATTTATTTATTTCCATTTCTTATCCCTCCTTCCCTTATTCATAGGAAGATTCAGTGAGCATTTAGTAATTTCTTATTATGGGCTACTGTCCTACTGTTTGTCAGTTGCCTCTTCCCTCTAATGAAAGATTTCACTAGCTGCTCTAATTAATTAGCAAGCAAAGAGCCCCGTGGTGATCCCAGAAGAAAATTCAGCTTTTAAAATAATATAACTCAAGTACAATTTTCCCATCTTAGGAACAATACAGAAAGCTCCAGTCAAGAATAGAGAAGGTGCATGACCAGACAAAGGAGGCAGAGAGCTCCGTGGTTGCTCTGGAATCAGGTGTGTGTTTCCAAGCAGGTGACCAATATGCTGCTTTCTCTTTTTTCTGCAGAGCTGCTGTTTAAAAGGTCTGTTGAGGATTCTGTGTTTGTGGTTGTTTGATACAAGCTGCAGTCAGAACTTGGCATTACTGTACATTGATGCTCTGTAGTTTCAATTCTTTTTTGCCAATGGCTTAAGTAGAAATCAAATTGCACAGTAGCAGCTCTAAAACGGTGCAATAAAACAAGTTTTGCTAGTTATTATCACTTTTTGAGTTTTTTGGTAGATACTTTTCTATATTTTTGGTTTGTGGTTTTTTTTTTTTTTGTTAACTTTGAAGTTAACAAGAAGATTTCTAGAGATTAACAAGAGGTTAACAAGAGATTTCTAGAACCCACAAACAAACAAAATTAACTCTAAGTATTGAATCTGGGAGTTCTGCACAGACCTGACACTTCTTTCCCACAGATTCTTTTTGGGATGAAGAGGAAGCCAGCTGCAGTGCTGGAATGGCAGGAGGGCAGAATGTACACAAAGGTAAAGCAACCAGCTGAATGCACTTTTTGTCTGGTGGTTTAGAACCTGGAGAGGGTGATACTCAACCCCCACCCTGAGGGATTTAGACATTGCTGCTGTTTTTCCTGCATTGCACATAGCTAATTACGTAGGGGTTAAAGAATGAAATGGTTTTTCCCTGGAAGAAGGGAATTTAGAATTTGCCACCTGAGGAGTGTGTGCTGGCTTTCATATTCAGCACCTTAATTGTCCAATAATTATAACCTTTAACTCCATAGGAGTAGCAAGTGCACAGCAAATTAGGGCTTCTTGTGCTGTTCTTTTCTCTCATTTTTTCCCTTTTCTCTCCTTTTCCCCCTTTGCTTTAGAATTGCAAAGCATCACAGCCCAAGAAGAGGAACTTCTGAGGTAAGATGTCAAAGAGGATTTAAGAATCAGGTGCACACTCAGTTTTCAGAGGGTTGGTCTGTTTTTGACCACTGCACCACATGCCATGGGGTTGGTTTATCCTTGCAGAGAACTGTCAGAGATGGATGCTGAGGATGAGCGTGATTTGGCTGAGATGGAGGAGCTCAAGAAGACTGAAAGGGCCTGCCTGGAAATCCTGAAGAAATATGAGTAAGGAACACACCTCCAGGTTTTATTTTTTAGTAGCTATTTCTAGGGCCTCATATTTGTGCATGAATGTGTTTGGGTTTGGTTTTCCTTGTTATTTGATGTGGGAAATCTTGGGATGCCCATCTCCTTGCAGCCTAAGGTAGACAATAAAGCCTTGGAGAGCTTCCATATGTGAGGCATTTATTCCATTAGCAGCTTTGCAGTGGTACTCTGTGTTCAGGGTTTCTACATCCAACTCTCCTTCAATCCCAAAACTGACATTCATGTAAAATTTATAGTGATATGCTTGCATTCCCAACAGATTCTTTTATTCTGTTGGAATATAAGCCTCTGTTTGGCACTGGAAAATTTCACTGGTGTGTGATGTGGTAAGAGCTGCAAGTGCATTTAATACTCTGATGTTTGTCCCTCACAAAGTTGTTTTGAGTTGGTTGGTTGGTTGAAACTTGGGTTGATGGTGGGTGTTTTTCCCCGTTTCAGCTTCACTGAGTGGGAGTTGATGGAATGGAGTGAGCAGCAAGCTGTCTTTAATTTTCTTTATGATTCTGTGACGCTCACAGTTGTGTTTGGACCCCCAGCAGGTGAGTCACAAAACTGGTAGGTTTGTGTTTTATGAATTTGAAATGTTAGAGAATAGAAACATAAAATATCCATATTTGTAAAGATTTGCTGAAAGGAAATAGAAAATATAGCACAGTGTGTAAGCTGAAAGAGGTGGCTTTGAATATGTTTTTCATATGAAAATTCAGAAATGTATGTAATGCATGGCTGTTTCTGAGGATGAAGAGACTCCAGAACTAAGCATGGAGATAACTGTGATTTTTAAACTTCCTTTCTCAGATGGTGAGTTTTTTGCTGCACGTCCTTCCAGAAGCATCATTAGCCTGGACTTTGAATCCTTCCTGGATGGTGAGATTTTTTGAGTAGTGTGAAAGTAGCAGCCCTGCTAATCTGTTGTTGGGAAGACCCTAAATGTGTACTTTATCTTCTAATGCTTTATGAAATGGCTTTTCAAAGATTTCTGATTTTCTTTTGTGTTGCAGATGAACAAGCTCCACCCTCCTCGTGTTTAGTCCACAGACTCCTCTTCCAGTTTATTGAAAGTCAGGGAAGCTGGCAGGAAAAATGTCCCACACTGCACTACTTGCCCCAGGTAACATTCCAGGGAAACTCTGAAGAATCTGAAAAAAACCCAATTATTATTTTCTGCCACAGAGAAAATAGAGGTGAGCTGAAAACCGAAGTACCTTAATGAAAGCTTCAGGAATGCAAACATAAATCTGCTTCAGGAATATTCTGAGGTGTGAGGGGAAATACCTGTCTCTGAAGGCAGGAGAAAGAACTCCTAAAAGCTGGAGTTTATTAAAAAACCAGTAATTGAGCTGAAGGCCATTCTGCCTCCTAAAGAATGTAGGTTTAAATTGCCAAGCCAGACTTTTGCATTCCTGGGTGGCTGGGGACCTGTTGGCAAAGCTGAAAGGACAAATTTAAAGCAAAAAATGTACATTTGTTATACTTGTACAATTTAATTTTTCCGTCCAAACTGAGGTAGCAGTTAAACCACCTTTATTTTTTGTACTTTCTAGGATGAGCTGTGTGTTCAAGCATCACATGGTCATCCCTTGAGTGCTGATGTTGCTTTTCTGATTGCCCCCCCAGGCTCTCTTTGACATCTCCTTGGTGGTGAATCGCTGCAAAATCTTGGGAGAGGAGTTGGAATTTCTGGAGAGGTGGGGTGCAAAGTTCCATCTCCTGGAGACAGATGTGAAAGACACAGAGTGAGTAAATTCAGATAATCCTGGAGGGATTGTTGGGGTGTCCTGTGCCCGGCCAGGAGCTGGACTTGTGGGTCCCTTCTGACTCAGGATGTTCTGTGATTCTATCAGATGGAGTGCACAGCAGCCTTAAGAGGGAGTTTCTAGATAATCAGAAGCAAAACACTGAAGTAGTTTCAATTTGGTTTTCTTAAAGGCTTTGGTTTGCTTAAAAGCTGTTTTTAAGTACAATTTAATTTGTTTTCATACCATTGCTCTGTAGTGTCCCAGTGCTTGGAAATTAAGCTGTTCATGTATTCATCGATTTTGTGTCTCTCAGACAACTTCTCCTTCCTTGCTGTTTTCCAGCTTGACTTGCCTTTCTTAAATATTTAGGCCAAATTGTAGCAATGCAAAGCAAACAGAGCCAAGAGTTTACCTGTAGCTTAGGGCTTTGTTTCCTTTAATCTGTGTTTGCCTCAGCCAAGCAGCATCAGTCATGGAAGGGGAGGGATGCACTGAAACTGAAGTTTACTTTCTTTACTATTCATTTTCCATTGCTACTTCCCAATTTTTTGGCATGTCCCAGTGGTACAAGACAAATACAATTTCACCTCATCCTTCCATTATTGATGCATATCTTTAATTAAGAAATGCCCAGTTACTAACTTGCTCTGCCCTCCTTGGTGCTGTTCCAGAGGTTATTCTAATTTTGTAATTCCCTTTGCAAGAGTGCCAAAAGTCCCATGGAACTGGAGGCAAATCAGTCCTACTTAAAACATTAGAAAACCTTAACTACCTGGGGATGTTTTATGGTAACTAGAAAATGTATTTTTAATCTCTGTTCTCCCATAATTTCTGGATGGTTCTGGGAATTATGTGTGCATTAACTTTTTCTGTGGGTGAAGTTAGGGGTTTGCATTCCAAAGTGTTGATAAACTGTGAAGGGTCTTTTTTATTAGGGGTTTGCATTCCAAAGTGTTGATAAAGTGTGAAGGGTCTTTTTTATCTTATTCCTGAAGTTCCTGTGGGTCTGTGCTGGATCTCTTTAAAAGTTACTGTGCTTGTTGCATCAGTGACATGACGTATTTCTGCTCCTGGCTCTAATTCCAAGGTGGAAGCAGCTCATTTGACTGTTTTGCATGGATCTTTTGTGTTTATTTCCACAGGGTGAAGCTTGTGTTCTCCTCTTCCGTGGCTTTTGCAAAGTTTGAGCTGACTCTGACTCTCTCTCATGACTACCCATCTGCTGCACTTCCCTTCCGTGTCCAGAGCCACATTGGGAATATTGGGTGAGCTGACAAAGCACCACTGCACATAACTCCATTGTGAAGTGGGGATGGGGGATTGGACCCTCAGAATCCTCTCCAACACGTGTGATAATTTTATCTTCCCCAGGGAGAAGGAAATTGCTGCTGTTCTCTCCAGTGTTCCAGTTGGTCACCACTATCTGCAGAGAATTGTCTTCTCGATCCATCAGAATCTGCTCCAGGGTCCCAGATGATCCACTGGATCCACGGGCAGGACTGAAGCAGTCCGAATGCACAGTCTATTAGTTTAGTCTTAGGAGAATTCCAGCTGTGTCTCCCTGCAGTGGGAATGCTATTACCCACTCAGCTCCAGTATTCCTGCCTATTTAGTATCCTTGTGGCCTGGACCAAGTAGAACGCTTGGTGTAGGCCACAAATTTTACAAAAGCAGGGGTGTCTAAAGAGGAGGAGAAGGAAATTCCTACATCCTTTGTAAATTCAAGGTGCCTTTTATCTTCTCTCAGTCACTGGTGGTCATTCCTGGCCAGGAATGACACCAGCTAGTCGTGATTGGATAGTCATTCCTAGCATGGATATTCTTCTGCCATAGCCCATTAATTTTGTCCTGGGGTCATTTACAGAGCTCTTGGACAAAGCCATGATGAGTGTTCTCTAAATTATTGCAATAACTGGGGTTTACTTTCACTGACATTATTTCACTACCACCTGCAATTTAACAGATCCCACCACGTCCGGTGTTTATCCTTTGCCTGGGACCTCTCCCAGGCCAGACACTGTATTCCTGCATCTGATTAATTAACCAATTAACCTGTAGCAATTAACCCGGTCACCAAAGTCAGAAATATTTTTGGAATTAAGGCTAAAAATCCCTGTGCTTGCCCACAGACTTTGGGATGCAACAGCCTCAAAGCCATCACAATGATTCTCTGGCTGAAGTTAGTTCTGACACTCATTGTCTTAGTCCAGTACTATCTCTGGGTGCTCAGGCACTGTCCCAGTTTGGAATGCCATGGAATTTTAGTGAGAAGACTGAACTCCTTAAACTTGAGAGTGTCTGTGAGCTCTAGCTTGGTTTTGTGTATATTTTGTGTAATATGTGGGTCTTGCTGTTGGAACTGATCTCACCCTGTGTTGCCTAGCCAAAGCACCAACCCTGGCTCAGCTCTCAGTTCTGCAGCTGCAAATCTTTGTACCCTGTAAAATATGCTGAATTTAAAATGTTTTCCTGTATTTTAGTGTTTATATATTTTGTCTTTTTACAAAGTTTGCTTCTGTTTGAAAAGTGGAAGTTTAATAAAGATTGGATTTGTCACTCTTCCTGCTTCAAATGGAGATTATGGGCTGCTCTATTTAAACTGGTGATTGAAAATTCAATTCAAAATATTGAAATAATTATGTTAAATACTTGGGAAGACTTTTGATAATATGATTTTTTTTCCTTGCCTTTCCCCATGCTAGTTTTCTATGTCCTGACTTTTCACAAGAATTTATTGTATTTTAATTAGGAAGACAGCATCGAAATCATTCTCAGCTTAGGTACTATACCTGGAATTTTGAATTTCTCCAGGCCATTCTCTGCATTACTTACTAGCAGAGAGTGCTGCCACAGTTCTGCAGGAGCATTATCCACCTCTTTTTTGGCTGGTTTTCTTTCAGTGTACTTACACACTAAAGTATCAATAACTATAAAGACTCAAGTGAGTTTTTGGTAGGGTTTATTATATTGCTCTGAATATTGAATCAAAGTAGCAGGCAAAGCCACACCTTTGAAGTAGGAAAAGGAGCTTGGGCAGAAACTATTCCATTATCCAACTTTAAAAAATCATGGAAAACTTCGCTTCCATGTGCCAAGATTCCGTCAAAGCCAAGGGATGGGGCTTCCTGTGTAGAATCGCAACCTCTGCTCCAGGTGCGTTTTGATCTCCAGCTGCTGGCTGAGGAATTGCACGGGCCGCTGGATTTATGGGGGCACAGGGCTGCCCTTCAAAACGGAAACGAAAACAAAACGAGAAAATAAGTGAGGGAAAATAAGGGAAAATAATGGAGAGAGAAGCAAACGGAAAAGAGAAGAGGAAGAGAAAAGAAGGGCGAAAAGGGGAGAGAGAGNGTGCGGGGAGCGGCCGCGGGAGCCTGAGGCCCGTTGGCGGGGAGTTGGGGGGTGGAAAGGCCGTCAGCTGTGGGGGGCCGTGAGGGGCGTTAAACAAAGGGCTGGAGTTGAGCAAATGAGGGGACGTGGCATGGGGAACCCAAGGAGTTCCTGATCGCCGGCGGGCGGTACCTGGGAGGTGCCGCTGNTCAGTCCTACTTAAAACATTAGAAAACCTTAACTACCTGGGGATGTTTTATGGTAACTAGAAAATGTATTTTTAATCTCTGTTCTCCCATAATTTCTGGATGGTTCTGGGAATTATGTGTGCATTAACTTTTTCTGTGGGTGAAGTTAGGGGTTTGCATTCCAAAGTGTTGATAAACTGTGAAGGGTCTTTTTTATTAGGGGTTTGCATTCCAAAGTGTTGATAAAGTGTGAAGGGTCTTTTTTATCTTATTCCTGAAGTTCCTGTGGGTCTGTGCTGGATCTCTTTAAAAGTTACTGTGCTTGTTGCATCAGTGACATGACGTATTTCTGCTCCTGGCTCTAATTCCAAGGTGGAAGCAGCTCATTTGACTGTTTTGCATGGATCTTTTGTGTTTATTTCCACAGGGTGAAGCTTGTGTTCTCCTCTTCCGTGGCTTTTGCAAAGTTTGAGCTGACTCTGACTCTCTCTCATGACTACCCATCTGCTGCACTTCCCTTCCGTGTCCAGAGCCACATTGGGAATATTGGGTGAGCTGACAAAGCACCACTGCACATAACTCCATTGTGAAGTGGGGATGGGGGATTGGACCCTCAGAATCCTCTCCAACACGTGTGATAATTTTATCTTCCCCAGGGAGAAGGAAATTGCTGCTGTTCTCTCCAGTGTTCCAGTTGGTCACCACTATCTGCAGAGAATTGTCTTCTCGATCCATCAGAATCTGCTCCAGGGTCCCAGATGATCCACTGGATCCACGGGCAGGACTGAAGCAGTCCGAATGCACAGTCTATTAGTTTAGTCTTAGGAGAATTCCAGCTGTGTCTCCCTGCAGTGGGAATGCTATTACCCACTCAGCTCCAGTATTCCTGCCTATTTAGTATCCTTGTGGCCTGGACCAAGTAGAACGCTTGGTGTAGGCCACAAATTTTACAAAAGCAGGGGTGTCTAAAGAGGAGGAGAAGGAAATTCCTACATCCTTTGTAAATTCAAGGTGCCTTTTATCTTCTCTCAGTCACTGGTGGTCATTCCTGGCCAGGAATGACACCAGCTAGTCGTGATTGGATAGTCATTCCTAGCATGGATATTCTTCTGCCATAGCCCATTAATTTTGTCCTGGGGTCATTTACAGAGCTCTTGGACAAAGCCATGATGAGTGTTCTCTAAATTATTGCAATAACTGGGGTTTACTTTCACTGACATTATTTCACTACCACCTGCAATTTAACAGATCCCACCACGTCCGGTGTTTATCCTTTGCCTGGGACCTCTCCCAGGCCAGACACTGTATTCCTGCATCTGATTAATTAACCAATTAACCTGTAGCAATTAACCCGGTCACCAAAGTCAGAAATATTTTTGGAATTAAGGCTAAAAATCCCTGTGCTTGCCCACAGACTTTGGGATGCAACAGCCTCAAAGCCATCACAATGATTCTCTGGCTGAAGTTAGTTCTGACACTCATTGTCTTAGTCCAGTACTATCTCTGGGTGCTCAGGCACTGTCCCAGTTTGGAATGCCATGGAATTTTAGTGAGAAGACTGAACTCCTTAAACTTGAGAGTGTCTGTGAGCTCTAGCTTGGTTTTGTGTATATTTTGTGTAATATGTGGGTCTTGCTGTTGGAACTGATCTCACCCTGTGTTGCCTAGCCAAAGCACCAACCCTGGCTCAGCTCTCAGTTCTGCAGCTGCAAATCTTTGTACCCTGTAAAATATGCTGAATTTAAAATGTTTTCCTGTATTTTAGTGTTTATATATTTTGTCTTTTTACAAAGTTTGCTTCTGTTTGAAAAGTGGAAGTTTAATAAAGATTGGATTTGTCACTCTTCCTGCTTCAAATGGAGATTATGGGCTGCTCTATTTAAACTGGTGATTGAAAATTCAATTCAAAATATTGAAATAATTATGTTAAATACTTGGGAAGACTTTTGATAATATGATTTTTTTTCCTTGCCTTTCCCCATGCTAGTTTTCTATGTCCTGACTTTTCACAAGAATTTATTGTATTTTAATTAGGAAGACAGCATCGAAATCATTCTCAGCTTAGGTACTATACCTGGAATTTTGAATTTCTCCAGGCCATTCTCTGCATTACTTACTAGCAGAGAGTGCTGCCACAGTTCTGCAGGAGCATTATCCACCTCTTTTTTGGCTGGTTTTCTTTCAGTGTACTTACACACTAAAGTATCAATAACTATAAAGACTCAAGTGAGTTTTTGGTAGGGTTTATTATATTGCTCTGAATATTGAATCAAAGTAGCAGGCAAAGCCACACCTTTGAAGTAGGAAAAGGAGCTTGGGCAGAAACTATTCCATTATCCAACTTTAAAAAATCATGGAAAACTTCGCTTCCATGTGCCAAGATTCCGTCAAAGCCAAGGGATGGGGCTTCCTGTGTAGAATCGCAACCTCTGCTCCAGGTGCGTTTTGATCTCCAGCTGCTGGCTGAGGAATTGCACGGGCCGCTGGATTTATGGGGGCACAGGGCTGCCCTTCAAAACGGAAACGAAAACAAAACGAGAAAATAAGTGAGGGAAAATAAGGGAAAATAATGGAGAGAGAAGCAAACGGAAAAGAGAAGAGGAAGAGAAAAGAAGGGCGAAAAGGGGAGAGAGAGAAGGAAAAGAAAAAAGGGGGAGGAGAAAAATGGGAAAAGAAAACTAAAAGGAAGACAAGCACGAGCAAGGAAGGAAACGGAATTCGAAAGAAAGGCGGCGCCGCCCAGGGCTGCTCTCCCTGACCCCGTTCCCGGTGCCGCTTCCCGCGCTCTCCTTTAAGGCGCCGCCGGGGCGGGGCGGCGCCTGCGCGCGCGCGGGCGGGCGNCTGATCGCCGGCGGGCGGTACCTGGGAGGTGCCGCTGGCCGGGCCCCCGGTAAAGTTGGAATCGTGGAATGCCGGAATGGCCACCAAGTTCCACCCCCTGCCATGGACAGGAACACCGTCCACTATCCCAGGTTGCTTCAAGCTCCGTCCAGCCTGGCCTTTGACATTTCCAGGGATCCAGGGGCAGCCACAGCTTCTCTGTGCCAAGGCCTCCCTACCCTCACAGGGAAGAATTTCTTCCCCGTATTCAATGTAAATTTCCCCTCTGTCAGTTTGAATCTGTTCCCCCTTGTCCTGTCACTATAACATTCAAATTGTGTGTTATATCCCAAGTATGTGAATTCCCCTATGTCCTTCAGTTTCCCATGACAGCTCCTGCCTGCCATCCTGCTCAGTAATCCCAAGGGTGGTACAGATCCTCTGCAGGATCTTCCAGCCCTTTCCAAGGTGTTTGTGGCAGTCCCGAGGGCAGGCTCTGGGGCACAGCCCAGCCCCAACATCAGAGGCCAGTTCAGAGTTATTTCCAGCTTTAATAACTCCATGATTCTGATTCATGTGACCACATAACTTACTGCTAAAAGGGAGCACTGAAATGTTTGGTTCCTTCCAGGGGCTGTCCTAGGCCCTGGCTGCCATGGCCATGCAGATGCAGCTCGAGGCCAGTGCGGACACATCAGCAGAGGAGGAGAGCTTTGGGCCGCAGCTCATATCCAGGTTGGAGGTACGTGAGCAGTTGCCTCTGGAGAAAGTTTTCCATAGATCTACTACTCTTTTTCCTAGAATGGAATTCTGTAATGGTTTGGGTTGGAAGGAGCTTAAAAGCTCATCCCATTCCATCCCCTTCTATGGGCAGGGACACCTATCCCATGTTGCTCCAAGCCTCATCCATCCTGAACTTGACCATTTCCAGGCATGGGGCATCCACAGCTTCTCCACCAGGGCAGCACCACCTCCGCAGGGAAGAATTTCTTACTAATATCCAACATAAACCTTTTTTTTTAAACCTTTTTTTGTTAAAAAACCAGGTGAACTGAAAACTCTGTTGCTAAATTCTTACTTATGTTCTGTAAAAAAAAAAAAAAGCTGAAATACTCAAAAATACCAACATGTGTCCTTTTTCCTCCCTCCCTCCTTCCCTCCCTCCCTCCCTCCCTCCCAGCAATGTGGCATAAATGCCAATGATGTGAAGAAGCTGGAAGAAGCTGGATTTCACACAGTGGAGGCTGTGGCTTATGCACCAAAGAAGGAGCTGCTGAACATTAAAGGCATCAGTGAAGCCAAAGCCGACAAAATCTTGGTAAGGATGTTCTGGAACTTTAACCCAAGACATTCCACAGGTTTCTTTCTGCTGGGTGAAAGCGTTGTGAATTTGGAAGGTCTCCAGAGGGCAGTGAAGGTGATTGGAGGTGTGACATGACTTGTGATGGGGAAAGGAAAACACACCAGGACAGAACTGAACTGAACGGGTGGGGGCAAGGAGAGGATATCTCCATAACACACACAAAAGGGATGTGGAGCTTTTTCTCGGAGCAGAGTTTCAGTTCTGTTCAGAGGTACCAGCTTGTGCAAGGTCTATGAAATGTGCATGGAATGATACAGATGCCTCTCCACATGGCAGGAAATACTCATTACTGTGGGGGGTATACGAATGGCATGAACTCTCCTGGCACTGCTCCGTTGGGTTTTTCCCTCAGGCTGAGGCAGCCAAACTGGTTCCCATGGGCTTCACCACAGCCACAGAATTCCACCAGCGACGGTCGGAGCTCATCCAGATCACCACTGGCTCCAAAGAGTTGGATAAGCTGCTTCAAGGTCAGCATTTTATTATTTCTCTTTCCTGCTTAAGCTCAGTTATTGGGGTGGGGTTTTCCCATGAGTGGGACCCTTGCACGGAACCATGTAAAGCAAGCCCTGGTTGGATAAAAGACCTCTAGGACTGCTCTTGAATAACTGCTTTTCTTTTAAAGACTGCAGAAATAGCTTTTAGTCTTTTTAGTCATGATGCAAGACCCAAAGCTTTCCATTTTTGGATGTTTCTGGTTTACTTAAGTCCACAATGTGTTTAGGGAAAACAAAACCAGGCATCACCATCTCCCCATTCCTCTGGTAATCCAAAAATGAAAACAAGTAATTTTAGCTCTTCACCATCTTCAAAAACATACCTGAACTTCTCATCCACAGCACAAACAAACCTCCAGATGGCAAGTTTTCCCTCTTAGATTTGAAACTTTCAGCCAAATTCAATGTTTAACTGAGTCTCTGTAAATGTAGTGCTTTGTATGTGGGATACATAAATCATACCTGTTTGTAGCATGTGACCTTTTAAGTTTTATTAATAATTATTATTGTTATTTTCCTTTCAGGAGGAATAGAAACAGGGTCCATAACAGAATTATTTGGGGAATTCCGTACTGGGAAGACTCAGCTGTGTCACACCCTGGCAGTCACCTGTCAGGTGAGGGGTTCACCTCATTGCAATCCAATATTTTCAGACCGCACAGCCTTGGGAAATTTGCTAATTTGGGCACTTTCCTTGACTTTCCAAGTGTTTATTAGTGTATAGAGGTTGCCATTCCCTAAAATATTAGAGGCTTGGACTTAATTTGATAGTTTAGTTGACTCCCTAAACTTCCCAGCTCAAAGCTAAGCACCTGTCATCTTGTGTAGAATCATGGAATGCTGGAATGGTTGGGGTGGGAAGGGACCTTAAAGCCCATCCCATTCCATGGGCAGGGACACCTTCCACTATCTCAGGTTGCTCCACACCCTGTCCAGCCTGGCCCTAGACACTTCCAGGGATCCAGGGGCAGCCACAGCTTCTCTGGGCAACCTGTGCCAGGGCCTCACCACCCTCACAGGGGAGAATTTATTCCCAATATTCCATCTATCCCTGCCCTATGTTAGTGGGAAGCCATTCCCCCTTGTCCTGGCACTCCAGGGTGACAGGTACTACAAAAGGAAGGTGTCAGAAAGGGGGACCAGGAATCCTTTCTCTCGCTTTTCCCAGCTAAATGGGACTTTAATCAAAGTAACTTGGGATGTTATTTGTTGTATGAGCTCAATGAGGGTATGTGGCAATATCTGCTGTATTTATGGATACATTATTCCCTGTTCATTCCTTGCTTTCTCCCGTAGCTCCCCATAGACCGCGGAGGCGGCGAGGGAAAAGCCATGTACATCGACACAGAGGGGACCTTCCGTCCAGAGCGGCTCCTGGCCGTGGCTGAAAGGTCTGTGAGTGGAAGACAGGAATAGATGGACTCACAACTCACTTGGAAAACATTTTCCACAGGTCCTGGAGGTTGATTTGGCGCAGGTGCTCCCTTTGGAAACCTCTGGTGTTGCCATTCCTGTCCTGTCCCTGCTGCTCTCTCTCCACAGCTCTCTTGTCATTGTCCCTTGGCACAAGGTGATTTCTCTCTCTTCTGCTACTGGAAGGGACTGGGAGCTTCCCAAGCAGCTGGGGACGGGAGTGGCTGGATCCTGTTAGCTCTTTCTGAGGGGAATTTGATCTAACCCTGCTGGCTTCTCCTGCAGCAAGGACTGCTCCCCTGTTCCCTGTCGCCAGGGAATATTTGGCAGCCAAGCGAAGGAGAGGAAGTGAAATGATGTTTGCAGCAGGCACAGATGTGTCAGTGCTGGCTGTGTACAGAGTCTCCTTGGAATCATGGAATCCTTCAGGTTGGAGGAGCCCTTGGACATCACGGTGCCCAACCGTTCCCTGGTGCCACTGAGGCCACCACTGTCCCACGTCCCCAAGTGCCACATCCACACGGCTTTAAATCCCTCCAGGGATGGGGCCTCCATCACTGCCCTGGGCAGCTGTGCTAGGGCTGGACAGCCTTTCCACTTGGAGACTTCCCAATATCCAGCCTAAACCTCCCCTGGTATCCCATGAGGCTGTTTCCTCTTACCCATTTAAAATGGTTCCAATCATTCCGTTCTCTTTTCATCACCGTGGGTGCATTTTTCCTCTGTTTTTATCTCTGCCAGGGATGCAAGTTTTTATTCCAGTCTTTTGGCAAAGCTCCTGGCTAACTGCTATGGATGAATTTGTCACCCAGGGTTCATCCCTGTATTTTCCCTGATTTTGCAGGTATGGCCTGTCTGGCAGCGATGTCCTGGACAACGTGGCCTATGCTCGGGGCTTTAACACCGACCACCAGACCCAGCTGCTGTACCAGGCCTCGGCCATGATGGCTGAGTCACGGTAATTACACTGATTTAATGGATTTAGTTCCCACATGGGATCAGCCTTTGGCTTCTCCAGGAAGCCTGCTTGCTCCATGGGCAGTCATGTGTCAGCAGCACATCTTGCTGCTGGAATTCTGGGTGCCAGCAACTGGCTCCAGCTGATGTGGCTATACAAACACAGGGAATTCATGGTTCCTCAGTGCCAGCCTGAGGAAGCTCAGTTTAGAACTGTGGTTAGAAATGGTGCTGATGATTTCCTAGCTCCCAGGAGAGCTGTGCAGGCAGCTTGGGATTGGAACTGAGACTTAACAGCCCTGCCTGCCCTTTCCCAGGTATGCGCTGCTGATCGTGGACAGTGCCACGGCCCTGTACCGCACGGATTACTCGGGACGGGGGGAGCTCTCCGCCAGGCAGATGCACCTGGCCAGGTTCCTCCGCATGCTGCTGCGCCTGGCGGACGAGGTGAGCACTGACTGGGTTTAATGTCAAGGGTTGACACCAAATGCCAGCCACTCACTCACCCTCCTCTGCAACTGGACAGAGGAGAGAAAATTTAAGGAAGGGTTTGTGAGTTGAGATAAGGACTGTGAGAAAACACTCATCAATTACCATCAAGGGAAGAACAGGCTCAGCTTAGAGATTTGAAGTGAATTTATTACTAACAAAATCAGAGCAGGATAATGAGAAGTAAAATAAGCTCTTAAAAACACCCTCACTTCTCCCTCCTTCCCAGGTCTACCTTCTATACCAGTGGTGCAGTGAGATGGGAATGGGGGGTTTGGTCAGTTCATCCACTCAAGGCTTCTCCCTGCTGCACTGTGGGATCCCTCCCATAGGAGACAGTTCTCCACAAACTTCTCTGATGTGGCTCCATCTCACGAGCAGCAGCTCCCTGTGAACTGCTGCAATGTGAGTCCATCCCACAGGCAACAGTGCCCCTCAAACTGCTGCAGTGTGGGTCACTCCTCCATGGGGTCAGTCCTTCAAGGCCAGGCTGCTCCAGCCTGGGAGCAAGGCCCCTCTCTCCACTGGGTCTCCCATAGGNCAAGCCCACTCTCTCCACTGGGTCTCCCATAGGCTCACAGCCTCCTCCAGGCATCCACCTGCTCCAGCGTGGGGCTCCTCTGTGGGCTGTGGGTGGATCTCTGCATCCCTGTGGGTCTCCACGGGCTGCAGGGAGGATCGCCATGGTCCTCACCACAGCCTGCAGAGGAATCTCAGCTCTGATGCCTGGAGCACCTCCTCCCCTTCTTTCTTCACTGCCCTTGTCTTGTTCTCCTCATATTCTCACTCCTGCTCTTCTCTAGCTGGAATTGAAGCTGCACCACAAGTTTTGTTTGATTTCTTCTTAAATCTGTTCCCACACAGGCATTACCACCATTTCTAATTGGCCCAGTTTTGGCCAGCAGCATTGTCCCTCTTGGATCCGTCCTGGGATTGGCTCTGCCTGACATGGTGGAAGCTTCCAGCAGCTTCTCACAGAAGCCACCTCTTGCTACCAAATCCTGGCCATACAAACCAATACAATTGCCAAAGTAAAACTCATCGGTTTTCTTGTAAACCCCAGCAATTTGGTCCTAAGGGATGTTGGTTTGGAGGGGCTGGATCCCACAGTTATGGACACCAGGAGTATGTCTGTGTCCTTTTCCCTGCTTTTCTGCTCTGATTGTGGGAAATAACTGCGTTTTGGTTGTTTCCCCTGCAGTTTGGTGTGGCCGTTGTCATCACAAACCAGGTGGTGGCACAGGTAGACGGAGCTGCCATGTTCACTGCAGATCCCAAAAAACCCATCGGAGGCAATATCATCGCTCATGCTTCCACCACCAGGTGAGACAAGAGATGGTCATATCCCAGGAGGCTGGGTTTGGAATGTTTTATGAAGTTGGCCAAGCAGCTTTTACTTCTGGGGTTTCCATAGTGTGTCCATGTGCTTCAGTTTAGTGCCACACTGGGCCCTCAGTCTGCAGGGAAATTGTCTCGGGCAGTTCATACAGCTCTGTTTAATCCCTTCTGGATTAGGATGATTTTCTGGGAGCAGGCTGTCCATCCTGACCTGATTCCTTCCCTCTCCCTGTCAGGCTGTACCTGCGGAAAGGCCGAGGTGAGACCAGGATCTGCAAAATCTATGACTCTCCGTGTCTTCCCGAGGCTGAAGCCATGTTTGCCATCAATGCTGACGGAGTGGGAGATGCTAAAGACTGAAAACTCCTTTTCTTCCCCTGAATCCCAAGACTCTGTGCCCATAGGAAGCTCCTTACTTGGTGGCACCTATGGGATACTTCCCATGGCAGTGGGCGGAGGAAGCTGTGGTGTGTCAGCGTGGGAACCATCAGGACACACCGAGCACAGCCAGAGCTGTTGGGGAGAGATTCCCTCTGGGCTGCAGGCACAGATTAGGTCAGTGTGCTTCCTCGGCAGCATTCCCAGAGGAATACCCTGCATGTTTTCCTGGATCCCAGCGTGGACACGGTGCAGCAGAATCTTGGTGGCCACAGTTGGGAACTTGGTGAATTGGAAGCAAAGCTGAGGGGTTTGTCCACTAAGAGAAGTGGTGATTGATAAACCAAAGTGGAGTGGTATTCCACACGAGGGCTTTGGGATTGCTGATGGTCCCGATCCATAATCTTTCTGTTCATTTTCTTTTGGATGCTGCAATCTGCTGGCCTGGGGGAGCTGTTCCTTTACATTTTTTAATTTTCTATATTTTGTTAATACTCTGTGGAAATGTGCTTTAAATAAAAAGGCCACTGAGGATATTGATGATGTCCCAGGTTTCTGGGATTCACAGGTGTGTGTTCAGACCAAGGATTGTTCTGGCTGGCAGAAGCTGCACCTATCTCCCAGATATCTTAGTCTGGGTTTATCTTTTCTCCCAATTCTCTTCAGTTTGGGGGTGCAGTGCAGCCCTGCCCTGTGGATCTCCTAGAAGAGTTTTGGGGGTTGAAGAGGTTCTTTTATATTCTGCAATATTTCTCTAGAATTCAATTAAAAAGAACAGTAACATGTTGATGTGATCTTAATTGGTTCATTTTCATTGGTTAATTAAAGCAAATCATTGAGAAGGGGCTTGAGCACCCCTTGGTTGGAGCTGGCAGCTCTTCTTTATTTTCTCTTCATTCTTTTAATTTCTTTCAGTTATTTCTTAGGCAGTTCTACAATTAAGATACACAATGAGGAGAACAGCACTGCTGCCCTGATGGATTGGGAAATCCAAGTACAATTCCTTGGAGAGATTTAGGGAATGGAGAGCTGAGCCTCAGGCTGGGTTTTGGCAGCGGGAATTCGGGGGGAGGGGGAGATCCCCCAAAATTTGGTTAAAGCCAATTCTGCTGGGTTTGGGTGCCCCCACCCTAAAAAAGCATCCTGGTTAAAGGGGACTTGAGGAAGCAGTGGGATGTGCTGGGGGGGCTGTGCTGGAAGCCCCAAACCCTGGTCAGGGATGGTGGGCAGTGCCAGGTCCACAGGGACACTATGGAGGGGCTGTGCTGGCACCCCCCAATTCCAGCCAGGAATGCTGGGCACTGCCAGACCTTTGAGACACTGCCTGATCCAGAGAGATTTCCCATTATTTCTGTTGTGTTCAGCATGTGGCATATCATTCATTCAAAATCCCATGTGAGCAGCTGGAATCACAGCCAATCACACAGAAGCCAGTCCAGGAGAGGAAATGAGCTGTTCCACAGATTTATTTTTCCCAATGCATTTTAATTTAAAGCAGAACACTGCCCCCCCACCACCTCCCACCTACCCTGACCCCTTTTTTTTTTTTT